>NQII01000576.1:576293-655247 GCA_002778355.1 Clitarchus hookeri
GCGAGCATGCAGAAGTGACGCAAGATGACGTGCCATGGACTCGACTAATGTCTGAAGGTATGCTGGAGGCAATTTACACCATGAATCCTGCAGGGCAGTCCACAAATCCAATCTGCCCCAATTTGAGAATGGGTTGCACGTCTGTCACGTTTAATGATTCTCTTCAGTCGTCGTTTGTCCCGTTCATTCACGATCTTTTTCCGGCCGCAGCGTAGTCGAAGATGTGATGTTTTACCGGATTCCCGATATTCACGATACACTCGTGAAATGGTCGTACGCGAACATCTAAATGTTATCGCTACCTCGGAGATGCTATGTCCCATCTCTCGTGCGCCGACTATAACACCACGTTCAAACTCACTTAAATCTTAATAACCTGCCATTGTAGCAGCAGTAACCACTCTAGCTGCCGACCACATCGCGTTACTCTGATTGGTTCCATACATCTGTTATTTGCATACGCACGCCTATACCAGTTTGTCTCGCCACTTCGCGTCCTGATCAGATGGTGCTATATCGATGGTCACGGGTATGCTGGCGAGTGTGCGTTATCGATGGTGAGTTATCCAGCGTCCGTTCGCTTAGCTCGGGAATTCTTCGGACAATAGATTTTCAAACAGCAGCGGTCATGGTTGATACCCACCACTACATGCAAATGAATGTGATGAATTATCTGCACATATGAATGATTACATTCATGATTTAGAGGTAAGTTATTATTAAATCAACAGGAGTCAGCGGGCAGGAGTCAGATGGAAGGAGTCAGATGGCAGGATTCAGTCTGCAGGAATAAGTCGGCAAGAGTCAGTCGGCAGGAGTTGTTCGGCAATAGTCAGTCGGCAGGTGTCAGTCGGTAGGAGTCAGTCAGCAGGAGTAAATCGGCAAGAGCAAGTCGGCAGGAGTCAGTCGGCAGGAGTCAGCTCAAAGGAGTTAGTCGGCAGAAGTCAGTGGCCAGGAGTCAACACTTTGCAGGAGTAAAGTGTATGCATTCGTGTATGTTTAAATACGATGCAAACCACTGACTATGTAAAATCGAGTATATGTCATGCACGATTACATACGTACCTTCAACATTCAACAACTGCCAAAAAATTACGTGGAAAACAGTGTTGTTACTGTGTCAAGAACTTCAGTAAATGTTGCAATGTGTGGCTACATGAGAATTGTGATTGTTTGAAGAACCCATCTCATGTGATTCTTAGGTGCTAAAATGTTCCAGACAGTTCACTTCATATGGTAACTTAAATAAACAAATCAAAGCATACAAATGAAGTGTTCTTTCACTCACTGAGAAACATCATGTGTTGACATATTTACCTCCTGTTAATACACTACATAATATGTTCGCAGACGACGAGGGAACTCGCATGATGAAACATTACGAAAATGCCCACATGCAGTTTATGCAAGGCGATACGTTAAAGGAACACATCAAGATCCACAAGGGTTCGTCTACTGAGAGCCAGCAAGTGATGTCAACTAACTTTTGCTGCATCGATTGGTACAGATTCAACAGACGATTACAAGGAAGCCAATGCTAATGATGGAATGAGAGACCTACTAAGTGTTGTAGAGTTCGTTCGAAAACTTTCGCCGGAAATCGACGAACTACAAAATAAATGATCAGCGGCTTCAATTACTGATGATGATCATGCGACTCCTACAAAGAAAAGTAAACTTGATAATGAGGTCGAAACAGTAGATGAAGACAGTTATGAAGACAGCATTGTTGATGATGAACATGAAGACAGAACTGCAGAAGTAACTGATTATAAGGATGACGATTCTCACGATGTTCTCACACATTTCTCTAACAAGTTCCCTGCGACAAGTGGTGTGAAGAAGGCAGAAGGCGTCAAGAACACTCGTTACAATATTGCCCGATGACCCGAATGAGCATGTTTATAGACTCAGACATTTGATTGACCTGCAAAAATGCAGATTTCCCTCACACATTGTTGAGGTATCTTCAATCTTCGATGAACTGAAGGATCGGGGTTATATCAAATGAGACTGTTGGCTACTATCCATGACCTGCAAACATCAGAGAAATGTAATGACTGAATGTACGAAATAATAAGAAAGATACAATTAAAATAATAGGTATAGAAATTAAATTTATCTATACATAATGTGTGTTTAAGTACTTATACAGTCCGTTCTGCTTCTCTGAAATAGTGAATAATTCAGTGGTGTATTCAATCGATTGCGAGAGTCTTTTTTAGATAACATTTTGCAAGCATGTGCAGGAAGAGAGCTATGGTTCGATCTGAGGTACTGTGTTTTATTCCGGTCGTTTAAAATCGGTTGAGTTCTCTTTAACGTACGAATGAACTGGGAATATTTTTGAGGCAAGTTTATTAAACCAGTCATACATGTGGGAATGAAGGCACATACAGGTTCGGGGTGGTTATGTAACAAGTCTTGTGTTTGGTATCAACCGACATGATAAGTATAGTAATGAATTTGTGTTTATCAGCCCACTGAAATTTATATTATTTATTATGGTACCTTTCAATTTTGTTTGCTAGTTAAACTTTCTTCGCATGGTACTTTTTTATTTATAAGAGTTTTTATTACATTTTCCTTGTTAGTTTAAATATACCCCTCAACTTCAGTCCAAACACAGGTCTTACCAAAAAATATGAATTACCCATACCATCTTATTTACCGACCGATACCAAAAAAATACAGTTAGCAACATACTACAAAATGTACCATACAGACCACATCAACAGAAATATTAAAAACATATAGACTCTAACATTTTTGTCAAAGCATCATTGCCAGCAGACACCCACAAAATATTCAAGACACGATACCAATCAAATAATACCAACCATATACCCAGAGACAATGCCAAGCATATCAATACCAACAAACCTGCAGATTATACCAGTCATCCATATCAGAAACCACACCATCCGAAACATAGAATGTACCATCCCTACAGCATACCAAAAATGAATATCAACCACTGCCATTAAAAAATCCAGTCAATAATACCAACCATCCATATCAATTACTGCTCCGAAAAAAACCTACCAGGTTTCATACCTCCTGCATACCAAATAATTATATTGACAACCCCAGTAGTACTGAGTACCAAACAGGTCATAACTTTCACCATAACAGTACCTTACCAAAACTCCAACTGAATATATCTGCCAACCACAGTTGCCGCCATACCTAATAACCATGTAAGCCATATAAACATGAACAAAGCATATAAATTAATACCGAAAAAAACAATAGTTTGTATCAGTCATGCTATTAACGATACATTCCATATCAAACACCGACCTCATAAATACCGACCACTCATAACAGTAAAATATATTGACTAGTGTATCGAATGGCATTTCATCTAACCTCACAAGTTATACATATAAAAACGTCATACCATATGTACAACCAACCAAATATTCCTATCATAAATTCCAACCAATACACCATAACATCCATACCATAAATTTAACCATCTACCACATCCAAATAAACTTTGTTCTCAGATACCATACCAACATATCATACTATCCAATAATGATATCCCACCATACCAGCCAATCAATCTGAACCTCTCGCACTAACTAAAGATTCCATGAAACCATTACACTCATACAAATTAATCACACAATTAAGCTATTCAGTCCACACCATCGAAACTAGTATCTTGTCATACAATCAAATCAATCGAACATGTGATCAGGTCGAACAATATAAGTATAACATATATTCCTTCCGTGCAATCAAACTAGTTGTATATCATCCTTACAGTCAGCCAAAATGTTCCAAAATATTGTAAATAATCTTAGCATCGAACCAACCACACTATTATTTAATACTCATAGAACATTCCGAAAAGTCATAACAACTCTAAAATCAAATCCAACAGTACAATTAAGTCATACCATTAGGTCGTGGCATCAAGATGTACAAGCTATGAAAGTAACTCATCAATATAGACAAGTTATACCCATCATTCTGGTTAGCTGTGCTGACAAAACATATGAGCAAATCATTTCAAGAGACAGTCGAGGGAGACATATGGCCAGAGACCATGCCAACAAATAACATTTAATCATTCTACTGAGCTCTGTCAACCAAACATTTCATCAAACCATTCTGACCATAACAACAACAAAGATAGGGTGCAGAGCAGCACAATTAAGGTGTTCATTGCGGTTTGTGCGGTGATGGCAGTGTGTGTGGTGCTAATTACAGTGCTAACTGTGGTGCATGCAGTGCTAATTGTGGTTCTTGAGGTGCTAACTATGGTGCATGTAGTACTAAAAGCAGTGCATGTGGTGTTAATTGTGGTGCATGCGATGCTAATTGTTGTGAATGAGGTTCTAATTGTGGTGCATATGGTGCTAAATGATATGCACGAGGATGTGATCGCATTAGCATATAATCAGTGGTGTAAATTTTAGTGTGTCTCTTTATAATATCACTCCAAGTAAACTGACAGAGACAAGGTTATGTGTACATGTAAAAAACATTTCAGTTTTTTAATACTTCAGCACGATGCGAAAAACATTACCAATTAAAAATGATATGTTAAGTTTCTACAGCTTAATACAATGTTCCATTTACTGCACGAAAGGTCATCGCTCGTATCAATATAATTTTATTTAAATATGACGACAAGCATTCCCACCAACCAACTGTATTTAAAACTATATTATCCAATCGTACATCCTAATACTTTAACCATCACACACTAGTCATTGCCGTAACATAACCTCTGTCAAGAAATAAACGTTGCTGTTATCCCAACGAAATATTACGATAAAATATTCAATCATGTGTAATCTCGACTACATGACACTATCGTAACATCGCTCGTTACCCATAGTTCATGCCATTAAAAAAGAACCAGCAATACAAAAAAGTACATGTAATAGTTCATATCAAAAAGTCACACCAACCATACCACCAGATCAGCAGTGCTGATCCACAATGCTAACTCCATAGTGCTGACTCCATAGTGCTTATTCCACAGTGCTAACTCCACAGTGCTGAATCGAAAGTGCTCACTTCACAATGATGACTCCCCAGTGCTGACTCACAAGACTGACCCTTCTCAGGCCAACCCCTCACAAGACCGACCCCTCATTAAGGAGCATGCGGAACTGATTGGGGAGTGTGCAGAGCCAATTGTGGAGCATGCAGTGATCATTGTGGAGTATGTGGTGCCAATTGTGGTGTGTGCAGTGGATTCTTCGTACAGATGGTTCTCTCGTGTGACTGAGCATTTCGAGTCGAAGGTGAAAACTCTATCGCAGAATCGGCAATGACGACAATCAGGTGGCGATGTTGCAGGTTGCGGCACCATGCTTATTGAGGTTAAGCTCATGCCTTCGTTTTCACAACTCATCTTTGTGGTATGACGAAAGTGCGCTTCCAAATCGACGTTCTCCTCATAGTGTGAGAACGTCAATTGCCATTCTTCTATATAAAAGCGATACTCTACAGTAAAGAGTGTAGGTTGTGCCCACAGAATTCCTTCAAAACAATTTTTTTGTAAAGTAAAAAATGGGATCTCTATGAAGAAACTCGTTCGTCCCAGAAGAAAACATGCAGATGCCATCACATATGTTTTTATATTTTAAAATTATCATATAAACATAAGATAAAAATATACATAAATATGTATAAAATAATATTTCTATATTTATATTTACATATGCATACAAGCATAATAAAATAACATATTTTTATGTAAGTATCTGCATGGTTTCTTCTCGGGTAAACGATTATGTGGGCTTTCTCATAGTGCTCCCATATTTTTACATTTTTAAATAAATGTGTAGAAGAAATTTTGTGGGAACAAGCTAGGCTCTTAACTGTAAAAAAGAATCGCTTTAATATAGAAAAATGGCAGTTGTCGTTCTGACACCATGAGGCTAATAACGATTTCGAAGTGCTCTCCTGTCATACCATGAAGATGAATTGTGAATATGAAGGCCTGACATTGACCTCAACAATCATGGAGCTGCGACCTGCACCATCGCCACCTGATTGTAGTCAGTGTCGATTCTGCGATAGAGTTTTCACCTCCGACTCAAAAAGCTCAGCCTAATGAGAGAACCTTCTGTACGAAGAGTCCACCGCAGACACCACAATTAGCAACACATGAGCCGCAATAAGCACTGCATGAATCGCAATTGGCTCAGCACACACCACAATCAGTTCCGCATGCTCCGCACTGAGGGGTCGATCTTGTGAGGGGTCAGTCTTGCGAGGGGTCGGTCTTGTGAGTGTCATCAGTAAGGAGTCAGCACAGTGGAGTCAGCACAGTGGAGTCAGTACTGTTGTGTCATCACTGCGGTGTCACCACTGATGAGTCAGCACTGTGAAGTCGTCACTAAGTAATCACCACTGAGGATTCATAACTGATGAGTCAACACTGAGGAGTCAGCACTGTGGATGCAGCACTGCTGATCTGGTGGTATGGTTTGTATGACTTTTTGATATGCATTATTGACATGCTTTTTGAATTGCTGGTTCTCTTCTGATGGCATGGACTACGGGTAACGAGCGATGTTATGATCGTTTCATGTAGTCAAATATTTCGTTGGGATAACTGCTTGATTTGTTTCTTGACAGAGGTTATGTTATGGCAGTGGCTATTGAGTAATTGTTTAAATATCTGGTTGTATGGTTGGATAATATTGTTTTAAATATGGTTGATCTTGAGAATGCTGGTCATCATAATTAATTAAAATTGTATTGATATGAGCGATGACTCTCTGTACAGTAAATTGAACATTGTCTTAAGCTACAGACCAGGGTTAGTTGGCATAGTTTTGGTTTTCATTTTTCTAATTTTTTATATGGTACGTAGACAGATTCTGATCAATGCTGCTATCAGCCTAATTCCTTAGCTACAAAACTCGCTATAACCCATTGATTAAAAAGTTCTTTAATGGGCCTGTTCAGCCAGTTTCCTAAAGGCTTCCAACTATGCCACCTTACGCCAGGTACGGGGTAAGTTGGCATGCCCCATGAGGTTAGTTGGCATAGATAGAGGTAAGTTAGCATACCACAACAATTTTCAAGAAAAACGAATTTTATTGAGCATATAAACTGTAAAATAAAAGCAGAATTCCGAAGTAAATTTAAAAGGAAATCAAATTTTCAAGAATTCATGTCCACAACGAACGTTTGGAATGCGCTGATTTAAACTGATGGCTGCAATTTTCGCACCATTTTTGTGACGTCGTATCAAATTGAATCTTCTAGATCGGGCCACCTCCAGGATTTCCCTTGTTTCACCATGGGCTACACGTGATATTCATTTCCTTTATGTTCAACTACCTTTCCAGGGCACTGGCGGCCTTGATAGTTCACCAAGACATAATTGACTATGTCGAATTTAGTGAGATCCCTTACAGTGTTCACTTCAGGCTCAGGTGTTACATAATTTGCTGTAAGTGTAGGGTTAGAACTCTTGTCATATTTTTTAGGTTCTGCAGGTTGTGGGGGACTAATGAGATGTGAACTCCCACCATTTCCTTTCGATGTGGAAGGTTGTATCGTACCTGGCTCATAATAATCTTGAGAGGGTCCTGAATATTGATGTTTCTTGCGGAGAAGAGGTTCATCTTCTGACTCAAAATCATCTAGGAGGCTCTAGCTGCTCTCACTGTCAGCTTAGCTGATATCACCTGACGTTGCATCCTCAGAATCCGTAGCTGAAGATTCAGATGGAGATTTTGGTGGAGGTTTTTTCTTCTTCGGCTTGTCAACATTAACCTTCTTTGGTGCACATGTTTTTTTATTTCTGTTAGCTCTTTCAGCGGCTATTCCATTTCTTGTGGGTGTGTCTGTTAGAATAGAAGCATACAGTCTTTTTCTTCCATGGTTCGATTGTTTTTGTGGCCCTGCTTTGGGGAATGAGCGAATTTCCTCAGGGGTCCAGCTTCGGGCGGATGTTGGCATTGGAGGATGAGGCACTTTGGTTGGGCCTACAGGCATTTTAAGCGTCTCTGCATTGGTCGGAGGAACAGATTGAGGTTCATCGAGGCTCTGTATCTCATCGGGTTCATCATCACTTTGTGCAGTTTCTGAAGCACGGCGATCAGTGACGAATGATGGCATAAATGCATGGTCCTTGAATATATTTGATTTGAAAGGTTATACACCACCCACTTGAAATCCGGAAGTAATATTGGATGGAGTCATAGCAAGCGGAAAAGCAGTTTTGACGATTGATGGAATGGCATAGATGGTTAAAGTTAGGCCTGGACGGTTACTCTTCCAAGCATCACACGCTGTATTGCAGTATTTCTTGAAAGGGCCACAAACGCTCCTGTTCAATGGTTACAATTTGTGGCAGCAATGTGGGGGGAATGATAGAAGAACAACCCCATTCACTTAAAACAAATCAAGTACCTCAATTGACAAATGCGAGTCATGGTTATCGAGGAGAAGTAGCACTGGTCGGGTTTTTGAGCACCTCGTACAGTGAATGAAGTGTTTTGCAAATTTAACAAAATTATTATCGATCATCAAACCTGATTTGTTGGCATCATCGCTGGAGCCCTCTGGATCGGATCGCACAAAATGGTCCTTGAACTTGACTAGCGGGAAAATGAAAAATGAAGGAATAGCATGACCTCCTGCTGACACACAAACAGCCAAAGTCACGAGGGTTCCCGTTTCGGCACAGGTGAGCCGTCCAACTTGCTTAAACCCTTTCCGTGCTACCACCTTGTCTGGCTTTTGGACGGTAGTAATACCGGTCTCGTCCGAATTGTAGATGTCTTGTGGCTCAAATCCATACCTGCCAAGTACTGTTTTGAGCAAATATAAAAAGTTGTTAAAATTCGTTTTGTTGAAACTGGTGGCTCGATCTAGGCTGGCGGCTTCATGTGTACGAAGAGATAAGAGTTTGTGTCTGTTCATAAAATGGGAAAACCAATTCTGTCCTTCATTTTCATGTGTTTTCACTACTCAGGTATGGTGACATCGTTCATCTTAGCAAATTGGAAAGCAAATTTCCTAACCTCCTTCCTCGATAGACCAAAGTAAATATCTGATGCTTTTTCCAAATACTTGTACAACAGATATTCATGTTGACAGGTGAACACCTGTAACAGAAAATATATCAATCGTAGGGAGCATAAATCAATAATAGGGATGTTAAACTTAATTACTTGATAAAATTATAAATCTATCTTACAGGTAAATGATAAAAACCAGTAGGTATGTATACGCGAGTAGGAACCTACCATCCTAGGGGCTTGATATATTACACCGACATGTCTGGATGTGCTCGATCCCTCTCCTGCATTAGTAGCATGGGCAGCAGCCGCATCCCTTGCTTTATGGCAGTACCGGGCTAAGCTCCTAACAGGAATCCCAAACAACTGAGATGCTTTAGAAAGGCTTTTTGCGTCAACAAGGTGAGCTTGGACAGCATTGTTGATAGCCTCGGCTGTCCGGTTTCCCCGTTCTGTCTATTTATTGTAGTGTCTCATTGACTATTGAAACACATAGGAATGTAGGTATTATAACAAATAAATTACTTTCCACAAACGATTTTGATACATGAATTCAATCACAGTTACTCATTCTAACAAAAACCGCCTCAAGGAGCGGCCCTCATTTATTTTACACATTGACATAACAGAAAAAACTTTTGATAAAACAAATTACTTACCAGTTGGAAAAACAAACAAGTCGACGCCCACTTCCATCCACGTGCTTGATGAGACTTGAGAGTACGGTGGAAGGTGGACCCCCGTGGGCCCTCCCATTCACTGCGAAGACAGCACTCTGGTCTCTCTGTGGCGGGAAATAAAGCCTGTGTGCCAACTAACCCCGGTCTCCCCTAATGTTTTTCGCATCGTGGTTATGTAAAAGGAAACTGAAATTTTGTTTACATGTGTGGCTACACATAACATTGTTGCTGTCAGTTTTGTTGGAGTGATCTTTTAAAGATACACTCTAAAATTTACAGCACTGATTCTATGCTAATGCAATCACATTCTCGTGCACCACGATTAGCACCACATGCACTAGAGTTGGCACCGCAAATACCGAAATTAACACCACATGCACAGCAATTAGCACCTCACACAGCACAATATGCACTGTTTTCAGCACTGCATGCATCATAGTTAACACCGCACGAACCACAATTAGCACTGCATGCACCACAGTTAGCACTGTAATTAGCACCACACACACTGCCATCACCGCACAAACCGTAATAAGCACCTTAATTGTGCTGCTCTGCCCCCTATCTTTGCTGTTGTTATGGTCAGAATGGTTTGATGAAATGTTTGGTTGACAGAGCTCAGTAGAATGATTAAATGTTATATGTTGGCATGGTCTCTGGCCATATGTCTAGCTCGACTGTCTCTTGAAATGATTTGCTCATATGTTTTGTCAGCACAGCTAACCGGAATGATGGGTATAACTTGTCTATGTTCATGAGTTGCTTTCATGGCTGGTACATCTTGATGCCACGACCTAATGGTATGACTTAATTGTACTGTTGGATTTGCTTGTAGTGTTGTTACGACTTTTCGGAGTGTTCTATGAGTATTAAATAATAGTGTGGTTGGTTCAATGCTAAGATTATTTACAATATTTTGGAACATTTTGGCTGAATGTAAGGATGATATACAACTAGTTTGATTGCACGGTAGGAATATCTGTTATATTTATATTGTTCGACCTGATCACATGTTCGTTTGATTTGATTGTATGACAAGAGACTAGCTTCGATGGTGTGGACTGAATAGCTTAATTGCATGATTAATTTGTATGAGTGCAATTGTTTCATGGAATCTTTAGTTAGTACGAGAGTGTCCGATTGATTGGCTGGTATGGTGGGATATCATTATTGGATGGTATTATATGTTGGTATAGTATCTGAGAACAAAGTCTTTTTGGGTGTTGTAGATGGTTAAATTTATGGTATGGATGTTATGGAATATTGGTTAGAATTTATGATTGGAATATTTGGTTGGTTGTACATATGGTACGAAGTTTTTATAGTATGACTTGTGAGGTTGGATGAAATGCCATTCGATACACTATTCAATACATTTTACTGTTATGAGTGGTCGGTATTTATGAGGTCATTGTTTGATACGGTATGTATTGTTAATAGCATGATTAATGTATGCTTGTGTAATAATAGATTATACATTTGGTTTGGATGTTATTGTTTTTTTCGGTTAGTGCATACGCTTGGTTTTTGTTGATTAGATGGTATGTGGTTATCTGGTATGGTGACCACTGTGGTTAGCATACATATTCAGATGGCATGTTGGTAATCTAGTGTTGTGGTGAAAGTTATGACCTTTGTGGTACTCAGTACCACTGGGGTTATCGATATAATTCTTTGGTATGATGAAGATATGATACCTGGAAGGTTTTGTCGGTGCAGTTTTTGGTTGGTATGGTTGGTATAATTGTCTGGTTTTTTTGGTTGATATTTATATGCTGGAGCGATCGTACATGCTATGTTTTATTCGGTGTGGTTTCTGATATGGATGGCTGGTATAATCTGCAGGTNGTGTGGTACTCAGTACCACTGGGGTTATCGATATAATTCTTTGGTATGATGAAGATATGATACCTGGAAGGTTTTGTCGGTGCAGTTTTTGGTTGGTATGGTTGGTATAATTGTCTGGTTTTTTTGGTTGATATTGATATGCTGGAGCGATCGTACATGCTATGTTTTATTCGGTGTGGTTTCTGATATGGATGGCTGGTATAATCTGCAGGTTTGTTGGTATTGATATGTTTGGCATGGTCACTGGGTATATGATTGGTATTGTTTGGTTGGTACTGTCTCTTGAAAATTTGGTTTTTTTTTGTGCTGGTAATGATGCTATGACTTCAACGTTGGTGTTATCATAATTTTTTCTTTGTAGGTGTGGTTTGTATGGTACATAAGGTAATATGTTGCCAACTGTATTTTTTTGGTATCAGTAGGTAAAGCAGATGGTAAGGGTAAAAGGCATAATATTAGTAATGCTTGTGTGTGAACTGAATAGGTTTTACATTATTACTTGTCTAATGATTGATTGTGTATGTCAAATGGAATGGTATTTATGTGTGTTTCGGTTATTCCTCTACTGCTAAGACATGCCTGAATTAAAGTGGTTGGTATGGTCGGTTAGTGTATTTGGATGGTGTCAGTTGTTATGGCGGATGGTATGGGAATAAGCTGGGTGTAGCGGTGTTTGAAATGCCTTTGTATAGCATGGTCTGTATGTTTGCCTCGTATGGCTGTTGTATTTTTTAGTATTATTGGGTGGTATAATTACTAGTTTATTTATCTGGTGTCGGCTGGTAGAGCAGAATGTATGGGTAGTAAGTATGGTAGTGTTATGGATTGGTCAGATCTGTATGGTTGCTTAGTACACTTGAGTTATGATGGCTGTTATGAATGGTGAGTTCGATGGTTTTGTTGATTGTTATGACTCAGATTTTCTTGGGTTATAGGAGATTTTATGTTGAGATCCCTGGTATCAGCCGTAATGATAGTTTGGCAGATGTTAGGAATTGCTGTTAAGAGTTCATCTGGACTGTACAGTTGCTTGGTACATTTGGGTTATGGTAAATGGTATGGTTGGTATTAGGGTAGTATGTCTTCCAGTTTACTTATCCAAAGATTACTGGTTTATATCAAATTTAATGGACAGTATGTGTGTTTCTGTGAGTACTATACTGCTTAGACATGCTTGAATTATAGTGGTTTGTATGGGCTGTCAGTGTATTTGTCTGATGTCGGTCGGTATGGTGGATGTTATAGGAATAGTTTATTGTGTCGCTGTGTTTCATATGGCCTTATATGGCATGGACTATATGTTTGCTTGATATTACTATTTTATTTTTGAGTATTATTGGTTGGTTTGATGACTAGTATATTTGTTTGTTTTCAGCTTGTACAGCAGATGGTAGGGGCTTCAGGTAAATTTTTTATAATGCTTGTATGGACTAAATGGTTGTGGTGCACTCTAGTGGACAGCGAGAGAACTACAGCAGATGACAACTTAGTTGGCAGGGTCGAATGTTGATGAGTTATCGGGAAACTATATGGTGAGGTCGAACGAAGGAAAGTAATTGGGAAACAACATGGTGTTTCATCGATGTAATTTTTCCTTAATTTTTTTAATTATTTTAAATTTTCTTTGATTTTCATGTTTTGGGGTGCTTGGTAAAGGGTAGGAGGTGTAGTTAGTGGGGAGCAGGGGAGTATTAAGTTATCATTATATGTTCCTCGAATTTTTTTCTTCAAATTTTAGTGATTTTATATATTTTTTATTATTGCAGTGAAGTTGGTGAGGGGTAGGGGTGTTGGAGGTTAGGGTGTTGGGGTCAAGCAGGTGAAGGGTGGGGTTACATTATAGTCCTTCGATTTAGAAAAAAAATTTCTATTTTTATGAATTTATTCTCTTTTTACCATTTTTTCAAATTTTTGTATTTGCGATCATTGGAGTTAAGGTTAAAGTTACTACAATCCAACATGGTGGCCGGAGTCATCAATGTAACTTTTGCTCGATTTTGATAATAATTTTTCAATTTTTAAAATTTTTCTTTCTTTTTTTGTGTTTTGGTGGTTGGGTTGGTGAGGGGAGAGTGTGTTGTTTATTGTGAGCAGGGGAGTGTGAGGTTAACATTACATGTTCCTCTAAATCAAAATATTTCTTGATTTTGTTTGTGATTTTTATAATTGTGGTGTGTCGATGAGAAAAGGGGGGGGGGTGTATTTGTTAAGTTATTGCGGTTGAGCAGGTGGAGTGTAGAGAAACAATACATGTCCTTCGATTTTTATAATTAATTTGTGTGTAGGTAGGCGAAAGGTAGGGGGCTTAATTTTATTGTGGGCAGGGGAGTTTGTGGTTAACATTATATGCTCCTCGAATTTAATTTTCTTTTTAAATTTTTGTGATTTTTATTATTTTTTGTGATGGTTTTGGTGTTTGTTGGGGGTAGGTCTTAGTTAGGTTGTTGGATTCGAGCAGATAGATGATGGGGTTACGTTCCATGTTCTTCGATTTTTGGAGTTTTTTCCGATCTTATCTATTCGATTTTTAAAATTTGTTCTCGATATTTGTCTGCAAGGGGTAATCGGGGTCAAGGTCAAAGTCACTGTCATGTAACATGGTGAAGGGAGTCATCAATGTAATTTTTCTGTAATTTTTTTAATAACTTTTTTATTTTTTGTTATTTTTTATTATTGGCGTTTGTGGAAGGAGGAGGAGTGTTGGTTATTGTGTTGGGGTCAAGCAGGTGAAGGGTGGGATAACGTTATATGTTCTTTGATTTTTAGGATTTTTTAGTTTTTTTTATTTATTGAATTATGGTAATTTGTAGGATGTTTTTTGAGGGGAGTCATGTGTTGGTAAGGGTTTTGGGGTCGGGCAGGTTGAGGGTGAGGTTATGTTATATGTTATTGGATTTTTTGAATTTCTTTACACTTTTATGAATTTATTTGATTTTGACGAATTTGTCTTAATTTTCATCTTTAAGGTCAAGGAGGTTAAATGCAAAGACACTGGCATCCAAAATGATGACCGGAGTCATCAATGTGGTTTTTTCGTCGATTTTTGTATTTTTTTTATTTTTAGAAGTTTTCTTTTTTTTATGATTGTGTGAGTGGTTGGTGATGGGTAGGGGTGTAGTTTATGGTGGGTGGGGGAGTGTGAGGTTAACATTACATGTTCCTTGAATTTTAATTTTTTAGTCATTTTTCTTGATTTTTTATGATTATGAGAATGGGAGGGATGAGATGAGCTTGGCTAGTGGTAAGACGAGGGGGATTGAGGCCTGCGGATAAAAATCAAGCCCCGCGCATTGGATTAAAAAGGATGGGGAGCTTGTTTTTTGCAGATTTGGGGTACGTACAGAGATTTTGTGAGGGAAAGTAGGAAATTTTAGGGGAAAAAGGAAATTCAAATGGATATTCGGAACATTTTCATGAAAATTTCAAGGGATTTTCAGTGTTTTTAAGGGAAAAACTGAATTTTTGAGGGAATGCAATGAGAAATACGAGACGTCGTCCAAGATGGCGGATGGCTCCTGTCTCTCACTCATGAATAATGCCGCAGAAGCCCCATTTCCTATCTACTCATGGCCTACTGTAGCTCTATTTATGTGCAAAGTACGGTGGAAATAGGTTGGTTGGTCATGGACATGTGACATAAAAGCTCCAGTTTCTCAAGTGGTGCTATTTTCATTACTGTATTATCACATTTTATGTTTGTCATAAAACTACTATATATTAAAGTCGGTTGAAATGGTTTGGGATATATGACTTATTAAAATAAAATATTTACATCGCTAATGTTGTTTTTTTAAATATGTGACTACCTCCTTAAGTGATATAAATCCAAGCATAACTTGTATCGTGAATTTGGTATGTATCGATTAATTGTTTTCCGAGATATTATACAAAACCTTAAACTTTCATGTAGGGCCATCTTCCAAAATGGCTAGCAAGTGAGTTTATATATAAGCTCACTTGATGATTTTATATATAGAATGTCAGCATACAAAGTAAAGTTGGAATTGGTTACGTGGTTTCATAGATATAGCATAGTAGTATATAATGTTCATGTTGCTGTCATTTAGAAAAGAATACTCTAACGCACTAAAACTTGTTAGTTTACATGACTTACTGTAGTTTTACTTGAGTGTAAATTCTAGTACGATTATTTCGATGGTTTCCCAAAATATGACATTAAAACTTTATTTTCTTGTGGCGCTATCCTACAAAATGGCGGACAAATATGATGTGAATTGACACATTTTATGCTTGTAAACGATACTTTCAGCATAATAATTTCTGTCGAAACTAGTAAAACGATATTGTTGATATTGCGAATGAACGTAAAATACCTGTATTGCCGCCAATTCGAAAACATGTGCTCTATATATTTAAATTGATTCTATGAACACGGCCTACAATAGTATTTCTTATATAGGAATATATCGTGTTGTTACCGAGAGATAACGAAAAAAACTTACTTTTTCATGTAACACCATCTTTCAAAATGGTGAATTAATAACATTATCATATTCGAAATTCAATGCTTACATCACGCACTACCAACATACCAAAATTTGGTTTTAAATTAGTTTAATGGTTCCCGAGATATAATGTGAAAGTTTTATTTTTCAATTTACACTATTTTCCAAAATGAAGCAAGAATACATTATGGGTTTCTAAATTAAATCCTTACGTCATGTACTGTAAACGTACAAATTTTGATTTAAATCAGTTAAATGGTTCCCAAGATATAATGGAAAAATTTTATTTTATTCAATTTGCATTATCTTCCTAAATGTAGTATTAAAAATTTCATCGATCTTCAGTTTCAATGCTTATAACATTCACTATCAACGTAACAAATTTGGTTGAAATCGGTTAAGTAGTTCCCGAGAGTAGTGTACATATGTTCCTTCTGGTGCTCCTTCTGGTGCATCCTCATGCATTAGGATTCAGGATTCGTTCGCCATCTTGGATGACGTTACCTCCTGCTGTGTCATTCCGGTAGGCCAGCGGCCATCTTTTCCGACAAAATCACTTGTTTTACCTTAAAAATTATTGCGGAAATAAATTATTTTAGCAAAATATAACTTTTTTCAACAAAACATGTCCATTAATATGGAAAAATTACGAAAGCAGATACGAAGCTTCTCGAAACAAGAGCAGAAAAATCCTCAGGCGAGCAAGAGGATTCGAGGGTCATAGTGGAATGAACCACTTAATCCTCAGATCAGTAAAATATGATTCGAGGCTCCGAGACAGGTCCACCGGACTGGTGAGGACCAGCAGACCTTGACTCCCTCCCCCGACCAACATCCTGCACCTACTACAGCCACACCTCCTTCCTCCACCCCTCTGCACCCTCACCTCACCCCCTCTCAACCTCTCACAGACAATTTTATAAAAATATCGTAAAATGCAAAAAAAAATTTTAAAAATCGGAGAACATAACATTAGACCCCTTCCCTTTCTCACCCCTTCACCAATATCCTCTCAAACCCTCTCCCCACATGCCTTCTGGCAATGATTATAAAATCGAGAAAAAATCGTAAAAACTAATAAATTTTAGGAAAATATTACATAACTGATTCCAACACCCATGTTGGATACTGGTGGCCTTGACCCAAATTACATTGAACCAAAAAAATGCTAAGAATTTTAATTTTGAATTATATAAAAATATTAAAAAATTAATTACAAAAACTTACCTTTTCGGATATTACCCCAGCACAATGTCCAGAGGACGACTGACCCCTTCCAATCAATCACATTGTCTTAATATTCCCCTCCCCGTTCCCTACCCATTCTCATTCCATCATATGTGGTAATCTTGTTTCTTTTTAGTTTGTGATCTGTTTTCATTTTCAACACTTAGGTGGCGTAGTGTATTAATTATCGGTTTACACACCAGGCGAACTGGCGATTTAGACACGATGTGGCAGCCATATTTGTTTATGTTTTTTACGTATAGGTGATGCTGTCGGCTCACTTCCAGTCCCCTTCCTCACCATACCATATGTACTGACTATTTATATTTAGTATTGTCATTAGAGAGCACTGGTAACTCATGTGCCTCTCATTGTACTTCCCCATATAGAAATGTTTCAAAAGTCTAATGCCTGTGTGATTAAAATCACATTAGTCTAGAGCCCCATAATGTCTGTGGCTGACTACTGCGACGTTGTTTACTACAGTCAAAGAGTGCCATGCGGCAAGATTGAACAGAACTTAAAAAAAAAGCATGTTTGAGTGTGAGATACGTGCGTATTTAACTTAAAAACACATGATGATGTAAGCCCATAACTCAAACAGTTTTAATGTCGTAAGCTAAATGAAAAATAATCACTAATGCCTTGTCCTTGCTCCACAAACCAGTGAAGTACTTTGAGACCCAGCTACCTGTAAATGTGTCTTTCTCACCAGAACGAAATCCATTCGGTAAATACACGCACTAAAACCTATAATAAGTTGTTAATCTCAGTAAACATAGCTAAAGTTTGTATATATTCCATCACTGGTGCTGTGTCAAAAGCATGGAACGATTAGCAATTGAACACAGGAACATTAAAAGTTTTCATACGTTTAAAAAATAAACAAATACTACCTGGAATATCTCAGTGGATGAAAACATCTTACAATACAAATATATGCTTACATATGTCAGTGTACTTATGTGTGTATACATGCACGTGCGCATGTGTGTTGATGCGCTTGAGTGCGTATGAGTTTTATGTAGTTTTCATATACCTCCACCACTGTCATTCTTGCCATTTTAGCCTACTTTCTGAAGGAAAGAAAGGCTTCTGAGATTACTTTCGTGCCTTAGTGTATGTCTATGCTTGTGAACAGAATTTCACCAAACTTGGTACACATATAATAATTACTAACGAGGCCTGAAATGTATAGGTTTCGACCAACCCAGGCACTTACTTTCAAAATGGCGGCCATTTTAAAATTTGTAGTATTATGGCATATCTCGGAAACCATTCAAACAGATTTCAACGAAATTTTGTATACTGGCAGAGCAACACATAAGCATAAAATTTTGAGATGTATATTGTTGTTGGTTCGCCATTTTCGAAAATAGCACCAAATGAAGGAATAAAGATTTTGCATTGTCTCCAAAACCATTGAACAATTATTACCCAATTTGGCAGGTAAGCAAAACTGTGATAGGTCAAGTAAATTTAAAATTTGTAATGTGAATATTTACTTTTTTTCAAAATGGCTGCCATAAATATTTTAGATTCATTTGGTATATCTACAACACCATTTAAACAATTTCAACAAAACTTTGTATACTGAAAGTATATGTAACAAGCATCATAAATACAAACTCATAACCAATTGTGTCGCCATTTTGGAAGATAGCACCATGAAAATAAATGAAATTACTATGTCATATCTCGGGAAACAATTGACAGATTCCTACCAAATTTAGCAAACAAATAGTACTGTAGCAGGTGGTGTAAACTGATATTTTTTAAAGTAGGCCAGGCAGTTATTTTTTAAATGGTGGCTATATAAAAATTTAACTCTGTATAGTTTATCAACGTAACAAATTCCAACTTATCTTTATATGCTGGCAGTGTTTGTTACAACCATCAAATATGTCCTTGCAGAGCCTCATTTCTCTGCAATTTTGTATGATAGCCCCATCAATAAAAAATTAAGTTTTTATCTCATATCTTAGGAAACAGTCAACCTATTCTTACAAAATTTGGATAAGTTATACTATGGTAGGCAATATTATATAAACTGTCGAATCACATTATTATGACCATATGCTAGAAGTGTTATCAGCCACACACATCCCATGAAGTATGGCCCGTGACGTGGGCTGGTGAAGAAGGTATATAATGTGACCGAAAGGTTGGCTGTACACAGTGTGCGTCCTGCTGTCATGGTCAAGGGAAACTATTTAACTGAGTTGCAAAAAGGGATTGTCATAAACTTTCGGGCCAAAAGGTCAGTATTTCGGAAACAGCGACGTTTGTTAACTGTCCACGTGCCTCTGTGGTAAATTTGTATCTTGAGTGGACGAATGACACCATTAGGAATATCCGTTGTAGAAACTGCGGAGCTACACAAGGTATTGATGTCCTAGGTGAACGTCAAATATGATGGTGCATGAAGGACAACGGACAGGCTACAGTGGAACAGCTCATTGTCCCAATGAACCTGGGGGCATCCAGACATGTGTCTACCGCAACAGTTCAGTGAACCCTTCTGCGAATGGGGCTCTCTAGTATACGGAGGGCGACTGCACCCATGCTAACACAGGTGCATCGACGGAAACGACTGGAATTTGCTCAACAGTATGGTGACTGGACTGCTGCTGATTGGCACCAGGTAGCCTTCTCCGACGAGTCACGGTTTCAGCTGCATAGAACGGATGAACGTAAGCGTGTCCGGTGAGAAACCGCGGAGAACTGACACCCTGCCTCCATTGCTGGACGAGCACAAGGCGGCGGGGGTAGTGTTATGGTCTGAGGAATGTTCTCGTGTTATTCTCTAGGTCCCATCATCCATGTGGAAGGCACCCTTCATCGATTTGGTTATGAATGCATCCTCGGCTATCACGTCCACCAGTACATGATGATTGTCTTTCCTCGGGAGGATGGGATCTTCCAGCACGATAATGCGCCTTGCCACAAAGCTAGAAGTGCCCGCACGTGGCTGGAAGAACACGATCAAGACTTGAAAGTTCTTTCCTGGCCCCCAAACACACGCAATCTCAATTCTATTGAACATATGTGGGACTAATTCAATCGTCTTTTTGCCGTCTGTCTCCTCCAGCACGCATATGTTTCTAGTTTTATTTCTAACATTATTGCTTTAAAGAGAAGTTAAGTCCTACCAACAAATGCAGCTTTTAAGAATTTATTTAAAAATTAATTGCACCCATGTGTAGGAAAGTAGATATCAATAACGTATTGTTCATGTTGTATTCTATCTAAATCTTTGTTTCTGTCTGAATTATTTGGTATATGTTCATATTTTGTATTTGGTTGTATAGTGTACTTGTTTGTATCATGTATTTGTTGGTTGTGTTATTTCTGTATAATACGGTACTTCTTTGTACATGGAATTTAAATTAACCCATTGATGTAGACATTCATTTTTAGTTTCAGATGTTGCAAAAGAAGACATTTATGTTGTGAATAGTACTTACGTATTTCTTACAACTACTGACACTTTCGAACCTATGGAAAGAATTTCAATAGATCCATAGCACAAGGAGCAACCAATTATAAAATATTTGGTGTGTCAGCAGAAGCCAATAGCATTGCTCAGGGCAAGACAATTTCATTATTGGTGTTAGTTTCTGCTCTTGTACAGCGCAGACCATCACTTCGCCTATTCTGCAACATGGCAGAAGTTAAAGGTTTAAATAGTTGTAATGGAATTCAGTTTAATAAAAGGCAATCGTAACTTAACTGCACCTTAAAGCCGAAAATATAAATACTGTAATGGCCACTGCCACTTTCTCCAGGCCAAACTTCAAACAGCACTGCATTTCGTATCCTCAGTCGATTTTAATTTCAGTAATGAAGCAACTTCATTGAGTTTAGTTGGAAAAAGTTATTCTGAAAAGGAACATTATCGATGATGCCCGAACTTAATGACGTCAATTGATTTCAGCCATTACGAAACATCGTGAACTATGGCATATTGCTTTTTTCGCATACGAAATAAAATGGTGTGGCCCACTCTGCGTAATAGATACAAGTCTACTTGTATATCAGATACTATCTTGAATTATCAAGTTTTCCTTTGGACCAAAATAAAATTCATGCAGAACTTAAAATATTGCTAGTTTAGAAATAAAAACTTGTGTGGAATGACCTTTGCTAGAATATTGTGCACGAAAAGTTAGGAAGCTTTTTATTCATAAGGAGAGCAATATTTTTTTAATAATTCAGAGTTTATATACTATTTTTAATGACTCGTCCCATACCAAATATATATACTTCTTTTTTTCATGAGCATCCGTCCTTATTCATAACTGCAAATGTTTTAACTTGACAAATGTTAATATTTTATACCTACTTCTAATTGTTTTAGTGTTCACAATTATCAAAGATATTTTTCTAACATTGCAAGCTACATTTTCAAGTTGTACTTATATTAAGTTTAATACATTTTGTGAATTAGTACAAATACATTTTCGGTTATTTAAATTCGCAGTTGGGAACGATTAGTCCTAGTGACCTATGTATTGCAATTGTAGGCATGCATTACCACCTTCCCCCACTTTCTGTACTTCAAAACATTGTTACACTGACGATGTGTAGGTATTTTATATTCTCACTACTGTTTCCTGTGTTTATTGTTTCATCTCTAATGATATTGATGTTAACGAGATGTCATGGCCTACCTACCATCTAAGCTTTTGAGTAATTCATTAAAAATTATTTGCATCTATGTAGACGAAAGTAGACTCATTAGTTATATCAGTAACTTCTTGTTACATCTCAAAAAACAATTTAGCTTCTCATTCCTCAGCAAACCATTTACATTGTCATGTGTACTGAAGTTTTTCGCAAAGTTCATGTAAGTCTGTCTAAAGTTTAATGATGGCTATATTAGCACAAATATCTGACCAAAAATGGCTGAACAAGTTTAAAAACGTTTGTTTTATATTTACACTCACAGGCTCCATTTCATTTGTATATAATCCAACCATGATGTAAGAACTTGGGAACAACGTCATTATCTTACGAGCAGACAGGCGGCTTGGAATTAAGGGAGCAGAATCTTCCGTGTAGTTTCACATAAAGACAGCAATTTACGTAGTTGATTCGATTACCTTTNTGGAATTAAGGGAGCAGAATCTTCCGTGTAGTTTCACATAAAGACAGCAATTTACGTAGTTGATTCGATTACCTTTATGTTCGGCGGTCTTTTCCGATAGTTATTATGCTCTTTAGATCTCACGACATGATCTCCGAACTGGTACAGTAACATATTAAACTTTTTATTTTAACCTCGTGGCACAAAAGAAAATTTTTCTTGTATACTCCCCACATACACTGTGCATATACATTGTACATTACACGAAATCCTTTTCGAAAATTTTACTTGTATTTAGTCTGTTCCTTTATCTAATCCCTTGTTCTTCACAAAAATCCTTAACTCTCCGCCCACAATTACATCAAAAAATTAATACCACAATATAAGTCCATTCAAACATTACCTAAATGCATTCTCGTGACTTCATCTGATGAAAACTTGTTAAAGTATATATTTTTATGTCAGCCATCCTTGAAAATAGCATTCATTGTGTTCGAAGTGAACTTCTTTTTTTTCTGTGAGCAGAACTGCAAATAATTCTTAGAAATACAAAAACGGCATATGTTAAGTTGTTTGGGTCCTGCATGTAATGTTATCGTATTACATTTTCTATGAAACAAAAACTAATTTTTCTGAATTTGTTGGCTAGGACTTTTCATCACTGCCTTGCTAGATTGCCACCACTTTAGATGCTTGCGCGTTTTCCACCACTTCATGTCTATGTGTGGCTGGATTGCTTATGTTGTTGTTACTATCACATCACTGACCACATCAACTGTCACATTTTCTTCGATAGGGCTAATTTCATCGGCAGCGTTTAACATAAAGCCCATACAAATTTAACTGTGTGCAAGTGCGACTATGTCCAAAAAATGTTAGAATGGGACAAGGGAGGTAGTTGTAATCGAGTGAGTTAAGTCTAGTGAAGCATTTAACAAATTTAAACATATGATATAGGGCCTGATTAAAATAACAATAGGCTACTGCAATATAAATTTTAATGACTTACCTAAACTACATTAACTTCAACCCACTTCGTTGATACTTATGCACATAATCCTTGTAAGCATATTCGTGACAATAGCTCTAGTAGCATTAGTTTGTGCACCTAATGTTACATAATCGCTTAAATATTAATTTATTTTTACACAAACATAGCCTTCCGCCACTTAGCAGAGAACATCATGCATTTTTCACCATGGCAAATTTCTTAAATATTAAAAACGTTGCCTTCTGTTCTGATTTTGGCCATCGACACATTCTCACATTTCAGTTACGAACACGGCCTTGAAGCTGCTTATTAAGACAGCTTCAGGGCAACCAACTATACACAATGTATTTAAATAAAACCTACGAATTTCGGCTGCAGGTAAATTGCATTAGAGAAAATTTTAAGATAGAACATTCTAGTGTCTGGATAACATATAAAGGAACGAAGATCTGTAAACACCACAGCGTATATCTGGCGCTGTCATTAAGTTATTTCATGGAAATAATCACTGTTACCGCCCTCATTTCGACTAAATCTCCATGATGCTGTAGCAGGTTTGGGATTTAAAAGATGGATTATTAACTCGCATGTCACAATTAACTTTACACATTTTCCAGACTCTCAGTGTTCCATCTCTAGTAGTTGTAATAAACTAGTGTTCCAGGTCCAACGTCAATGATATTTTCCGCCCTTAGGATTCGCTTTAGACCACATGTCATATATATGTTTTCGCCTTGTTTTTTCGTAATTAACCTATACCCGAAGTTCGTCGGTCTAATTTAGAAACACTCTGTAGAACTTACCGAGAAGTGTGGACGTAAACAAAATATCTAGTTCAAAAAAGTTTTCTTTTTCGCTAGCCTGTTATAATATACAGAGAAAAGAGGATTTCCGAATTAGGGGTTAGGAACTAAGTGCATCTCAGAGCCCTCTACTCGTGGCCATGCAGGAAATGTACTAACTACACTGGACGGGTTTCACAGCATTAGCTAGCTTGTGCAAACATGGCTGCAACTTGAGCCATGTTACCTCCTATTATATCTACATAATTACCTTAAACTACTGAAAGGAAAAGGGGGAAATGGCATTTGCAAATAATCTTCACAGAAAGGAATATAAAATATGCATGCAAGTTAGATGGAACCACTAATCAACAGGGCAGAGGAAAGCAAGAATTAATTCATGAAAAAGTTTTTTAAATGCTATAAATAGAGAATTGTAGAAGTAATTTCCTTTCTTCGCTTTTCACGCTGGATTTGATAACCTTGTATGTGGAAACCGCCAGAAACGTGTAAGAGGGATGAGGTGCGCAACTGGCCTCTTCCCCGTCCATACCTCCAGAAAACGCCTAGAACCCAGAAAGAATGTATTTACAGTAACTGGCCAAAAACAAAAGGTTACTATTGACTGACAGCCTGTTGTGAGCTCGGATGTTATACCAAATAGTCAAGTCACAAGTCGCCATGGTTCGAACTGCAGTGGGCCTTACACAGTGCACCTAACACATCACAATGCAACTTCTTAGTGTTGCACGATTTTCTTGACAGTGGATCACCGAAGTATCTTGATCATCTTGTTTGTGGTCAACAATAAAGCTCGGGAGTCTTGATTTTTCAACTAAAGGCATATAAGAATAATATTTCGTAAGTGTTCATGAGTATAGGGTTGGGTGCGTACTATGTTTAAGGAGCCGCAGTGAGGTGGGAACTCGAAGTATGGGAATGTTTGCAAGTGTTTCAGATATTCGCTGTGGGAATTACTAGGGATGAATCACTATGGTGGCACATGTGCCAGCAGCCATTAAGACCTTAAAAAGGAAAATATCTTAGAACCGTTAGCAATAGGAAGTTAACGAGATTCATGGATAGATCCTGATATTCGTAATGAAGGGGGCACTATTGCTAAGGCATACTTACTTATGCGTAGATGTTTTTACGTGCATGTGCAGTAGATATATACATGTGCACACATGTGTGTTATATATATTTATATATATATATATACACTGAGGTGACAAAAGTCATGTGATAGAAACATGCAAATATACAGATGGCTGTAGTATCGCTTACAAAATATATAAATGGGCACTGCATTGGTTGGGCTTTCATTTGTATTCAAGTGATTCATGGGAAAAGGTTGCTGACGTGATTATGGTCTCACGACGGCAGTTAACAGACTTTGAACGCGGAATGGTAGTTGGAGCTAGATGCATGGGACATTCTATTTCGGAGATGGTTAGGGAATTCAACATCCCGAGATCCACAGTGTCAAGAGTGTGCCGAGAATACCTAATTTCAGGCATAACCACCCACCATGGACAACGCAGAGGCCGACCACCTGCACTTAATGACCGAGACCAACGATATGTGCAGAAGAATTGTCAGTGTTAACAGTGAAGCAACACTGCGTGACATAACCGCAGGAATCAATGTGGGACGTACGACGGACGTGTCTGTTAGGTCAGTGTGGCGACATATGGCTTCACNACCTGCACTTAATGACCGAGACCAACGATATGTGCACAGAATTGTCAGTTTTAACAGTGAAGCAACACTGCGTGACATAACCGCAGGAATCAATGTGGGACGTACGACGGACGTGTCTGTTAGGTCAGTGTGGCGACATATGGCTTCACTGGGCTATACCAGCAGAAGACCGACTCGAGTGCCTTTACTAACAGCACGGCATCGCCTGCAGCGCCTCTCCTGGGCTCGTGGCCATATCGGTTGGATCCTAGATGACTGGAAAGCCGTGGCTTGGTCAGATGAGTCCCGACTTCAGTTGGTAAGAGCTCATGGTAGGGTTCGAGTGTGGCGCAGACCCCACGATTCCATGAACCCAAGTTGTCAACAAGGAACTGTGCAAGCTGGTGGTGGCTCCATAATGGTGTGGGCGGTTTTCACCTGGAATGAACTGGGTCCTCTGGTCCAACTGAACCGATCATTGACTGGAAAGTGTTATGTTCAACTACTTGGAGACCACTTGCAGCCATTCATGGACTTCATGTACCCAAACAACGATGGAATGTTTATGGATGACAATGCGCCATATCACCGGGCCACAACTGTTCACGAATTCCAGCGAATGATTTGGCCACCAAGAACGCCCGACATGAATCCCATCGACCATTTATGGGACATACTCGAGAGAACCGTTCGGGCACAAACTCCTGCACCAGCAACACTTTCGCAAATAGAGGCAACATGGTTCAATACTTCTGCTGGGCACTTCCAACGACTTGTTGAGTCCAGGCCACGTCGAGTTGCTACACTTCGCCAGGCAAAAATACGTCCGACACGATATTAGGAGGTATCCCATGACTTCTGTCCCNTGTGTGTATATATATATATATATATATATATATATATATATACATATGTACATATATTACACACACGCAGGCTTGGTGTTTTTGGATGAACAGTTTACGAATATAAAAATACGTAATTGTAGAAATTTTAATCGAATTAAAGAACAAAAGTGACAATATCTATGCAGATATATTCCACTAATTGCTCTCTAAAATTACACATACACATTTGTTTTCTTAAGAAGAAAGAAAGAAGATTATGTATAATAAAATACAATAAACACGCAATTTAAAGATCCTTTTGCATGTTATGTGGNAGAAGAAAGAAAGAAGATTATGTATAATAAAATACAATAAACACGCAATTTAAAGATCCTTTTGCATGTTATGTGGCCTGTTTTTGATGGAACAGTTTACTGATACAAAAAAAAATTCAATTAAGTTAAATTAACAACAGAAAAAGTCACATGATTTGACAGCATGCAATAATGAATGCATGTGTTTCTTTAAGAAAAATTACAGTGACTCCAATACAATTATAACTCGGCACTCCTTATGCNCAATAATGAATGCATGTGTTTCTTTAAGAAAAATTACAGTGACTCCAATACAATTATAACTCGGCACTCCTTATGCTCATTGATTTAAATGAAAAAGTTGTATGCACAATCTAAATTTATAAGATTAATTTGATCAGTATCAATAAAACAATGACTAGATTTATAACATGAATTCCCTATTAACAATGCAGTTTATTTTCAGGTGGAATCACTAACGAATAAACGGTATCTTCAATGCTACAATCCACCTGGCTTTACTTTCTGTGCGTTGAGCCATTTAGGAAACTAAAAATATTTTAGATTTGTCCCTTTANCTACAATCCACCTGGCTTTACTTTCTGTGCGTTGAGCCATTTAGGAAACTAAAAATATTTTAGATTTGTCCCTTTGTATTTCTGCACAGTTCCACAGTGTCACAATTCTGCCATGAGTGAAAAAATTACTACTTGTTCAGCTCAGCACAAACTTCAACAGAAACAAGGCGATACTAACCTGGGGACTGAAGATGTGCAAATGTTCTCTGTCACAAGCTAGACGGGGGAAGGAAAAAGGAAGTGGCTACATACGCCAGGTTTCATCTCCTTGGCCCCCACCCTGAAAGTACCGTTGTANCGGGGGAAGGAAAAAGGAAGTGGCTACATACGCCAGGTTTCATCTCCTTGGCCCCCACCCTGAAAGTACCGTTGTAGAGGAAGAACACAAACTCAAATAAACAACTGCTATATAATTGCGGATATTGCACTGGGGACTAAGAAGACACATGCTGCTGTTGTGCTGGGGTGTGTGAAGGGTAGAATATATCAGTCACTCTAAGTGACAGTTACATCAGGCTACTGTTTCCCTCCTTAAATCATTGTTCAAGGTCAAGAGCAGAAAGGTATTATATGGCACTTTTAAAGTAACAGCTGCACTCGGGTCAATTTTCAGGGGTTAGAGTTTAAAGTGGAACAGTTTCTAAGTTTTGTATATTAATTACCGTGGGTCATGTACATTGAGATTTTGTTACTCAAAAGTGTATTCGCTATTTAAAAACGCTATAAAGCTGGTCTGAGATAAAAAGAGCTTACTAGCTCAAGACGTTCTTAAAAATTTTGTGATATGGAATGCAAAATGCTTTCTCAATTCGTATGTATGTTACTAAACAACTAAATTGGACACAGTCTGCATTAATATCATGAAAAAAATTTATTTCAAGAACCTAAAACAACGTGTTTCAGATATAAAAAGTATCTTAAAATAAATTAATGAGATATCTCAAAGAATTAATACAGGTAAATTGGACTTGGTTGTCTATAGGAAGTGCAAATTATATATAAAAAATTTGAATTTCCACATTTTGTCGTCTATGCACTTAGGTTTGATGAAAATATTGAAGTGATTTCCAACAANATAAAAAATTTGAATTTCCACATTTTGTCGTCTATGCACTTAGGTTTGATGAAAATATTGAAGTGATTTCCAACACTTACCAAACAACTTATTTGAGCACCTGGCAAGGTGGTGCAGTGGTCAAATATTAGACTTGTATTTGGGAGGAACCAAGTTCCAAATCTCAGCCCTGCCAGCATTCAGTTAGTTTTTTATTTTTCATGTTTTCGTGAAATAATTTCATCGCCCATGGCTCTAATGTCCTTTACCTCGACCAGACGTAAAGTCATAAATAAAATAAGTAACTTGCTTTAGCTTGCCATTATACGCCTTCTTTACACTATACACATGAACATCAATGCTTAGTCAACAACAGCGTCTGCTTTTAAGTACGCGTAACACCTGACTTGCACTTGCTGCTAAACAAATGAGAAAGTAGAGTCCGTGAGTCTTGAGGGGAAAACGTTTAGTGGGTAGGGGAGGGCTCGTACCTGAGCGACTGCTTAGTTGGTAGCAAGAAAGACCTCTTGGTACAGCCGACATCATAAATACCGCTAACCCTCATCATTCCGCATGTTCAATGCTGGCATTGATTGAAAATAATAATAAAACGTCTTTAACTTGAATGTGATTATTCAATCTGCTGTAAAAAAAATCCTGTGTATTAACTTTAATGCATTTGTAAATACCAATAAATGCAAATAAAAATTAAAATATATGGAAAAGGGGGCGGAGGAGCTAGGTTGGCCACCCCCCTGGATCCGTCCCTGACGTGACATTAAATTGAATTTGAGACATAGCATCAATACTAGGTCCCATAATTTTTTCCTCCTTACTATTCCGCGTCATAAATCTGATTTCTACTTCCGATCGTTTTCTGTTCTATCTTTTCGGTTCTGGAACAAACTTTCCATGAATGTAAAACCATGCACATAATTTACAATTTTCAGAAAGCTTGTACTGAAATTTATGTCATCATAAAGTACTAAAGGTACCGAATAAATTTCATTCATTTGTTGTGCCCCGTGGCGCATAGTTATGTGTGTGTGTTGGTGGGCGAGTGTGTGTATATGGATGGATGTAAAAGATAAATTCACGTGTAATTTTTTTGTAATCTCCTTATAGCATAATGATTCATGTGTCTTTTTCTTTAAAATTGTATTTTAAAGTTGCAATTGTGAAGCTATTTTTTTTGTCAAGTCCATTTATACATATTTAATACTGACTGCTGTGTTAGGTTAACAACATAAGTTAATTTTTACTGTTTCTGCATTGACGTAGAGAAAACTTCATTAAGTAATTCAAATTATTAATTTTCTGAAGAAAATATTACTTGCAATCTGGGGTTAAGTGGTGGACAAGGTCATATACCTTGAACTTCGCCAAATAAATAAAGGCGATATAATTTTTGTTATTGTTATTGTTATTATTATTATTTTAGTAGGGTAATTGTCTGCGTTCGAGCATATTTTTTTTTAAATGGGACAAAACTGGCACCTGGCATATGCGCCAGGCACCGTTCATGCTTTGTCATTCCGGTCCACCGGAGGCCATCTTAACCGACATGTTAAATGTCGGTGACCGTGACTTTTGAACATGACCCTGGTGGACTTTGACCTTGAGAACCCAAAAAAAAATCCAAAAAATCACAAAAAATTATATAAATANTAATTTTTGTTATTGTTATTGTTATTATTATTATTTTAGTAGGGTAATTGTCTGCGTTCGAGCATAATTTTTTTTAAATGGGACAAAACTGGCACCTGGCATATGCGCCAGGCACCGTTCATGCTTTGTCATTCCGGTCCACCGGAGGCCATCTTAACCGACATGTTAAATGTCGGTGACCGTGACTTTTGAACATGACCCTGGTGGACTTTGACCTTGAGAACCCAAAAAAAAATCCAAAAAATCACAAAAAATTATATAAATCTATAAAAAAGTATTATTAAGAAATTATTGAAAAATTAATACAAATGTATTTAATATTGTATTAAAAATTTTTTTTTATGTTTGTACTTAGAAAGGAAAGGGAGCTGGAACCGACCGGCTGTCATGTGATGTCACTGGACCGAAATGTTTGATGTCGGTGACCTTGACCTGTGACATTGACCCCATGGCCATGATGTTGGGTGACCTTACCAAAAATTCACACAACTGTTTTAACAATTCCCAAAANGTGACATTGACCCCATGGCCATGATGTTGGGTGACCTTACCAAAAATTCACACAACTGTTTTAACAATTCCCAAAAAATTATAAAAACTGATTTAAAAAATTTAAAAATATTTAAAAAATGTATTAAAAAATAATTTAAAATTTTTATAAAAATTAAAGTTCCGAATATTTTGGCTTAAAGGGGACAAAGTACTGAAACCCAGCAGTTGCCATGTTTTGACTTCACCCATCCCACATGTTGGACCCAAGTGACCTTTAATTTGACCCATTTTCTTGAACCTATAACTGTGATCTTGGATGACCTTGAAAACAAAAACTCGAGAAGAAATGGTAAAAATTTTNCCATTTTCTTGAACCTATAACTGTGATCTTGGATGACCTTGAAAACAAAAACTCGAGAAGAAATGGTAAAAATTTCATAAATTCATAAAAGTCAGCATACATATTACATTACTGACTACTTCCACCATCTTGGATCCAGGTAACCTTGACCTTTGAACTTAAGCTCGTATCCTTAGACCTNTACATTACTGACTACTTCCACCATCTTGGATCCAGGTAACCTTGACCTTTGAACTTAAGCTCGTATCCTTAGACCTTGAACCCTTGTTTTTAATCCCAAAAAGTGTTACAAATTTATGAAAAATTTATTTAAAATATTACTAGGAATTATTATTTTTAAGAGAATTTTAAATGGGTTTTCAAAACTTACATTCCACGACGTCTCCCACAGCACCACATCTACCAGAATACTGACCCCCCTCTTATCAATCACATTGTATTAACATTCCCCTACCCCCTTAATTTGTGCTCATTCAGAAGAATGCACTCCAATCACCATATGGTTTTCTTTTCATTGTCATTTGTTTTAATTTGCATCACCTAGGTGATGCTAGTGTATTAATTATCTATTTAGACGCCAGAGGTGCTGCCAATTTAGCCAGCATGTTGGTTGACAGCCTTGACCTTGCCCCAATGACTTTGAACTCGAAAAATCGAGAAAAACTACAGTCCATATAATATACTATTACTAGTTAGTCACAACAAGGATCCATACCGACTAACCATACTAGCCAACCACTGGCTCCTCCTACGACTAACTCCACCTAAGACTGGTACATGGCGAGATTGACTGAGCACAAAACTAGCTCGTGACGAGACCAGTTCCTGCAAAACTGACTAGAACAACCGACAAGAAAAACCTGCCATAGCACCCACCTATACAAACGATGATGGATAATCTCGAAAAAAAGACTCTAATAATAATCTCGTAGCCCACCTCTTCGCCCAAAATCCTCGCAAAAATATTGCAAAATATGTCCACCTCAGCTGACCATACCAAAGAACCATACTAACATACCAATTAACTGACAAGGCCAACCAACTAGTTCTGAAAAATTGCTCAAAAATAGTCCCCTCATTTAATTCGTCCACCATATTGAACTCGTCGATTTTAAACGACCCAAGTAAAACATAATGCTTCAGATTAAACCATTGCCCTCCTCCTGCACCTGCTCACATAAAACTTATCTAAAATAGACACTCGCAATCTAATGTTTACACCACTGATTTAATAAGTCTTTCAGAGAAGTAGAATGGACTATATAAAAATTAGTATGTATGTATATGCTATGTATTTATATTATGTATGTATATACAAACTTAATTTATTTACTTAACATATACATTCTATCTCTCTAATTATTTTGTACATTCGATCATTGCATTTCTCAGATGTTTGAAGATCATGGAGAGTAGCAAATTGTCTCATCTGATGTAACCCCGATCCTTCAGTTCATCGATAATTGAAGATATATCAACAATGCATGAGAGATCANATTGTCTCATCTGATGTAACCCCGATCCTTCAGTTCATCGATAATTGAAGATATATCAACAATGCATGAGAGATCACCGCGTTTTTGCACGTGAATCATACAAGTTCATTCAGGTCTTCAGGAAAAATGTAACGAGCGTTATTGACGCCTCCTGCCTCCATCGCGCCAATTGTCAAAGGAAACTCGTTGGTGAAATGTGGGCGAACGTCGAGAGNTTATTGACGCCTCCTGCCTCCATCGCGCCAATTGTCAAAGGAAACTCGTTGGTGAAATGTGGGCGAACGTCGAGAGAATCGTCATCCTTCTTATAAAATACTTCATCAACACTGTCGCCATTGTCATCATCAATCCTATCTTCATGATCGTCTTCACCTCCTGTTTTACCTTTAATATCAAGCTTAATTTCCTATGTANGTCATCATCAATCCTATCTTCATGATCGTCTTCACCTCCTGTTTTACCTTTAATATCAAGCTTAATTTCCTATGTAGGAGTCACATAGTCATCATCAGTATTTAGAGCTGACATCCGTTTATTTTGAAGTTCGTCGACTTCACGCGATCGCCTTGCAAGTGTACATTCCATACATACAGACTCTATCATGCCTCATAGGTCTCTCATTCAATCATTAGCATTAACTGTCTCGTCATAATCGTCTGCAGGTACAGTACACATCGTTGTAGCAAGCAGTATTTGCGACATCACTTGCTGGCTCCCAGTAGACGAACCCTTGCATATCTCAATTTGTTTATTCCTTGTATCACCTTGCATAAACTACATGTGGTCATTCTCGTAATGCTTCATCATCCGAGTTCCCTCGTCGTCTGCAAACATTTTATGTAGTGTATTAACAGGAGGTAACGAAGTCATCACATGCTTTTTCTCAGGGGGCGAAAAAACACTACATTTATCAGCCTTGGTGTGTTTATTTAAGTTATCACGTCGACTGAACTGTCTGGGACATTTATAGCAGCTAAGAAAAGCATGAGATGGGTTCTTCAAACAGTCACTCTTTTCAATTCGCCGCGCATTGCAACTTTTACTGAAGGACTTGGCACAGTAACAGCATTGTTTTCCATGTAATTTTTGGGCAGTCGTTGAAGGTATGCATGTAGTCGTAATGGACATACTAGATTTCACATCGTCAGTAGCTTACATCGTCATCAAGCATACATAAATTTATACATTTTACTCCTGCCGACAGACTCATGCCATCTGACTTCGGCCGACTGACTCCTTACTACTGATTCCTACTGACTGACTCCTGCCGACTGAGTCTGGGCGAATGTTTCCAGCCAAATGACTCCTGCCGACTGACTCCTGCTAGCTGATTTCTGCAGACTGACTCCTGCAGACTGACTCTCCTGCCGACTGACTCCTGACGACTGACTCCTGCAGACTGACTCCTGCCGACTCAGAAGACTCATAAACTCGTTTGCTTGCCCCAGAAGGAAACACGCATACATATAAGATATAGATATTTAATTATGTATAGAAAGTATTAAAAAAATGAATATATATATATATATATAACTACAACCATATTAAAACAATGTATTGCTATGTAGGTATATGAGTGTTTCCTTCTGGGGCGAGTAAACATGTGAGTCTTCTCAGAGTGCTCCCATATTTTTTACATTTATAAAGTATGGCAGAAGGCCTTATAGGAGAATAAGACAGGTTCCTTAAAAGAGCATTACATGAAATGTACCTCTAATCAGAAGGATAATTCACAATGTATTTCGTGAAGTGATTCGAGAAAGTACGTTCTACAATTGATGAATGGTTCGTGAGAAGATTTGTGAAATGCATCGCGAAGGGGTGACTCGCTTCTGGGCATCGAAGATGTTGGCGAGTTTGACGGTAGTTCGAATCCCGATCGGATGGTGCTACATTGACTATCACGGGCATTCTCGCTAGTGCGCGGTATCGATAATGAGTTATTCAGGATCTGTTCGCTTAGCTAGAGAATTTGTCGGACAATAACTTGTAAAACAGCATCGGTGATGCGCCATATAACAAATGGCTGATACCCGACACGACATTTAATGAATGCTTTGAATTATCTACATATTTAAATATATTTATGCCTCACAGGATAGTTGTTGTAAGTAACATCTTGGTAGGGGTCAGTTTGTAGGAGTCAGCCTGAAGCAGTCAATCTGAAGGAGTCAATCTGCAGGAGTCAATCTGCAGGAGTCATTCGACCGGACTCAGTCGGCAGGATTCAGTCGGCTGGAGTCAGTTGGCAGGAGTAAAGAGTATGAATTCATGTTTGCTTGAAGATGATGTAAGCCACTGACGATGTGAAATCGAGTATGTCCTTTACGACTACATGCATACCTTCAACGACTGCCCAAAAATTACATAGAAAACAATGCTGTTACTGTGCCAAGTCCTTCAGTAAAAGTTGCAATGCGCGGCGAATTGAAAAGAGTGACTGTTTNGAAAACAATGCTGTTACTGTGCCAAGTCCTTCAGTAAAAGTTGCAATGCGCGGCGAATTGAAAAGAGTGACTGTTTGAAGAACCCATCTCATGCTTTTCTTAGCTGCTATAAATGTCCCAGACAGTTCAGTCGACGTGATAACTTAAATAAACACACCAAGGCTGATAAATGTAGTGTTTTTTCGCCCCCTGAGAAAAAGCATGTGATGACTTCGTTACCTCCTGTTAATACACTACATAAAATGTTTGCAGACGACGAGGGAACTCGGATGATGAAGCATTACGAGAATGACCACATGTAGTTTATGCAAGGTGATACAAGGAATAAACAAATTGAGATATGCAAGGGTTCGTCTACTGGGAGCCAGCAAGTGATGTCGCAAATACTGCTTGCTACAACGATGTGTACTGTACCTGCAGACGATTATGACGAGACAGTTAATGCTAATGATTGAATGAGAGACCTATGAGGCATGATAGAGTCTGTATGTATGGAATGTACACTTGCAAGGCGATCGCGTGAAGTCGACGAACTTCAAAATAAACGGATGTCAGCTCTAAATACTGATGATGACTATGTGACTCCTANCGATCGCGTGAAGTCGACGAACTTCAAAATAAACGGATGTCAGCTCTAAATACTGATGATGACTATGTGACTCCTATATGGGAAATTAAGCTTGATATTAAAGGTAAAACAGGAGGTGAAGACGATCATGAAGATAGGATTGATGATGACTATGGTGACAGTGTTGTTGAAGTATTTTATGAGAAGGATAATGATTACGGATAATGATTCTCTCGACGTTCGCACACAATTCACCAACGAGCTTTCTTTGACAATTGGCGCGAATAAGGTAGAAGGATTCAAGAACGCTCGTTACATTTTTCCCGAAGACCCAAATGAACTTGCTGATAGAGTCGGTTATTTGATTGAATCGATAAAACGCAGGGATCTATCACGCATTGTTTAGATAACTTCAATAATCTATGAACAGAAGGATTGGGTTACATCAGATGTTACAGTTGGCTACTAATCCATGATCTGCAAACATCTGAGAAATGTAAAGATCGAATGTACAAAATATTTAGAAAGATAGAATTTATATATTAAGTAAATAAATTAAATTTATATATACATGCTAATGTTTGTTCAATTTCTAATATAGTCCATTCTACTTCTCTGAAAGACTTATTAAATCAATGGTGTAAACATTCGATTGAGTGAGTCGGNTATTAAATCAATGGTGTAAACATTCGATTGAGTGAGTCGGTTTTAGATAAGATTTATGTGAGCAGGTGCAGGAGGAGGGCTATGCTTGTGTTTTATTCGGGTCGTTTAAAATCGGTGGGTTCTATATGGCGAACGAATTAAACGAGGGTACTATTTTTGAGCAATGTTTCACAACTAGTTGGTTGGCCTTGTCAGTTCATTCGGTAAGTTAATATGGCCCTTTGGTATNATAAATTAAATTTATATATACATGCTAATGTTTGTTCAATTTCTAATATAGTCCATTCTACTTCTCTGAAAGACTGATTAAATCAATGGTGTAAACATTCGATTGAGTGAGTCGGTTTTAGATAAGATTTATGTGAGCAGGTGCAGGAGGAGGGCTATGCTTGTGTTTTATTCGGGTCGTTTAAAATCGGTGGGTTCTATATGGCGAACGAATTAAACGAGGATACCATTTTTGAGCAATGTTTCACAACTAGTTGGTTGGCCTTGTCAGTTCATTCGGTAAGTTAATATGGCCCTTTGGTATGGTCAGCTGTTTTTAGAAATGTTTTGCGCAAATTTTGCGAAGATTTTGTGCGAAGAGGTGAGCTACGAGATTCTTATTAGAGACTTTTTTCGAGATTGTCCATCATCGTTTGTATAGGTGGGTGGTATGGCAGGTTGGTCCGGTCGGTTGTTCTAGTCTGTTATGAAGGAACTGGTCTCGTCACGAGGTAGTTTTGTGCTCAGTCAATCTCGCCAGGTTCGATTGTTGGGTGGAGTTAGTCGTAGGTGGAGCCAGTCGTTGGCTAGTATGGTTAGTCGGTATGGATCCTTGTTGTGACTAACTAGTAATAGTCTATTATATGGACTGTGATTTCTCTCATTTTTTCGAGATCAATGTCATTGGGGTAAGGTCAAGGCCGATAACCATCATAGTGGCTAAACCGACAGCACCTATGGCGACTAAATCAATAATTAATACACTACCATCGCCTGGATTTTGAAAATTAAAACAAATGACAACGAAAAGAAAACAATATGGTGGATGGAGTGCATTTGACAGAATGAGTAAAGGTGAGTGGGTAGGAGAAATATAATGCAATTTGATTGATTGGAGGGTGTTCAGTCTTCTGGACATAGTAAGGTGGGAGACCACTGGAAATGTAAGTTTTTAAAAATACATTTAAAAATTATTTTAGAAATAATTTCTAATTATAAATTTTTATAAATATTTTATAAATTCTGGGGACGTCTTTGGGATTTTTCACAAATTTTTGGGTTCAAGGTCAAATAACACTAGGTTAAACTCAAAGATCAATGCCATCTGGATACAAGACGGTTGTAGTCAGTAATGTAATATGCACACTGACTTGTATGAATTTATTCAATTTTTACCACTTTTTTCGAGTTTTAGTTTTCATGGTCATCGAAGGTCGCGGTTATAGTGTCAAGGTATTCGATCAAAGTAAAGGTCACCTGGATCTAATATGGGTGCTGCATAGCATCATAAAATGACAGCTGGTCGGTTCTAGTCCCTCGTTTCCTCTAAGCCAAAACATTCGAAACTTTAATTTCTTATAACATTTTAAAATAAATTTTTAATAGAAAATGTNTCGTTTCCTCTAAGCCAAAACATTCGAAACTTTAATTTCTTATAACATTTTAAAATAAATTTTTAATAGAAAATGTTATGTTATTAAAACAATGCTTAGCAATTATTATAATTTGTTGGGAATTGTTTGAAACAATTGTGCGAATTTTTTGTTTAATGGACGCCAGTTGTTATGGTCATGGGGTAAAGGTTAAAGGTCAAGGTCACTGACATCCAACATTGTGGTAGGCTGATGTCACAACATGGCAGCCGGTCGGATCCGGCTCCCCGCTCCATCTAAGCACAAACATTCGAAATTTTAATTTTATAATATTTAAAAAATGTTTATTAATTTTAACCAGTTTTAATACATATTTTTAATTATAGATTTTTAAAAAGTGTATAAATTTTTTATAATATTGAGATTTTTTTGAGATTTTTGGGTTTACAAGTTTAAAAATTACCGGGGTCTATGTCAAAGGTCAATGTCACTGACATCCAATCTTGGCGGACAAGATGGCCGCCGGGGGACTGGAATGACAGAGCATGAACAGCGCCTGTGCCTGGTGCCAGTTTTGTCCCATTTAAAATACATTATGCCCGACGCAGATAATTATACTGTGTATTATTGTCATTATTATTATTATAAAATTTGGCTGGATATTGAACAAAACTTTCGTGAAGTTTTACGAACATCCACTACCTAGTAGCATTAACTGTGCTGAACAGAACATTTGTAAGCATTTCGTCGTTCGCTTATTTCTCTTTTCCGGCAAATATCGGCGCAGTTATATTAAGGTCTTTTTCCCTGAGGTGTCTCACAATTTGGTAATGTTTTCAGAAATAATGGTTTTAATATTCTGCATATTTCACCGATAAATTACATTGTTTTTTTGAATACCGTGGCCAGTGATTTATAAATTTATTTTAATTTTAAAATTAAGAATAATCGCTTAGGACATCATCAATGAACATCTTTAATTAGTATCTTAATTATAGTAATTTGTATTTCTACCTCACATCGGGATATCCCATAGAGTTTTCTTTTGTACTTTGGAATTTGAATTGTGATTGTGTTAATTTTTAGTTGTTTCTCAAATAATAATGTTTCAATAATACAAAGTTTTCACATTCTTTGGTGCAATGATAAATATATCAGCATCTAAATGTGCGTTAATTTCATTAAGGGAAAACTATTTGTTTTTTAAAAAATGTGGTTTTTGGGCGTGTTTCAGAAAACAGGTCTACCTCTGGAAGTGGCTGTCAGGTTCCAGATCAACATGGCTTTAGATGATGTATCTTCAATTGCTCGTGTCGGGAAATTCAAGAACATGGTGTTTCCAATGCTTTGGACTGAAATAGTAAGGATTAGTTTAATTAAATTACAATCTCCCATAGAAATTTATGTGTACACTTAGCCATGTCTACAGTAACAGTATTTTCGTATACACAGTGATCAGTTAGTGAGCATATTATCCATACTCGTATAAAATATTTGATCAATTCATATTATNATTTTCGTATACACAGTGATCAGTTAGTGAGCATATTATCCATACTCGTATAAAATATTTGATCAATTCATATTATGCTTATACATTTAAGTTATTGGTATTAACTCTCCATTTTTCCATTTGCGAAATCCTAGCTGAAATAACACATTATTTATTGTAACAAATTTTTTGATAGCACAGCTGAAATTCTGTCAGATGTTCAATGACTTTTTGAAAGGTATTCTCCATAATAAAATCTTCTATCATTTGAGTGTAGTTCTTGAAGAGGAAAATTTCTGGTTAGTAGTATGTTGGGGTGATAACCAAGGTTGGGTGCCTCAGTCGCTGGAACCTAAATTCTTCAGAAGTTTGTTCTGCAATCTCGCCGATATGTACCATGGATAGGGCTCAGTTGGGACACCATATGTTGGTGAAGGCTATGGAGGCTGGCAATCCAGAGTGGAGGCAGGTCGATGGNATAGGGCTCAGTTGGGACACCATATGTTGGTGAAGGCTATGGAGGCTGGCAATCCAGAGTGGAGGCAGGTCGATGGCAATCAGCTTCAGTGGTAGTAAATCGAGGAGGGGAGTGAGAGGGTGGGAGAATACTCGATGAAGAAGTAAGCGAGGAGATACAAGGTACTTAATGTGGNGAAGTAAGCGAGGAGATACAAGGTACTTAATGTGGTCTTGAGTTATGCCTTGCTTCCTGTGAAAATCCAAGTGACTTACTCCCAAAGGCAGGGTGTCTGAAGTTCCACTGCAGCGATATATTATTCCTTCATTAATGCCGATTGGCGAGTAAGGTGGTATCTTAACATTTCAGTATCGTTTGAAGGGATGAAGGAGATCGAGCTGCTCTTCTGTAGGGAGAAAGGCCCAGGGAAGGGAGAGGAGCCACTGCCCCTAGGAAAGCTAGACCCGTGGAAAGAAGTATGAAGGCGCGCAACTAACCAGAAGGGAACAGGTCAAATAAGTGAAATACCACTTTATTTCCCGACCAAAGTTATTTGGGATCCGGCTGCTGATATGCACTGACAGACATATATGTTATGGTTTACAGTGTTTTTCATATCTGGAACTCATTTTTCTTAAATAAGGTTAGTTTTAAAGATATGGACTATTTGCTTGTAAATGTAATTATAAATGGCATGGGGTATTAAGGGTACCTACATTGCTTCACTGGCAAAGTTTTGAAAACAGCATAATTTATAGATCATGCACATTAATTAATTTTTTGCCATCTGTGGCCATAGTTCATCAACTGTTGCACATCCCCGGGTAATGCAGGCATAGTTTCACTGGAGAGCAGCAGGAGTAATAAGCACCGTGATGCTGGTGTTAAATATATATATATATATATATCCATGCTATTTCCATGTATCAGGGAAGGAGGATGAGGTCAGTATATTTTATAGACCATGCAACAATTTGCCTCTTCCCAGGTGTGACCTCTTTTACAAAACCTCATATTAAAATTTTTATCTTACTGGCTTTGCGCAATTGGCCCAAGAGTATGTTTGAAGGTGTTGGTGAAAGGCTCTCCCTATGGATCTGCAAGTTTCCATGTGGATTCCTCGACCTCAATGTTTGTGTCTTCTCTATTGTCAGCATCGCCTTCTGGGATGTTTATGTTGTTAGCATTGTTTAATTTTTGGGTATAATTGAATTAGCGCTTATTGGTCAGCTATCTGCACCTAATATATATGGACCTTATTTTTCCCGGGCTGGTGAACAGGGTATACTTTCCCTTGCTTGCCGACCACTCGGCAAGGTACTTACCACAAGAGAGGAAACCCTGTCTAGAAAAGTGCATCCTGATAGGACATGGGATATGATCAATAAGTCCGATCCCTTTTATTTGAGTTGAGCAGATTGTGTTCGTGTGTTTTGTATTGGGTGTATGTAGCAGATAGTAGTCTGGGGATCTCGGATATGATGGTATTTTTGTAGGGCTAACAATCCAAAATCTCTCNATAAGCACCGTGATGCTGGTGTTAAATATAAATATATATATCCATGCTATTTCCATGTTTCAGGGAAGGAGGATGAGGTCAGTATATTTTATAGACCATGCAACAATTTGCCTCTTCCCAGGTGTGACCTCTTTTACAAAACCTCATATTAAAATTTTTATCTTACTGGCTTTGCGAAATTGGCCCAAGAGTATGTTTGAAGGTGTTGGTGAAAGGCTCTCCCTATGGATCTGCAAGTTTCCATGTGGATTCCTCGACCTCAATGTTTGTGTCTTCTCTATTGTCAGCATCGCCTTCTGGGATGTTTATGTTGTTAGCATTGTTTAATTTTTGGGTATAATTGAATTAGCGCTTATTGGTCAGCTATCTGCACCTAATATATATGGACCTTATTTTTCCCGGGCTGAGGAACAGGGTATACTTTCCCTTGCTTGCCAACCACTCGGCAAGGTACTTACCACAAGAGAGGAAACCCTGTCTAGAAAAGTGCATCCTGATAGCACATGGGATATGATCAATAAGTCCGATCCCTTTTATTTGAGTTGGGCAGATTGTGTTCGTGTGTTTTGTATTGTGTGTATGTAGCAGATAGTAGTCTGGGGATCTCGGATATGATGGTATTTTTGTAGGGCTAACAATCCAAAATCTCTCNGTGTATGTAGCAGATAGTAGTCTGGGGATCTCGGATATGATGGTATTTTTGTAGGGCTAACAATCCAAAATCTCTCTCTTCCTGGGTGTCTTCGCCTGAGGTCTGGGTTGCTTGGATATCCTTGTTCTCTGGTCAGTGCCAGTCGGTACCTGGGAATAGATTGGTGGAGCTACGGCATATCACTACATTTTGTTGGCTTCTTAGAATGAACAAAATCAAAGAATGTGATCACTCCGATTGTGGTGGTCGTCTTGCATATGAACATGTAATCCCTTTTTAATATCATGTGTGTGCCACTTTGGTAAAGAGTGGAGGGCTGGTGTTCTGGGATCTGCTTGCCACCTCCGACAATTGGGTTTTCCAAGGGGTTCCAGTAAATGATTTTCTATTTGCTGTGAATATTTTCTATTTGCTTGGGATATCGCCAGCATGAAAGAATTATCTCGTTAGATAATTCAGATTATATCGGAATTCTCGGAATTTCTTAAGGCAAAAGCTCCCACCCGTCAGAAAAAAGGGTCAGTGGCCGCTAGGGGGAAACAGTTTCCCTTCATAACATTACATCGAGGGTCATTATCTCTCAGGACTCCTTGGGTTTTCCTGGCTGAAGTACTGTAGGTCACATATGACAGTATACTTTGGTGATATTGCATAGATAACAGATCCCAGATAACTTTTCTACATACTTTCTTATACATTCCACGTTTAGTGTTTTGAATCGAAAGTAGTACCTCGGCCATGCCTGGAGCTCTGGACTATCTTCATTATCAAGCCCTCGCCAAGCCCTCTAGGTNATCGAAAGTAGTACCTCGGCCATGCCTGGAGCTCTGGACTATCTTCATTATCAAGCCCTCGCCAAGCCCTCTAGGTGCAGTTGGTGGGTACAAATAAAGCAGGCATCTTTGTCAGATCAGTATTGTGATGACACTGCTTGTAGGTGCTGGAGATTTTGAACTACCGTGTAAATAACTGAAATAAATTGCTGACCTTTGACTGCTTGGCATAAAATAATCTTACAGTGTTCCTCTTGTTGAAAATATAATTGATATGGTTCTTAGGGGATGATAAAAATCACTGCCAGAATACTCTCCATATTCTGATAAGCTCATTCCACAGTATCACAAGCAGAGGCTCTTAAGAAGGTAACAGTGAATTTGTCATATTTCCCTTGACAGTGCTCCAGTGTAGTCAAACATCTGGAGAAGTTCCCATCAGGCGAGATTGGTCGTGCCTTCCTTCACTGAGGAAAGTCATCTCAGTACCAGATTTTTCATGCACATGGTGAAATGCTGGTCCTCCAAGTATGGTCAGAAATGTTTGATGGCCACGCCATGGCTAAGCTCTCGTGCTAATTGTTGTGGTATTTTTACTCTGCCAGTTAGCATTAGCAGATCCACGTCATTTCCGGGGGCAGGGTACAAACCTAGACCCAGTGGCTTGCATTGGAATTTAATAGTTGTGTCTGAAAATTAGGGGCTTTGGTTTGCAGCACAACCTTTTCTACTGTTAGCGTACTTTATTCCTGTCAGCTAGCACCAATTGCCTTAGGTCCTTACTTCTTTATACCGAAATTATGCATTGGAGTATTGCAGATGAGTTTGTAAAACTTCGATAACTAGTGCCATATTTTACAAGTATTTTTCCTAAGCATAAGAAAATATAATGACATCATCGAGGTGGGCATAAAAGGATTTCTTTATCATGTCAAGAACTCATCTTGGGTTATTATTTGCTAAAGTGCATTTAGTGTATTTTTTAAGCTAAACGTATTTCTCTTCTAAAGGTGTGCTGAAGGCCATCAGTTATTTAGAATCCAGTTGCACTGGGATTTTACAGTATACCGATTTTAGGTCCATAGTTAAATATATGATATCACTCTCGAAGCATCTAAGGTTTCATCGATGTTAACAGCTGGTGGAGCAGTTGTAACAATCCTGTGGTAAGGTCTGGTAATAGGCACAAAAGTGTCGATTCATTATGGCTATGACTATTATGAATTTGAAAAGAGGCCAATTGGATTCGATCAAATCTGCTTCCCTCATTTTGGCCAACTTGTTCACATATCATGTTTTTTTTTTATCAGATAGCACTGATCGACTAATGTATATAGGCTGATGGCCATTTAATATTATTTTGGTGCAGGCGCTGGAGGACCAGTGGTCACAAATACATATAGGTAGGCCGATCGATAGTAAGAGAAANATATTATTTTGGTGCAGGCGCTGGAGGACCAGTGGTCACAAATACATATAGGTAGGCCGATCGATAGTAAGAGAAATAGCTAAATTGTCTTTGTATAATAAAATATTGAACATATAAAACGTATCCCTGAAATGATCTGGTAATTAACAGTCCACTTCCTTATGTTGTTCCCAAATGCAGTTTTTTTTAAAATGCCTATGAAGTTATTGGTGATGGCAGAATCTATAGGGTTATCAACAATTTAGCGACCCCTTTGTTTGGCAGANAAATGCCTATGAAGTTATTGGTGATGGCAGAATCTATAGGGTTATCAACAATTTAGCGACCCCTTTGTTTGGCAGAGGTTTGCTGATTGCACAGGTTCTTGAATTCTCTAGCTAAGAGATTTAGGCCAGGATTATGATTACTTCATGTTTCACTTAACACATAACAAGTAACGTAAGTAACATGTTCGCATAGCCCAGCTACACCTTGACTTTGTGTTTCAAAGAGACCTATCACGATAATTTCACGTCATTCAAATGTTTGTCAATGTCTAGCTTTTGTATGACTGTACCACGTGATCTCGCTGGCCAATCGTAATAAGAATGATGTTGAAATATTTTTACTTTTCATGAATTTGTTTTTACTTTCAGGGTGTCGTCTACTCATATTTTTAATTCATGTATCGCATATATAATTTTCTCCCGGAAATTAGGACCCAAGAGCAACAAATGTTAGGCTACAATATATTTGTATTTTTAATTTGTAAATATTAAGGAAGCGTAATGTTGCCACAATTCATTATTATGTTTCTCAGTGGTGTAGAAATGCTTGCTTGAATTGCAGAATGTTTACCATTATGTCTGTAATATTTATAAAGCCTTCTTCATGAATACAATTAAATTATCTCAGCAGATCAAGGATTATTACATACTATTTATTCCCATGAACAAGAAAAACTTGTCTACGTCTCTCAGAAACATTTCGTTCCAGAGGTTATGGCGATTTCCTAGTTGTTTTCAAAGTTAGTATTAAACACAAATCCCATAATTCGCAATGTGTTCAAGCCACATCAATGTTACGACACAAATAGGCATTAGTTGAATTTTCGCAGTTTTCAGTCTGAAAAGCAACAACACTTATCATCGATAATTTTATATGGTACACATAGGTCGTGTGGTTATGTGAAACATCATAATATACTGCCCAAAAAGACCACATTTTACATACGTGTGAAAGTGTAGCATGATCCGTGTTTTGAGTAACGTGAAGTTATCATAATCCCGGCCGATGTCAGATGTCCCTCTCCACTGCTATTGCTCGTGCTGGTCTCCCCTGCATATTGTAGGGCTTCAGAACTTAAAAAAAATATACCACGATTTACATATTGGTGAAAATGTAGCATGATGCGTGTTTTAAGTAATGTGAAGTTATCATAATCCCGGCCGAATTCTGTCAGATGTACCTCTCCACTGCGATTGCTCTTGCTGGTCACTCCTGCATATTGTACGGCTTTAGTACTTAAAAAATATGCAGAGGTTGGCAATAATCAGCTCCTGTTTTTAGTATAATTTCTGGGAAAATGCATGCTTTAGTAGCGGAAAAGCCAATATTCTTGATTTTCACTTGCTTCTTGCCTATAGTTGTGCAGTAAACTTTGTAGCTCTGAAAGTCACCCATGGGTGTTCACATCCATGGCAGCCTTCCAAGCCCGAGACATTATCCCAGATACATTATCTCACAGCCGTGCATGTGCGCACACTCACCGTCACACCCTATGCATTTAACCTATGCCGATAATAGTGCAGCGCGCCGACGTCTCCAATATGCTACTCGACACTATCCGCTCCTTTGTAGTCCACATTTGCAGATTTTCTCCGTTTTTTTTTTTTTTTTTTTTGGCTATGAGATTTGCTTCTTTGAATGGATAGTGCAATGTGGGTGAATGACTATATGGAGATTTTTGGACATTCTCCATTGCGATGCAGATGTCTGCAATGGAAAAACAAGACTAAACACTTGTCTTATTTAAGTATTTTTTCTGTGTTCAGTCTTGTTTTTCCCATGACAGACATCTGCATCGCAATGGCGAATGTCCAAAAATCTCCCTCTAGTCATGAGATTTGCAGACCACATCCCTTCCTTGCAGTCTTCCTTTCGCATAACCAGTTTCACCTGGCACATATCCATTCTAGCGGCGAATCATTGAGTTAAGTTTGTCCCTAGCTATGCATTAGAAGTACCAACAATGCTATAAAAAGGCTACCTTTGTTAATAAACATTGCCCCCTCAATGCTACTAATCTGCCACTGTCAGTTTAATATACCAGTGCATGTACCGCCATTCTCTCTGTTCCTGGTGGTGGAACGTGTTGCAGATTTGGGTTGCGAAATTTTTTCAACATTAAATGAGTCTGGATGTAGTTGCTTAAGGAGCTTTCTTATNCTGGATGTAGTTGCTTAAGGAGCTTTCTTATTTTATTTATCTTCCTAATTGGTAGCAATGTAGTATAGAGCATACAGAAGACAGCCACCCTCCATACTATGGACATGTCCTTCAAAGATCATCCTACATAAAGTAGGTCCAAATAGTTCATCACGATGCGATAAGTCCACCACGATGTGGAATCCTACGAGTGGTCCAGCCTGTAGTTTGTGATCCTCGCTGCCTGAGATGTTTCCCTTTCGGCCAGTTTTCAAAACTTCGTAGCATCTCCCAGAATCTTCTGTTTCAGTGAAAATCAGGCTTCAGCATCTCAAAACAAAAGTTTCAGTTCAATAATAATGTCAAAGTTTTCAGAAATGTAATCTACCAGGAAACACACAGTTAAATCTTTTTAAAGACTTCAAAATAACTTGTTGCAGCATTTTATCTGGTATGATAAAATAAAATTCCTTTCGAATGTACATATTTAAGATAATTCGTAGGAGAACCTTCTATCGTTTTTTATGTATAGTTCTATACCATCTTTAAGTTCCATAAATATTTTGTAAAAGGGCAATAATGTAATTTAATTTGCAAGTTAATATTTGACAACTTGTGGCCATATGGATAATTTTAATCCATCTGTAAATAAATTATAAATAATTTTTTTTGGAATCTGTAAAACTGTTCTGAAGCATGCAAATGTTGTTTACAGTGTGTTAAACAAAATACAATGGGTTGTTTTCCTGAACACACAGCTTGTTAATGTATAAGTTTGTTTACCCTGAGATGCACTATCTGTTAAGCAAAATGTTTTGCTATATTTATTTTCCTTGTGACTCCCCCTTATGGGAACCTCTGCCTGGTTAAATTGTAATGCTTACAAAGAGCCCAGCTCAACGACAATAATAATATGAAGCANACAATAATAATATGAAGTAATAAAAATAAGAATAGGAGAGATCACAACTGGAAGCAGAGCATGGTTTCTACCATGTCTTTTTGCTGCTACATAAATTATTAACTAATTTTGGTTGTTTTGCATAATTACTAACGTAACATTTATTTCGTTTATATTTTGTTAATATTAAATGAGTCGCTGCAATAGCTCATACAGGCACTCAGGTAACCATTTTACAATATCTTATTTGTTTCCAAATAGTTGTGTTTTTTTATCTCTGTAAATTCCTTAAGCATATATTATTAATTTAATGCGTGTATCATATTTGTTTTATTTTGGTTCGTTGCGTATTTTATCGCTCAATAATAACTACACTACCAGTCACTCATCTTTATGCAAATATGCTAATAGTTTCTGGAAACATTAGTGATTTAGCCTAGTGCTCAACTGGTTTAGGAAGTTTGCGATTTTATTTTATTTCCTTGGTCCTTATATAGTTAACGTTGAGTACTGTGAGATGAATTTTATTTTAGCACATCTCATATCTAATATAAAAAAATTGCTGGCCTTGCCTTTATATAGAAAGCATTTTATTTCGAATAAAGTTGTTAAAGTCTGTGTGTATGCTACACAGTTATAGAGCATTGGAACCGCTGAGCGACGTTCCAAAACGTTACTCCAAGAGTAAAGTAAAGTAATAAAGAGCAACAGCTGAGGAAATCAAGAGTAAACGTGGTTTTGGAACGAGCATGAAGTAAATATCATTCTGTGTGTACAAATATGTACTGATTAAGCTACCGATGTAAATTGTGAAATATATTTTTCACGTTCCTCAAATTCTTTCTTTTCCAAAAAAAAAAAAAAAAAAAAAAAATGTATTCATTAACAGCTTTTCTTTCCATAAGATAATCGTAAAAATTACTTATAACATTTAAACCTTTATACAAGTTGATTTTAAATAAAAATACAAATTATATAACTAGTCATTTGTAATTTTCCCGGGCGTGCCTGTAACCAGAATGTCCACATTTATTTTCAGTTTGTTAAGTTCTAATAAACTTCCCGCCATTTTCAATTTACCTATCGTTACTCGCTGAAATAGTGCGGGAAAAAGATGTACTCTGGCAAGATTCTCAGAGTTATTGCTCTGCAGTTTTAAGACACTGCCAAAAGCGAGTAAAAAATTTACTCGAAGTGTTTTGGGTCAGTCAAAGATAGATGTTTACTCGCATAGTAACGTTAGGTAACGCCGTCCTGGTTGTTGTCGACTACCTGGCACCTGTGTTCTTCCGCTTTTCTTTTCTCCCCCTTCTGGCAGTTTTCAATCGCCGCGCACCTCACAGCAATGCCAACCCACTCTTGTTTATAAACATAGCAACATGTTTCGCGCCTGCAGCTCGGTTCCCGCAACGTCTTCTTTTAGAGTGTNCGCAACGTCTTCTTTTATAGTGTTTTTTTTTTTAATGAGGTCTCCTCTTTCCAAGGCGACAGGGTTAGCAGAGATGACCTGTATATAAAATATGTACAAATTGCAAAGTGTAATATTGGTTTTGATTAATAATTTTATTCCTGCCAACGGTAATTTCTATTTATATGGGTAGGTACTTTCGCTTGTTTATTCTTTTTCTCCCTGATATAGTTCTCCTCGCGAGAATATTTCATTAGGAAAAACCATGTTTGAACCTATTTTTATAATCTGTCAATATGGTCGTCCCTGAAAACTTATTAAAAGAGGAGTTATCCTATGAACTCCAGATACAGAACATTAATTGAACTGGCGATGCCCAGACACTCATATCTTAGGGCCGCTCTTCAGGAACAATTTAAGTCTTCGGTGTAAAACCTGAATATAGACGTACTGGAGTGGAATGGAGAGATTTGGGTTGCTCTTTACACCGAGGTCTTGAGAGCCGATGAGGTGAAGGGAAGTAAGTATGGGTCCGGCACGATTCCCACATGCCAAAATTTGGGAGCACCGGGGATCGTACCCAGTTCAAATAGGTGGGAGGCGAGTAGTCTGACCCCTACTCCACTGCGGCCCCCCGATATTCAGGACGAATTCAATGCTTGCGCACACTAATTTCAGTACATTGTGACCTCTTTAGGTAAATAAAATACACAAAACAGTGGCGTCAACATACAGTATCCGTTAACTTGACTCACACATTTGAACACAACATTGTTTTACCTCACGCTTCGTTTGAAGGCCAGCTCAATGGAGTGTACCGCAGAGAAATTGACAAATATCTTCAAAAAGTATNACAGAAAAAAGTCCAATGTTGTTGCAAAAAATATAAATTACTATTGAGGCATTTCCTTAAACATTTATGCTGTAGTGAAATTGATAATGTTGTGACAATGTTAATAATGTTAACCATTTACAGGGTCTTATATTACTTTAATGCAAATATACTGATGAGTTATTAATGTTAATAAAACCTGTAAGTAATGTTGCCGCAACCAAATGTTTTATTGCGCTAAAAAATAACAGGAAGGACAAAATAATTTGTGTTATTGTGACATTAAATAAATGTCTAACCAACACAAGTGTACACTAAAATGGTGTTGTAAAATGGCTGATAGTAGTGAACAGTGATAACTTCGTAAAATGAAACCACTGTATTTAAATTTTAAAGAGTATTATGAGAACTAAATTTAGCTTAGAGCTGCTCTCGAGCCATGTAAAGCAGTTCATGTGTGACAAATATGCATATATTTATAGAACATATAGTATTTCCACATAACGAAAGAAAACTGCAGTTTTGCGTTATATTGTACTGAACACGCACAACATGAAACGCTTATAGACACTCAAGACGCAGCCTTGATTCCCCTCTCGGCCATCATTTTTNCGAAAGAGAACTGCAGTTTTGCGTTATATTGTACTGAACACGCACAACATGAAACGCTTATAGACACTCAAGACGCAGCCTTGATTCCCCTCTCGGCCATCATTTTTTTTCGTTAATAATATTTATTTTTGCGACAAAATAATTGCACTTAATTTATTTTACGTCGAAATGTTTTTTTTTTTGCAGACAAAAAACGAAATAAAATTGTTAACACAAATGTTAACATCAATTCAACACAAAATTTGTTTAGCCACAACATAAACAACACCTTAATGTTGGCAGTACAGTAACGAGGTAATGTTGTTACAAGAGTAATTAATATTACATTAATATTGATAGATTAACAGTATGTTATATTAACAGCAACATTAGTTACTGAAGGTTGACAGATAAAAAATTACTATTGTAGTAACATTATTGCTGGCACAACATTAGACTTTTTTCTTTGTACAACTACCAAGAATTCATTTAATTCATTTATCACTCCACACATGTTCCACGGCCCATAACCAACCCCCTTTCACAGCAACATAAAACCCTTAACAAGGTACACATCCATATCCACATCCACAACAACCCCCACATTTCCCAACATTTCAGCCAGTCAACCAGCCTGCACCTTCCACTTTTGAATATCAATTTGATGGAAAAATTGCACGTACCATTGAGTGCCAACTTACTGGATTTCCAGAATGTGGATTCGATCCAAAACAGTTCATTCAGTTTTTGCATGATTTCATAAAATTACGCCAAAAATAGAACATTCCAGACAACGAGTTTTTGGAAATTATGCTTTCTTTTGCACAACAATCCCTGAGCGAGTGCAATAATTAGGCTACAAATTATAATTATTCTTTTCATTATAATCATGCAGATGAATTGAATCACTTCATTCATACCCGCTTATTAACAACTATAATTCTCGACTGATACAATAAACTTCTGGAACATAAAGAGCCATTGCTCAACTACATTTCAGACATTAAGGAGGCAACTAAAGTTCTCCAAGTAGGAAAACCTGAACATGAAATAATTTTATATGGCCTTAATCCAGCTTAATGTTCACATGCTGCTTTCCAACTTCGTCCCTAGAATTTTGCTAAGTTGAATCGCTTGTGTATCCATAGCACAATTGTGGAATTGGCAGACCATCAGAGAGGGAAGCCCACATATTTTGCTCCTCCCAAAATTCCAAATCATAATCGAACATTTATCCCATCTGGTTCCGAAACAGCAAACACTACATCAAAATCTAATAAATCAGTCCATAAGCAAAATTATAGTTCACTGGTTTGCAAATACTGTAATAAAAACTATCACACTGTTAAAAATTGCAGGTAAATTCCAAAACAAAATTAAGATCAAACAAAAATACTAATAATGTAGTGGCCAGAGCGTCATTTTCTGCACCACCTAAAAATACTCAAAACCACGCCAAACTAAATATTCCGAAATTCAGAAAATCCAGGCAACAGTCTATAAAATATTCCAAACAAGCAAAATCGTCTAAATCCCAAAAGGAAAGGAGGACAAAGAAAAATGAATCATGTTACACTAGTGAATAATTGGTGAATAACTATGATCCACCTTTGTCGACAAAAAAGTGTGTAAACTCTGTCTTAGACCTAAAGTTCCAGGAAAAAGAAATTGCCATAACATTTTTGCTGAAATTCCCAAAAATTGACATATGCTACTACAGAAATTGGTACTCGCCAGATGCAAGGTCTTTTCGATACAGGTTCAGTGTGCAGCCTTATTTTTAGCCAACTTTTTCAAAAATTACANCTCGCCAGATGCAAGGTCTTTTCGATACAGGTTCAGTGTGCAGCCTTATTTTTAGCCAACTTTTTCAAAAATTACAGGAAGAAAATTTAATGAAGAAAACAGCGCCTGTACCAGTAAAGTGTGTCACTGTATCTGAACAACACCTGGAAATTGAAAAGTTTGCAGTAATAAAGGTAAAAAAGACTTATAAGTTAGCAACTGCTTGTTTTTACAGCTCAGGCTTCATTTCCAAGACAAATAATTATTGATCCCCAGATAAGGAAATTGATGTTCAGATTTAATGAGAAAGTGAAAATTCCAGTCACAGAACNCAAATAATTATTGATCCCCAGATAAGGAAATTGATGTTCAGATTTAATGAGAAAGTGAAAATTCCAGTCACAGAACCAGGACATGTGAACAGTATCAGTTCAAATCTCGTTGACACCGATATAAAAAACAAAAACTTTTTGAATATGTAGTANCAGGACATGTGAACAGTATCAGTTCAAATCTCGTTGACACCGATATAAAAAACAAAAACTTTTTGAATATGTAGTATTTAACAAAAGAAAAACAATCAACTTTCAAAATCTTTGTAGTCAGTTCCCTGATTTTTTAACATATAATTTAGCCATCCATGCCCACCTTATCGAATAGAGTAATACTATATCAAGATTTGGACCCAAAGCCAGTAAAGTTTCGCCCTTATAAGCCTTCTGTATATAAAATGACAATCCTCCATGGCCAAAATCAGACTTTTTGGATAAAGGTGATATCTAATCTTCTACCTCGTCTTTCAGCTTACTAGAATTTTGATCGCAAAATGTGAAAATTGCTGTATGGTCATAAATTACTGCAAACTGAACAAATAAATCTATGTCGAGTCCGTCACTCTTCCTAACCTAAATGCAGCTTTTAAATGATTTGGCAACGCCAAGTAATTTTGTGAATTCGATCTTAATTTGGCTTATCGCCAAATCACCCTTACAAATTCACGAACTTTTTAACCCTTGGAACATGCGCCAGCACATTGTAGTTATTTTCGAGCTGGCTACAAGTACACAGGTGGTGATCCGATTGCTCGACCAACTACTAAAAGATGTGAAATTCAAAATTGTATTCAACTATTTGGATGGTGTTGTCTATTCTGACATTTTTGAAGAGCATTTAACTCATTCGGAGGAAGTGCTCAGAAGAATGTGTAAAGCAGGTTTGACAAATCAACAGGAAAGGAATTAAGATTTGCAGTTCAGGAAATGTCCTTTCTAGGTAATTTAGTCTCAAGCAGACCGTCACACCAAGAGCACCAACAACTTCTTCGAATGGAACATCTATAGCAGGGCAGCCATCGATGACTTCATCAAGGCTTCATTGTTGTTACTGCGATAAGATATTTGCCTACATCCGAAGTGCAAAGAAGCATGAAAAAACTACTTGCATGTAGGACTGCAAAGGTAAAGTTCGTACAGCTAAGAAACGACCTGTACTAGCAGTTGGTGATACCACGTCGAATGGATCCAACCTGAAACAGTCAGCATTCAAGGGTACTTTAAAGGATTATTTTATTGGAAATAGCATTTTAGGTATGGAAAACAAATGACCATACCCGTGCCACATTAAGCAAAGCATAATTAATCATTTAACATATGAAATTGAAGAAGGTTGATTAAGTATAATGTTTGGCTGGACTGTACACACGAAAAGTCTCAGCCTTTGTATGAAGTCATCGGTCGCCGAGCGTTTAAGACTGCGATTCAAACTGTACCCGGACACAAATAATTGCAAATAAATATCAGGTTGAACACTTTATATTTTGAATTAATAAACAAACGATAACTTTGAAAAACTGCCCTTAAACAATTATTAAAGATTTACATCACAGCCAAAATACACTGCATTGAGATAATCCAGCACAATTAATCTCATTAATAATAACAATTGCTTGAAAAGGAAATAAATCTGAATTACAACTTTCAAAGGAACTAGATTTATAAAAATACAATGTTCAAACTTTGTTTCTTCTATAACGATTAAAACAAATCATTAAGTAGTTGACTAGAATATAACCGCATTTTAGATCTAACTAAGTGTCCAAAAATAGCAAGGTGTACATTGCTCCAAGGAGCCTGAGGTATTGTCACCCCTGCCCGACATTGGTACGCTGAGCCTGTTTNATGTGTCACCCCTGCCCGACATTGGTACGCTGAGCCTGTTTACATTTTTGGCACATATTGCAGGAATGAACAAAATCTGAAACGTCTCCCCTTAAAATAGGCCAGGCGAAATGCTTCGCAATCTTACTAATGGTCTTACTGACGCCCAAGCGTCCGCCAAACACTGAGTCGTGGAAATAAGACAAAATCATGGGCCTCAACGATTCCGGACGACTGTATTGCTAGCACGTCCATTTTCCCCGGTGAAATACAAAACATATTTTTCCACTTCATAGGGAAGTGCCACACCACACCGTCTTAACCTGGCTGCAGAAGGCATCCTTCACCTGAGATTGGCGTAATTAAACAAAGACTTCAGGGAATCCCTGNCCGTCTTAACCTGGCTGCAGAAGGCATCCTTCACCTGAGATTGGCGTAATTAAACAAAGACTTCAGGGAATCCCTGTATAAGGTTAAGAGAAGCCTCAGTGTCTTAAACATTTCCCATCTCAAAGTCTGCCAGATCATTAATTCTAGAGAGGGCGTATGTTACCTGATTTTCGGAGCCACGGACATGAGGTACCTTAAAACCGAAACGTGACAACNAATTCTAGAGAGGGCGTATGTTACCTGATTTTCGGAGCCACGGACATGAGGTACCTTAAAACCGAAACGTGACAACCGCAAAACCCAGCTGCCTAACTTACCCAACTGTTGAGGGTGATTCAAAACCCAGCTTAGCTCTTGGTTATACGTATACAGGTCGCATTCCTCATGCTCTATATATGACGCAAACCTATTCAGCCCATAAATGCAAGTNAATTCTAGAGAGGGCGTATGTTACCTGATTTTCGGAGCCACGGACATGAGGTACCTTAAAACCGAAACGTGACAAGCGCAAAACCCAGCTACCTAACTTACCCAACTGTTGAGGGTGATTCAAAACCCAGCTTAGCACNGAAACGTGACAAGCGCAAAACCCAGCTACCTAACTTACCCAACTGTTGAGGGTGATTCAAAACCCAGCTTAGCACTTGGTTATACGTATACAGGTCGCATTCCTCATGCTCTATATATGACGCAAACCTATTCAGCCCATAAATGCAAGTCAAGGTTTCCTTTTCATAGATACCTAGATTGCATTCCACCTCATTAAGACTACGACTGACGAAAGCCACTGGGGCCAAGCCCAATTCAGTCCGCTGACTCAGGACAGTGACTATCGCTAGTGACGACGCATCGACCTCCACGACAAAACGACGGGAAAATTCCGGCAGATGTAGCACTGGTGGAGAAAACACCTTCTGCTTCAACATAGATAAGGTCGGCTCCTGCTACTGACCCCACTGGAACTCAACTCCCTTCTTTTTCAAAAGATTCGAGGGTGCCGCTAATTCTGAGAAGTGCTCAATGAAGCGGTAGTAATAGCCGAATAGACCTAAAAACTTTTGAAGTCCCTTAGGAGTTTTAGGGTGAGGGAAATTCAATATCGGGGCTACACGATCAGGGTTAATAATCAGTTGACCTTCACAAACCAGATAACCCAAAAATTTTACCTTATCAGATCCCAAGGTGACCTTATCCGGATTGACTGTCAACCATACTTCCCGCATCTTAAGAAACAGCTGAAGCAAATGGGGCAGATGGGATCCCAGATCATTACTGTACACAATGATATTATCAATCGTAATTAAATATAAACTTAAATTTAAATTCTGACAAAACATGGTCCAACACCCGGTACAAGGCTTGAATGCCAAAATTAGAGCCCGTGGGAATACGTGTGAACTCAAACTGGCTTCATGGCGTACTTAAGGCAGTATATTTCCTGCAAGAAGGGTCCAACAAACACTGGCTAAAACTATTATTAAGATCTAAAGCGGAAAACACGCGGGCTTTACCCAATTGCTGAAGGACACAATCAAACATAGGCAGCGGAACAGGGTCTTTGTGAATTTTCTTATTTACCTGTGAGTGATTCACCACCAAAGGATAGTTGTTGCTATCCCTCTTGCGCACCAGAAAACCGGGCAACAATAATCAGACGTCGGCGGGAAAATAACGCCGGCTTCCAGCAACTTATCTATTCTCTCCCGAAAAACTTTCCACTTGGGGGGGGGGGGCATTTGAAATGTCGGTCGCGCACCGGAATGTCATCCGTCAGAGAGAACTTGTACGGAATTACATCGCATTTACCAATTCTCGGGGAGATGACGTCACTAAACTCTTTCCTCAACTGGTTTAGCTGACTTTGAAAACATTCATATGAGCTATGGGTGCCGTCAAACATAGGTGAAAATAATTCTGGGACAGTGTTGACCTGCAGACTAGCCTGGATGTTCGGAGTAAAACCAAAAGATAAGTAGAATTCGTCCAGATTTACCGACACACTAGTCTTCCCTAAAAACTCAAGACTTAAGATAATGTCATGAGAGAGGTCTGGAAATACCCAAAAGGGAAACGTCCAGGAAAACCTGCCGAACTTAAAATGCAACGGCGCAAGTATGTTGCTCCTAATAACGTCACCAATAGCGACACACAAATAATTCTCGGTCACACACATGACGTGTCCTTTGGAAACGATATTCAGTTCCAACAGCTGTTCCAAAAATTAGTTCCTCAAAACACAATGTGTTGAATCCAGTGTCAACTATCGGCGGAAAATTATTTTCGCCTCATGTGATTAACACCGTACACTTACAAATTGAGCGTGGGACTTTACTTTTTACCCGACTGTAAAACCCGCGCCTAGTTCCAGTCAAACTTCGTTTCCCGCCTTAGGACAAGTCCTACGCAGGTGCCCGAGCTCGCCGCATCGAAAACATTTCCTTTCGGATACGGTACGCCTGTTTTGCTTACAATATCTTGCTACGTGTCCCTAATTGCTACAACGCACTGAAAAACCACGTTTCTCGACATTCTGTATAAGAGAAACTTGCCGGGATGACGCGGAGTTGAGTTACTGTCGCGACCGGCTCGTACGGCAGGTGGAAAACACGCGCGGTATTCACTAGCAACGACAAGATGACTTTGCACTTCTACAGCTAACTGGCGTATCTCGCGGCAATAATAGGGGAACAGAGACCAATGTGCATTGCGCGTGCACGTGCGGAGTAATCCTACGCTTGAAGCCTGCAAAGGTACCTCATTCCAATGACGTGATTTCTTGAATGAGTAATTGCAGTATGAATCCCTTTCACTTAATGGCTATTGCTAACTTAAACAAAAACTAGCAATTTGGTTCACTGCAATAAAAAACTGCAAAATACTGACGGGCTCCAAATATGTCAAAGGAATTAAGTGTTGCAGGGCTGATAGAAATAATTTGCCTACTTTAGATGGACCGTTGGTGGCACTCACCGGGACCACACGCTGAAAGGGTTGCGCTATTGCTCCTCGCTGACGCCACAAGTCCACGGCAGCTCGGCGCAGCTCGGCTGCGGTCATTTACTCGTCAGCTTCAATCTCGAGGTCCCCCAACAGAGCCAGCAGTTCTTCCTTTTTGATATTGTAAATAAATCCGACCTCAGCAATTTCATGCAACAAAACGACAAAGCAAATATGAGAAAAAAATATAGCAGAGTTTGCACAGAAATTATTTGTCCCAGGTCATAAATAATTCCACACAAATATCTGGTTAAACACTTTATATTTTGCATTAATAAACATATCATAAATTCGAAAAACTACCCTTGAACAATCAATTAAATATTTGCATCACTGCCAAAAATCACTACGTTGAGATAATCCAACAATTAATCTCTTCAATAATAACAATTAATTGAAAAGGAAATACTATCANAAAAATCACTACGTTGAGATAATCCAACAATTAATCTCTTCAATAATAACAATTACTTGAAAAGGAAATACTATCAAGGGAACTAGATTTATAAAAATACAATGTTCGAACTTAGTTTCTTCAATAATGATTAGAACAAATCATTACGTAAATGACTAGAATATAACCCCATTTTACTTAATGATCTATGGAAGAGGAGGGCAGCAAGAACCAAGAACCATGCCCATCAAAGCCTCCATTTTTTAAAATGCACAATTAAAAAAATTACCATTAAAATATTACTTTCGGCGGAGGCAGTTATAGGCGACCCGGCAAAGCTCCTACCGAATAAAAACATTTCAAAACTAACCACATTTAATATGTATGAAAAAAGTCGAACAAGATAGTCGTGGATATAACTGACTATAGAAAAGATTAGGGCTTGGGCAGCCAAAAAGGGGACAAACACTACACGTTAAAACATGGGAAAAACAGTAACACAACGTTTTAGTTAGTCTGAAACTAAATTAAGATAGGCAGCCAAAACCGAAATTTAGAAAAAAACTAGCAATACTGCTTACCCAAGACAAACACAACTATGCCACAGAAAATACAAAAAATTTTTAAAACAGCCCATAAACAGACTGATTGTTCTCCATGGCTCACCTTTTTAACTCCCCATTGCTTAGCAACTCGAGCAAACAAGTTAAATAAAGTTATCATCATGTAGGCAGCTACGTCCTGCTGGACGAAAAGGTGCGGCGGCTAATCCATTCCGAAGTTATCTGCAGGCGACACATTTCAGACGTCGGTAGGGCAATGAATAGGAGAAGCCCAGGCCCTGCAACAACTTAAATAACTATCAAGCCCGAATATAAAATTATAATGCACGAAGGCAGAGGGGAAAGCAAGGAAGGAGAACAGGGAAGGAAAAGGAGGGGATCCGAGCATAGAGCATACCACCGCGCCGGAGCTGGAGGCGAAGGAAATATCTCGCGCGACGAGCGCTAGCGTCGCTAAGCACTGTACAATGTTGAAGTATCCCAGGGGCTGCAGAAGCCTTTAAAGAGAAACTTTGTCGTGAAGGAGGAGAAGAATATATTGCCAAGGGTTCTGGTTGGATGCTTGCTAGCATAGCCTGTCTTGAACTGTGAATAAGCACATTATAGTCACTACGTAAAAATTGAGCATGCTTCTGTAAAGACATTACGTGAATGGTGTAAAGAATGTAGTGATTCTGTTTTTATGTGTGTAGTCTGAAATGTATGTGTATATGTATATATGCATATATGTATATATATATGTTTATATTATATATAATTTCAATGAAAAAGTAGTTTATTAATCGCTGGTGCTATATCCTGCCTACTTCCCTCATATAGGGAATATCATTGTCTTGGTTTCCAGATCTGCCACTACATATCGGTACTGTAAGTGAGCATCGTAAAAAAATGAAATAATGTGGGCAAAACAAAATTTTAGTACTTAAATATTTTTCTGTAATGGCATATCACTGGATGTGCACAATCAGTTATATGGTAACAGAGGTATATGTTGAAATGAAGTGCCTAAAAATGAGAGTGGATTAATATTGCAATACATTCTAAGCAGGTTGGACGAAACAGACTTGGAGCGAGAAGGGCGAAGGTCGAGCCAGGCCTGACCTGCAAGAGCAGTGTGGGAAGTGGTTTTGGCGTAGGGGGGAAGGGTGAAGAGGTGCTGTCGACGCTTTTTGTGACAGATAGGATTATGACCGGNCTTGGAGCGAGAAGGGCGAAGGTCGAGCCAGGCCTGACCTGCAAGAGCAGTGTGGGAAGTGGTTTTGGAGAAGGGGGGAAGGGTGAAGAGGTGCTGTCGACGCTTTTTGTGACAGATAAGATTATGACCGGGGGTGGGGGGAGAGAGAGTTGAGCAAGGGAAGGAGGTCTAATGTTATATGTTCCTCGATTTTTAGAATTATTTTGTGACTTTTATCGATTTTATAATAATTGTCATGGCTGTGTGGTGATTAAGGGGTTGACGTTATATGTTCCTCGATTATATATTCTATTTTTCGCTTTTTTTTTTGTGATTTTTGTCGATATTTTATGATTGGAAGGTGAAAAGGTAAGGGTTAATGGTTAGAGTGAGGTGATGAGTGTGAGGTTAACATTACATGTTCTTCGATTTTTTAGAAACAATTTTTCGATTTACTACAACTTGTCCAACTAATTAACAAGTTGCATAACACTTGGTTTGAACATCAGGCATCAAAGCGACTGAGATAAGTAAAAAAGTTAAACTAATTGCATACATCAACTTTGCCAAGGAGGGAGTCAGCATTATTAATTTTATGTGAGCCGATCTGGTAAATAGCAACTAATCAAAGTACTTTTATCTTACTAANTGACTTTTATCGATTTTATAATAATTGTCATGGCTGTGTGGTGATTAAGGGGTTGACGTTATATGTTCCTCGATTTTATAATCTATTTTTCGCTTTTTTTTGTGATTTTTGTCGATATTTTATGATTGGAAGGTGAAAAGGTAAGGGTTAATGGTTAGAGTGAGGTGATGAGTGTGAGGTTAACATTACATGTTCTTCGATTTTTTAGAAACAATTTTTCGATTTACTACAACTTGTCCAACTAATTAACAAGTTGCATAACACTTGGTTTGAACATCAGGCATCAAAGCGACTGAGATAAGTAAAAAAGTTAAACTAATTGCATACATCAACTTTGCCAAGTAGGGAGTCAGCATTATTAATTTTATGTGAGCCGATCTGGTAAATAGCAACTAATCAAAGTACTTTTATCTTACTAATGCATTTTAATCTAAAAATGGGCTGTGACGAGACAACTGCATTGGCATGTGTGCAGATAAGTATTTGTGTAATATTTGGCATTGATGCTGGATAGCAAACAAAAATTAAATCTAGTTTTTACGCTTTGTTATTCAGAGTGGTCCACCTAACATGGACACGCCCAAAATATCCGCAATGGTTGCATATCATGAAATGTGATTTCTGCTAAATGATAGTACATTCAGGGGCTAGTAATTTTCTGCATTGTGATTATATGTAAGACAAGTATGAACAAAGAAAGTGAACCACATATTATTTGTTAACTGGAATCATAAATTTCTTTCAAAGGCATCAGAAACTGTATGCAAAGAGTAATCCAGTGGTATTGCATTTGCAATGGAAAGTATCGCAGGAACGCCAAGACATAACGTGTAAATATAATTATGTTAGGTGGGCCAGTTATAACGGGGCAGTTGACCTGTACATACAGCTGTAAGTACACAACACGCGCCATGACTTATCCTTGCGGGACCGCTTCCTATAGCAGCGAAGCACTTACCTTAATGGAGCAAGCAGCACGGAATGCGATATTGGATCAATGCAATCACCGCAGAGTGGCAAATGGAAGACTGGCAATGTTATTTCAAGTCTGATATCATTACGTGCATTCCCACATAGCACAGGATATCCACCGGATATCCTAATTAAATTCGCAATATCGAAAAGTCATCTTAGTCCTTAAGTGTATCTCTGATGTATATCCGTTGGATATCCAGTAGTAGATACCAGTTTGTACCACTTACTGGATATACATTAGATATTACAAAACCACAAATGGCTATTACCTAAGGTAAGTGGCAACATATAAAGCTGTATACTAGATATCCACAATATCTATATTACATTTTAGATATTAGGTGGACATTTGGATATCTTTTGGTAGTCTATTGAAAGTAACTTTGCTATTCTTGGATGCCCTTGTATATCCTGGATGTCGAAGAGTGACATCTGTCAGATATTATTATGATGTCACTGTGCTATATGGGTTTTATACAGGTACTAACATAATTCAGTATATTTGTTTCCTATTCATTAATTGTACTGAGTAACGAGCACGTACAGATGCATAATACTTGTAAAACAACTCAACCTAAGAAGAAATGCAATCACTTCCATGTGCATAGCTTCACAGGTCTTTTCACAGCATGTGCTCGATGTGTTTACTATCGACACACATGTAANATCACTTCCATGTACATAGCTTCACAGGTCTTTTCACAGCATGTGCTCGATGTGTTTACTATCGACACACATGTAATCACATATAGTAAGTGACGAGTGGTCTGAAGTGTTTCTGGCATAATGCCACTGCAAGCTGTCACCGTGGATTTCTACNCACATATAGTAAGTGACGAGTGGTCTGAAGTGTTTCTGGCATAATGCCACTGCAAGCTGTCACCGTGGATTTCTACATGTAATCTGGCATCATAGGAACAATGTTATACACCTTATCTCTCCAGTGTTCCCAATGGGAAAAAATTTAGTAGTGTGAGGTCGGGGGAGCGAGCTGGCGATCTTAAAACTTCGTCATAACCTTACCACCAGTGTGTAAATGTTTCATTTAATACTTGTTTCACCACCAAACCAAAATGCGCAGCACAAATTTCATGCTGAAACCACATATCACAATGTATGTCGCGCTGTATACCATCCAGAAGTGCCAGTAATGTCTCTATCTGGGGGAAATGAGCATAAGTAACGCCAGTAGGTGTCCTCCTATGATGTATTATCCATGTTTCCACTCTCTGGACCTAATGCAGATTCTTAATCGTGCATATCTCGTAAATTAACGTGCCCATGGTTTGTGAAGAACACTTCATCGGTAAATAGTATGTTCTTCAGAAAATTGCTGTCATCTGTTACAGACATCTTAGTAAATCTACAAAAAAGTCCACANCGGTAAATAGTATGTTCTTCAGAAAATTGCTGTCATCTGTTACAGACATCTTAGTAAATCTACAAAAAAGTCCACACTGCTGGAAGTTACCTTCATGTAATGCCTGATGAAGAGCAAACTGATATGGATGGAATTTCCCTTGGCACAGTATTCATAACACACTGGTTTTACTTATTTCTACATGCCTGAAAAATTCTTGCGTACCCATGTGGGAGGTTTGCATTGACACATACCAACACATCATGTTGCTGCATCTTGCTCATAGCAGTCTTTCGTCGCACTCGTGTCGTGGAATTCAGCCACCTCGTGACAAGAGATGTGTGCAAATTCTTCGTATCGTTTTCCGNCGGTAAATAGTATGTTCTTCAGAAAATTGCTGTCATCTGTTACAGACATCTTAGTAAATCTACAAAAAAGTCCACTCTGCTGGAAGTTACCTTCATGTAATGCCTGATGAAGAGCAAACTGATATGGATGGAATTTCCCTTGGCACAGTATTCATAACACACTGGTTTTACTTATTTCTACATGCATGAAAAATTCTTGCCTACCCATGTGGGAGGTTTGCATTGACACATACCAACACATCATGTTGCTGCATCTTGCTCATAGCAGTATTTCGTCGCACTCGTGTCGTGGAATTCAGCCACCTCGTGACAAGAGATGTGTGCAAATTCTTCGTATCGTTTTCCGTGAGATAGGCCATACAATTGGAAGACTTGCTTTGTATTTCTGCCACACTCACTGTAAATACATAGAGCATCCAGGTTTTCCTAATTCGTGAACTTCATTGTGTACTCAAAACCACACCTTGACACACCACTTACCACAACAGAATACTGGGACTGGTGCTGCGCTGCTATAGGAAGTGGTCCCGTCAGGATGAATTACGGCGCGTGTCGTTTACTTACAGCTGTGAGTAAATATCCACTGCCCCATGCTACCAGTCCCCCTTACTTAATCATAATTGCATTTTTTTTTGTGTTTCTGCGATATTTTCCAATTCAAATTCTATATTACTGAATTCCTCTTTTCACGTACTTTCAGATGTCATTGAAATAAATGTATGTTCCCATATATCAAATCATATTTGGGTCAATTTCTCTGTCCATGCATTTGTAAGGAATAGTAAAAATGGGGCAAATTACTCGTCCCTGTATGTACTATCGTTTGGTGATCTGCAACCTACGCGGCCGTTTTGGGGGTTTCCACCCTGGGTGGACCAACATGTATACTTCCATTTTGGTACACTGGAGCGCCTCTGAGATTTTTCAGCCTAGCCTGCCCCGTCATGAATTGTTACAGATTGTTTTAAAACCATTAATGTTATCAGAACAAACCCATTTAAATATTTTCTTTTGAAAATTTTTTTTGAATAAATATGGCATTTAATTAACATGCTCTAGCTGATAATTTCATCAATAGAATTTTTTTCAAAAGCATATCTCACATAGCTAAAATATTCAGTATTATCAGCAAGTAACTTCAAGTAAACAAAACTAAATAACTTCTTGAAGTAAAAATTTTAAGGTACTCACTGGGTATTTACAAATTATGAGAAAAGTTATGGCAAGTTATTCGTACCAGGTTCCCTTCACTACCTAATATCAATGGTGACAAACACAACTGACACAGCACATCAAGTAAAATAAATAATATTTTTTATGACCTTCTTATAAAAATTAAAAAAACACATCAAGAAAAAAAATTATGTGAATTTTGGGGACACTAAGTGCTACTTGAAAATGCTTATGAACAGCAATGGCCAAAAATAAAAGATTCATCGCTCAAACGATACTTCATTCAAAATAAAAACGAAGAATATTTCCTGGACTGGACAAGTGGTCGGATGCAGGGGACTTTATTGTTCAATCTCACTTGCATCAAAACATTACGCAATTCAGTCATATTTCGTGGACGTATTCACTGTCCTTTAACACATTGTTCAAGGTAGTCGCACATATGTTCAATAACGGTTAAGTATGGGAATTTTGCACAATATTCAAATGTGTGAAGACTCCTGGCCGCCCATCTGTCATATTTGCATTCCTACATGCATAGGAATTGCCAACATACTAGAATAGAATGAAAGGAGTGTATCTTCCTCCACAAGGCGATGAGAAAAAGACGAAATCAGTATAACCACTGTGATTCAAATTTTCTGTCACATTAACCAAATAACCCATTTTTACAGAATTAAAACATCCTCAGATCATCAAAGAGCACATTCCCGCTTGAACCACACCTTGCATACAGATATCTTCTAAAGATTCCATGTGTGTACTTAACATCATTCCCATACAGACAGAAAAATATTTTTGTGGCATTTGATGTTCCAAGTCATGAGCACTATAATGTTAGTTTCTATTCCCCAAAATTAATGAGAAATATTGCGAGTAGAAATGTACAATGCTCATTCAAAATGCTTTGTGAAGGATATCTATCTACTTCTTGCTGGGAAGCGAAGTGATTTTTGTTCAAAGGCAGTGAAACATATCGGCACTCCCTGTCTACTAGTGACGTTTCTGGCCACAATTTTGAAAAGAATTTCCTGCACACCGAAATTTTTGTCACTGCTGGAAGACCATTATGACCAAATGNTTTCGTCGCACTCGTGTCGTGGAATTCAGCCACCTCGTGACAAGAGATGTGTGCAAATTCTTCGTATCGTTTTCCGTGAGATAGGCCATACAATTGGAAGACTTGCTTTGTATTTCTGCCACACTCACTGTAAATACATAGAGCATCCAGGTTTTCCTAATTCGTGAACTTCATTGTGTACTCAAAACCACACCTTGACACACCACTTACCACAACAGAATACTGGGACTGGTGCTGCGCTGCTATAGGAAGTGGTCCCGTCAGGATGAATTACGGCGCGTGTCGTTTACTTACAGCTGTGAGTAAATATCCACTGCCCCATGCTACCAGTCCCCCTTACTTAATCATAATTGCATTTTTTTTTGTGTTTCTGCGATATTTTCCAATTCAAATTCTATATTACTGAATTCCTCTTTTCACGTACTTTCAGATGTCATTGAAATAAATGTATGTTCCCATATATCAAATCATATTTGGGTCAATTTCTCTGTCCATGCATTTGTAAGGAATAGTAAAAATGGGGCAAATTACTCGTCCCTGTATGTACTATCGTTTGGTGATCTGCAACCTACGCGGCCGTTTTGGGGGTTTCCACCCTGGGTGGACCAACATGTATACTTCCATTTTGGTACACTGGAGCNCAACCTACGCGGCCGTTTTGGGGGTTTCCACCCTGGGTGGACCAACATGTATACTTCCATTTTGGTACACTGGAGTGCCTCTGAGATTTTTCAGCCTAGCCTGCCCCGTCATGAATTGTTACAGATTGTTTTAAAACCATTAATGTTATCAGAACAAACCCATTTAAATATTTTCTTTTGAAAGATTTTTTTGAATAAATATGGCATTTAATTAACATGCTCTGGCTGATAATTTCATCAATAGAATTTTTTCAAAAGCATATCTCACATAGCTAAAATATTCAGTATTATCAGCAAGTAACTTCAAGTAAACAAAACTAAATAACTTCTTGAAGTAAAAATTTTAAGGTACTCACTGGCTATTTACAAATTATGAGAAAAGTTATGGCAAGTTATTCGTACCAGGTTCCCTTCACTACCTAATATCAATGGTGACAAACACAACTGACACAGCACATCAAGTAAAATAAATAATATTTTCTATGACCTTCTTATAAAAATTAAAAAACACATCAAGAAAAAAAATTATGTGAATTTTGGGGACACTAAGTGCTACTTGAAAATGCTTATGAACAGCAATGGCCAAAAATAAAAGATTCATCGCTCAAACGATACTTCATTCAAAATAAAAACGAAGAATATTTCCTGGACTGGACAAGTGGTCGGATGCAGGGGACTTTATTGTTCAATCTCACTTGCATCAAAACATTACGCAATTCAGTCATATTTCGTGGACGTATTCACTGTCCTTTAACACATTGTTCAAGGTAGTCGCACAGATGTTCAATAACGGTTAAGTATGGGAATTTTGCACAATATTCAAATGTGTGAAGACTCCTGGCCGCCCATCTGTCATGTTTGCATTCCTACATGCATAGGAATTGCCAACATACTAGAATAGAATGAAAGGAGTGTATCTTCCTCCACAAGGCGATGAGAAAAAGACGAAATCAGTATAACCACTGTGATTCAAATTTTCTGTCACATTAACCAAATAACCCATTTCTACAGAATTAAAACATCCTCAGATCATCAAAGAGCACATTCCCGCTTGAACCACACCTTGCATACAGATATCTTCTAAAGATTCCATGTGTGTACTTAACATCATTCCCATACAGACAGAAAAATATTTTTGTGGCATATGATGTTCCAAGTCATGAGCACTATAATGTTAGTTTCTATTCCCCAAAATTAATGAGAAACATTGCGAGTAGAAATGTACAATGCTCATTCAAAATGCTTTGTGAAGGATATCTATCTACTTCTTGCTGGGAAGCGAAGTGATTTTTGTTCAAAGGCAGTGAAACATATCGGCACTCCCTGTCTACTAGTGACGTATCTGGCCACAATTTTGAAAAGAATTTCCTGCACACCGAAATTTTTGTCACTGCTGGAAGACCATTATGACCAAATGAGTAGACTGGTTTGGAGACTACTAGGACAAAGCGTTGGGCACAGGGAAAATTTCCCTTTTTCAATTTTTTGCTCAAAATTTCCATTTTTCTCGCAAAAATCACAGATATCCTCATGTGCAAAGAATGCTCTCCCAATTTGCAAAACCCATACAATGGAAATATTTGGGGGGATCGTATTCGAGGGCAGAACAGTGGTGGCCTTATTGGTTGTATTGGCAAAGCGTTTGTCAAAGCGAAAATCTGTATTAATAACCAATTTAAAAATAATTTTTTTTATTCAAAATAATTTATTTATTTATACAAAAAATTTACATGGAGTATTTTGGAAACTTGCAAAAGTCTCTCATTCTGTGACTACATTNAATGGAAATATTTGGGGGGATCGTATTCGAGGGCAGAACAGTGGTGGCCTTATTGGTTGTATTGGCAAAGCGTTTTTCAAAGCGAAAATCTGTATTAATAACCAATTTAAAAATAATTTTTTTCATTCAAAATTATTTATTTATTTATACAAAAAATTTACATGGAGTATTTTGGAAACTTGCAAAAGTCTCTCATTCTGTGACTACATTTCCAGTTGCAATATTGTTTCTATTCACCATCTTTGATTTCATTTTCTTAGGCACACAGCGAGCTGCCGAAACAAATGCCTCATGCAGAGTCATACCATGTCCACCATTTTTTAGTTCATTTTTCTTAGTAACCTTCCTTTGATTCTCTAGCACTCCTTCTTGATTTAGTCACCATGTAATAGCCACCTGTGCTCCACCCACAATCTTGAATTGTATTCATGTTCTGCCATTCCACCTAGATTTAGAATCCGGGTTATTACTTGGTCACCTCAAACTGTTATCTTGGATTACATCACTTCCACAATCTTTGATTACATCATATCGTCTTGACTTTTAAACAACTGTGGTGTATTAAAGTAGGATCATTCATGTAGACATTTACATATGACTACCTGTACAAATAGTCCACCGCACGCACCACACACTCCACGATTGGCATCGTATGCATCATAATCAGCACCACAATCCTCGCCAATCTGCATGTACCGCAAACAGCACTGAACTCACTGCAATCAGCAATGCATGCACCACAATCAGCACCGTACACATTGCAATTAGCACTGCATGCACCACAATCAGCACTGCACACACCACAATCAGCACTGCACACACCACAATCAGCACTGCACACACCACAATCAGCACTGCATGCACTGCAATCAGCACAACATGCATCGCAATCAGTACCGCATGCACCACAATCAGTAATGCATGCACTGCAATCAGCACTGAATGATCTGCAGTCAGCTCCACACTCTCCGAAATGAGGAGTCGGTCTTGTGAAGGGTTAGACTTGTGAGGGGCTGGTCTTGCAAGGGGTCGATCTTATGAGGGTTTAGTCTTGTTATGGCTAGCTGGTCGGTCTATATAGCACCACACGCACCACACATAGTACAACATGTTCCTGCTCATCGAATGTGTGATGTAAAACTAGCAGAATAAAATAACTCACGGGCTGGTAGGGGCCCATACACATTGCATGCCTCCAGAAAAATCAGCCATTTTAGACGATATTATTTCAGAAAATAATTACAGTCCCATCGCTCAGTGGTGCAGGTATATAAGAAGCTAGAGTTCTAGTTTGAAGCTTAGTTTGACAGTGGATGCTGTGAAAGATACATCGTCTTAGCCTGTGAAAGCAATTTGTATATAATATGGAGACAAAGGTTGCGGGTCTAGCAACAGTACCTACTGCAGTACTACAATCGACTTCTTCAGAAATGACACAGGCTTCTTCAGGTATGACGCCGACAGCACCATCGACTTCTTCAGGTATGACGCCTATGGCACCATCGACTTCGTCCTTCTTCAGGTATAATGCCTAGAGCACCATCGACTTATTCAGCCATGATGCAGACAGCACCATCAACTTCTTCGGATGGGTCACCTACAGCAGTGCCATCATAGATAACTTCGTCAAGGCTTTGTTGCAGTTACTGTGACAAGATATTTGCCTTCAGTTAATGTGCAAAGAAGCATGAAAGAACTACTTGTGTGAAGGTACCTTTCCGTGCTATGCAACGATGTGTCAAGTGAAACATCTGCTCAAACATGGTGAGAGCCTGAAGAGACATAAGAATAACTGCAAAGGTAGAGTTCCTGCAGCTAAGAACCGACCTGTTCTAGCAACTGGTGAAACCACATTGAATGGATTCTACTTGAAACGATCAGCTTTTAAGGGTACTTTGAAAGATTATGTGATTGCAAATAACTTTGTTGGTACTAAAGCAAAGGATAATCAATCAACTAACAGAAGAAGTTGAAGAAGGTTCCATAAAATGTTTGGCTGGAGTGTACCTATGAAAAGTTTCAACTTTTGTTAGAAGAAATCAGACAGAGAGCATTTAAGACTACGCATGAAGCATTGTACAATGTTGATAGCTGGAGAGGCCTTGTAAGAAACGTTTGGCGTGAAGAAGAAGNAAGACTACGCATGAAGCATTGTACAATGTTGATAGCTGGAGAGGCCTTGTAAGAAACGTTTGGCGTGAAGAAGAAGAATATATGGCTAAGGGTACTGGTTGGACACTTGCTAGCATAGACGGTATTGCGCTACATATAAGCAGATTATATTAATTATGTGAAAAGTGAGCATGTTGTTGGAAAGACACTTAGTGAATAATGTGGAAAATGTAAAGATTTTTTTTTTTTTAATGTTTGTAGTCTGAAGTATGTTAGAACATATATGTTTTCAATGAAAAAAAGTTTTATTTCTCACTGGCTTTGTTGTACCTGACCTAGCATGCCTACTTCCGTAATATAGATAATATGATAGCCATGGCTTTCACTTCATGTCGGTACTGTAGGTGAGCATGATAAAAAACTGAATATAATGATGTGTCAATATATGATGATTTCAAAGTAAATACTTAAATATTTCTTGTGTAGGCTAATCACTGGATTTACACGATCAACGATATGGTAATAAAGGTATATACGGAAATGCAGTGCACAAATAATGAAAATGGATTAATATTGTAATATATTCTAAGCAGGTTAGGTGCAACAGACATGGAAGTATACTGTTAAGTGGTAGAAATTTGACCCTGAGACTTGGAGGGAGGGGAGGGTGAAGGTCCAGTCGGACCTGGTCAGACCTGCTTCAGTGCAGTATATGGTGTAGAGAGGTCCCATTTAAATGTCTACGTGACTGGTCCTGCTCTAATTCACCATAGTTATTTTTATAGTAAATACAAATGAACTAAATGGATGATATTAATGGCTAAAGGTTAAGAGCACATGATATAATCAAAGATTGTGGAAGTGATGTAATCCAAGATGGCAGTTTGAGGTGACCGAGTAATCAGCTGGCTACTAAATCTCGGTTCAATGGCAGAGCATGCTCCACCCACCAATTAAAGATGTTGGGTGGAGCACAGGCAGCTAAATCATGGTGACTAAATCAAGAAGGAATGCTAGAGAATCAAAGGAAGGTTATTAAGAAAAATGAAATCAAAGCTGGTGGACATGGCATGACAGAGCATGAGGGAACATTTGTTTCGGCAGCTCGCTGGGTGGCTAAGAAAATGAAATCGAAGATGGCGGATGGTAACATTACGGTGACTGGAAATGTAGTCACAGAATGAGAGACTTTTACATGTTTCCACAATACTCTATGCACAATTTCGGTACAAATTTAGAAAATAGATAATATTTTTATTTTTAAAAAAAATGTGTAAAATCAGATAATAAATACAGATTTTCGCTTTGCCTATAAAACCAATATGGCCACCACTGTTCTGCTCTCGAAAAAGATTCCCCCAAATGTTTCCAATATATCGTTTTTCTTTGCACATCGAGGGATCGGTGCTTTTTGAGGGAAAAAAGGGGAAATTTCGATGGGAAAATGGCAAAGTTTGAGGGAAAAGGGAAAATTTTGGGAAAAAAGTGAAAAAGAGAAATTTTTGGGAAAAAAGTGAAAAAAGGGAAATTTTCCTCGGCGGCTGTTGCCTATGCCTCGTGCCCTTGTCCCATACTTCTCCCAGACATTCTACTTATATTCTCTGGTCAACCTTCAAATCCAGATACTTTATTAACACTGTGGCTTGGTTCACTCAAATGAAATCGTTTCTTTATGCCAAAAATTGTTAATGACCTTGTGCCCTATTTTCTGCACATCCAAAGAGATATTTTCTTGACTGTACAGTATCTTCGTAATTTATGAATCCCACTGCACGCTATGCAAGTATTTGTAGCCCGATCATCCTCGTGCAACTCCATCTGCAGGTACCTCAAATTACTACCACCATAACTTGCAAGGTGACTTTTTTTGTCTGTAGAGTTCAGTTATATAACGAAAAGTATAATTGTACAGATACGGGCCTAAAACTGAGTTTAATTTTTTTATATAAAAAAAATTATTTTGACAAAAAACTGAAATTATAATGTAATGTTTTAATATTGTTACATGCACCTGAGCATGCCAGGTTCGTGTGGGAAGGTGGTGTTGACAAAATAACTTAAATTAAGCTAATGTATTTACCGTTCTGTTAAAAATTATTTATAATGCTTTTTCCTTCTCTCTCTACTGCAATACACTCAATCATAATATAAAAAGTAAAAATGAATTATCTTAACCAGTTCATGTGCACCAACACAATAGTCTCTCGTGNAAGACTACGCATGAAGCATTGTACAATGTTGATAGCTGGAGAGGCCTTGTAAGAAACGTTTGGCGTGAAGAAGAAAAATATATGGCTAAGGGTACTGGTTGGACACTTGCTAGCATAGACGGTATTGCGCTACATATAAGCAGATTATATTAATTATGTGAAAAGTGAGCATGTTGTTGGAAAGACACTTAGTGAATAATGTGGAAAATGTAAAGATTTCTGTTTTTTTTATGTTTGTAGTCTGAAGTATGTTAGAACATATATGTTTTCAATGAAAAAAAGTTTTATTTCTCACTGGCTTTGTTGTACCTGACCTAGCATGCCTACTTCCGTAATATAGAAAATATGATAGCCATGGCTTTCACTTCATGTCGGTACTGTAGGTGAGCATGATAAAAAACTAAATATAATGATGTGTCAATATATGATGATTTCAAAGTAAATACTTAAATATTTCTTGTGTAGGCTAATCACTGGATTTACACGATCAACGATATGGTAATAAAGGTATATACGGAAATGCAGTGCACAAAGAATGAAAATGGATTAATATTGTAATATATTCTAAGCAGGTTAGGTGCAACAGACATGGAAGTATACTGTAAAGTGGTAGAAATTTGACCCTGAGACTTGGAGGGAGGGGATGGTGAAGGTCCAGTCGGACCTGGTCAGACCTGCTTCAGTGCAGTATATGGTGTAGAGAGGTCCCATTTAAATGTATACGTGACTGGTCGTGCTCTAATTCACCACAGTTATTTTTATAGTAAATACAAATGAACTAAATGGATGATATTAATGGCTAAAGGTTAAGAGCACATGATATGATCAAAGATTGTGGAAGTGATGTAATCCAAGATGGCAGTTTGAGGTGACCGAGTAATCAGCTGGCTACTAAATCTCGGTGCAATGGCAGAGCATGCTCCACCCACCAATTAAAGATGTTGGGTGGAGCACAGGTGGCTAAATCATGGTGACTAAATCAAGAAGGAATGCTAGAGAATCAAAGGAAGGTTATTAAGAAAAATGAAATCAAAGCTGGTGGACATGGCATGACAGAGCATGAGGGAACATTTGTTTCGGCAGCTCGCTGGGTGGCTAAGAAAATTAAATCGAAGATGGCGGATGGTAACATTACGGTGACTGGAAATGTAGTCACAGAATGAGAGACTTTTACATGTTTCCACAATACTCTATGCACAATTTCGGTACAAATTTAGAAAATAGATAATATTTTTATTTTTAAAAAAAATGTGTAAAATCAGATAATAAATACAGATTTTCGCTTTGCCTATAAAACCAATATGGCCACCACTGTTCTGCTCTCGAAAAAGATTCCCCCAAATGTTTCCAATATATCGTTTTTCTTTGCACATCGAGGGATCGGTGCTTTTTGAGGGAAAAAAGGGGAAATTTCGATGGGAAAATGGCAAAGTTTGAGGGAAAAGGGAAAATTTTGGGAAAAAAGTGAAAAAGAGAAATTTTTGGGAAAAAAGTGAAAAAAGGGAAATTTTCCTCGGCGGCTGTTGCCTATGCCTCGTGCCCTTGTCCCATACTTCTCCCAGTCATTCTACTTATATGCTCTGGTCAACCTTCAAATCCAGATACTTTATTAACACTGTGGCTTGGGTTCACTCAAATGAAATCGTTTCTTTATGCCAAAAATTGTTAATGACCTTGTGCCCTATTTTCTGCACATCCAAAGAGATATTTTCTTGACTGTACAGTATCTTCGTAATTTATGAATCCCACTGCACGCTATGCAAGTAGTATTTGTAGCCCGATCATCCTCGTGCAACTCCATCTGCAGGTACCTCAAATTACTACCACCATACCTTGCAAGGTGACTTTTTTTGTCTGTAGAGTTCAGTTATATAACGAAAAGTATAATTGTACAGATACGGGCCTAAAACTGAGTTTAATTTTTTTATATAAAAAAAATTATTTTGACAAAAAACTGAAATTATAATGTAATGTTTTAATATTGTTACATGCACCCTGAGGATGCCACGTTCGTGTGGGAAGGTGGTGTTGACAAAATAACTTAAATTAAGCTAATGTATTTACCGTTCTGTTAAAAATTATTTATAATGCTTTTTCCTTCTCTCTCTACTGCAAATCACTCAATCATAATATAAAAAGTAAAAATGAATTATCTTAACCAGTTCATGTGCACCAACACAATAGTCTCTCGTGNCACTCAATCATAATATAAAAAGTAAAAATGAATTATCTTAACCAGTTCATGTGCACCAACACAATAGTCTCTCGTGATCTACCACCTCTACTCCGGCGACCGGGTTAACCACAGACACCGCCGCTGCTCGCCGAAACCCGCCAAACATTCCAAAACACCGCTGTTTACACATGCGAGGGCTGTATTTATAGTCGTTGGTCCGCCTTTCTGGATATTTCCGCACATACAATGCCCCCCATGACTCATTTAAGTGTCCAGAAGTTTATTGACCGGAAGAGGTAATGCCTGACTTTCTGGAAGGTGTTGGCCGCCGCCAGGTGCGATATGTAAACACTGGCATGGCATAGTTACCTCCCTCTCGTCATTCAAGGGTCGGAATGGTGAGTCACACAGCAGGTCACTAGCTGTCGAGTCCATCGTTGTGATGAAAAGGGGGGGGGATAGGGGGCAGTCAGCTTGCAACAATATTATGAGTTGTTTAACATTATATTACACTTGTACATGTTTTATTGACAAACTTGGTAAGTTTATAGTATTTTCCCTAATCCTGGATTTGCTGTGAAAAATGTTTGGAGTAAGAAAGTGAAAGGAACACACCGACTGCATTCAAATAATTAATTATTGTTTTCTTCTGGTTTGCATAAATTTAAGACATGCAATTTAAGTTGACTAAATGCCAATTTTGTATATTTAAATTTTGTTTAGAATGGCAGGACTGAAGCCTCAAGTCCACTCTTAGGCCTATTCGCACTTCCAAAATTCTTTGTACAGTTCAGAAAGTTATTTTAGAGTCATTAAAGTTAATTTAATTTCAATTAAGAGAAATTTTTCTCAGAGCAAATAAAAGTGAGTATTTACTGACCGTAAAAACTAACTGCAAATCATGCTTGGCGTACTTTCTAATTCGTGAAATATACATGACTATAAAACTGTTGACTTGTTTGACATCACGGCTTGAAGTCCATCAGGACCATGTTACTAATAAAGTAATGGCAATATATCGCTGAAAAAATTTGAATATCTCATTTTTCCAAATATTGAAGTAATTGTCCTTATCCTTGTAATCCATACTAGAGCTGTTCTGTATGAATTTCGTTTTCATTAGTTNCAAATATTGAAGTAATTGTCCTTATCCTTGTAATCCATACTAGAGCTGTTCTGTATGAATTTCGTTTTCATTAGTTTTAATATTTGTTAATTTTAATTTATTTTTTTACTTGCTACTTGGTGCATGCATTTTAGTTATTAACACAGCTGTTGCAGAAAACCACGTCGCTCTGTGTGCGTCCAGCAAATTAATTTAAGCCTAGTGACATATATATATATATATAAATATATATATTGTAGAGTTTCCAATCCAATCCAGATGATGTCTGGATTTAATTTAAAAAACGCTGTTCTCACAAAAATAATTGCTGATATAAAATTGGTCTTCTTATTGCCATTATATTTCTGAAGGAAATAAATATACAGTTTATCAGATCATGGTAAATTTGATTAAATGCTTTCTTAGTATTGCAAACAATTTCCCACCATCTTAAAGAGTGAACACAAAAGACAAAAAAAACTACAAACTAGTAAACGTTTATTTGAGAGTAATTCAATAAATGAAGAGTGAATGAAGCTGTGAAGTCATTACTGACAAATAAGAGGCGCTGAGATTATGAACAGAGACGGAATGTAAACGAAGGGGAAGCGAGAGTACACCGATAAATCACAGTCCTCGGTAGCTTCCGCCATGTTTTCCATTCCCCGTGGGGAATGTAACCTGTATGCATTTGGTGGAAGATCAGTGCTCCACCCAACTGACTACCGAAGCCTTAAATATTGTTAAAATACCTGCTTTAACTTTGCTATGTTTATTATTGTTATCTTGAAATTGGATATGCCCCATGCTATTTAAGTATGTNGCCCAACTGACTACCGAAGCCTTAAATATTGTCAAAAAATACCTGCTTTAACTTTGCTATGTTTATTATTGTTATCTTGAAATTGGATATGCCCCATGCTATTTAAGTATGTATACTTAACATCAGTATACAAAAAAGTTACAACAATCAGATAAACTTGTGAAAGCGCACGTTCCATTTCGCTTCATACTGACAAAAATTGCATGTGAATAAGAAGGTATACGACGTACTTTATTGAGTAATACGTATATTTTTTCACTTAAGTCTTTATTGAATTAAACGTAATACACCAGAGTCAAATATTGACAATGGCAAGAAAATTTGCGAATAAAAAATCAAATAACTGCTTAAAGATAACGGATTTTACGTCTCGTGACTTCTTATAACATTTTCTTCCCAAATAAGTACAATATTTCAAATCACCACAAAACACCTCGCCGTCAAATAAATGTATAATCAATAAAAAATATTTTATGTTAGCTAATACATAAACTATACAAGAAAGGATATAGTGATTACCTTACATGCAATGGCAATTCCACTGCAAGACATGTCAAATTTCATAAAAGGAAAAACCAAACATGTAAAAAAGGTTTATAACAAGTTAAGACTGGGATTGGAATTAATAATTGTGCCAGTTGGTTTGTGCTATCCTAATAATGTTTTGTTGTGATTGACGCTACCAGACATCGAATTACACTAGTGCTATTGACACGAACTTCTTTAATTTCATGGTCTTGCTCACATTAATTTGTTTAAATTTATTCTGAAGTAAATTACTGAAGTGATATGTGTTGCATGCCTTTTGGTTTGAATATTTTTGTAAATATCTAAGCAGTCGCCAAGCCTAGATATATACTACTGTTTAACGAAATGAGAATCAATATTATTGCAGCTATAACAATATTACTGCATGAGCTACTAGAATAAGTTATTTGAAACTTGGGATTTTACTGCCAAGCTCACAATTCGGTCATCAAACTATAACGCAAGGGTTGTATTTTGGGAAGAGCATTTCACTGATATAGATTTTTTTTTGCACGTCATTTATAGATTTTTAAAAAGTGTAACGGTTTTTGTTGCAGAGTATGAAAAAACTTCCAGACTGGATGAACAACAAATTCATATTGTATCTGAACGTCGTGCCGGTAGTTCAAGATGTCATTGTGTACTTATCGTTTTGCGCTGGCTTCATTCTCATGTCCATCAGCGTAGTACGCGTGATGTGGAGTTGCTGGAGAACAGGAGGTTTCAACTTCTTCAAAGAGGAGGAGTTCAACAGAAAGCACGCCAATTATATAGTGGCCAATGAAAATAAAAACACTATTAAAAGTAGGGAAGTAGATGTATTTTGCGACAGTTTGATGCTACCTGCTTCCGACAATGAAAGAATTAGCCTGTACAACGAAACAGACAAACTGGCAACAGACGAAGAAAAGTCAGACCATTGGGGAAATTGCATGCTTAAAGAAGTTACAGTATGAAATATTCGAACAAGTTTTAATTCACAAGTTTACAAACGTGAATAAGAGATTCAGTTTGCAACGTTTTGTTCTTGTACAGTTCCTTTATAGTTAGAAAGTAAAGTTATAAGAGGTTATACCATATAAAACACTTAAATATTACTTAAAATATTACGAGATTTATTGGTGACAAAGTGGCATTCTAAAGTTATAACTGAATACATACACTTAAATGCATAGTTGNTGTTATACCATATAAAACACTTAAATATTACGAGATTTATTGGTGACAAAGTGGCATTCTAAAGTTATAACTGAATACATACACTTAAATGCATAGTTGAGTAATTTAGGCAAATAGTGATTTGATTAATATTATATTTAATTGCGGTTTTTTTTTTTTTGCGAAACATTAGCACAGCAAGTATTTAGTCGTGCTCAAACCACACCGCAAAAGAGCATATATTCCAAGAATACTTATCCTGAAATCGTAATTCATATCACCCCGTTTTAGAGGATTTAATATACAATGATGGCGCGTTCTTTGCAATTTTATATACAATTAAATAAGCCATTCGCAATGGTTCATTCGTATGCAAAATCCTTATGTCCTTTAATTTATTAAAATTAGCAACACTAATTTTTTTAAGGAAATATGTATTTAAACTTGTTATATTTTTGTAAACATTGATGTTTTCATCCTGGTAATGAAATATTCTTATACTTTTTAAATTATATTCGTTTATTGCTGTTACACACAAATTTCAGTGTCACTTCCGAGAAAAAANAGTTTTCATCCTGGTAATAAAATATTCTTATACTTTTTAAATTATATTCGTTTATTGCTGTTACACACAAATTTCAGTGTCACTTCCGAGAAAAAAATGTTTTAAAATTATAAAGAAAGGAATGATCATCTTCTAGATTTAGGAAAGTTTTTATAAATTAGTATAAAACATGTTAAAAATTATAATAATAGTTCTTATAATGCATTTCCTACATATTTAATATTGTTTGAAGAAATGTTTTAGTATTTTACTTGCGTAAGACTGCATTTTGTATTATGTACAAACAAATACAAGAGATTTAGATTCAAATAAAACTGTTTGACAATCGTATAAAACAGATTCTAATTTAACCATAGACGTCAGGTTCGAGGAGTCGCTACATTAGAGAAAACACTGTTTAATAAATGTAATCCTAATTCCCAGGTTTTATACTTTACCTAATAAACCAAATTAATATATGTATAAATATATTTGCGGAAACTCTCTTCTTCCCCCCCCCCCCC
>NQII01000576.1:655259-696515 GCA_002778355.1 Clitarchus hookeri
TTTTTTTTTTTTTTAATAATGCCGGTTAATGGAAATTGTACTCAATGTAAATTGATTGTTTCGTCGTTCTCTGAAATTGCTACAAGAATAGACTGCTGTCGCAATATATTTAGCTCGCGATAATAGTATATAGTATTGTTGTAGATATTTCGTGAATTTAGGAATTTATTACATTATATGGGCCACAGGAATGTGTGGTCAGTTTGCAGAAAAAATTATAAATTATAGGATAAAGGAATGAAACGACGAACTGTTATCTATTTAACTTATTTTATATATTATTATGTAACAAGAATATGAACAAATTATTCGATTACTGATCACTTCAATATTCAATTATATTGAAATTTAAAAATAATTAGTCCACCATGTGGCAAAATGTTATTATTAGATCACGAAGGAAAACAAATGCTCTAAATGCAGTATTTGTGCTTTATTTCCTCAAATTTAATTTTTTATTTTTGCTTGTGTGGGATGACGTCCAAATTGAGCCATATGAAGTATGTTTTCCTAGCCACTGAAATCGGCCCGAAAGGAATATAGAGGCGAATACAAAAACTGTTGGGCAAAATTATTTCTGTGAAATCCTAAAATAAACATTACAAATAATATAACACATAACTAAGAACATGGGGTGTGTTTGAGCCTATCNTAACACATAACTAAGAACATGGGGTGTGTTTGAGCCTATCTTGGTCTTCCCCAACTTGCCCAAGAAGTATAGCAAATAATGTATGTTTTAGGCATAGTAAATATGAAAGCATGGCCATAAATATAAGGAGTTATTTATCTGGTAAGAAGGGTTGATATTATTTTTGTTTAAAAAAATATTTTAAGAACGATNAATATAGAGGCGAATACAAAAACTGTTGGGCAAAATTATTTCTGTGAAATCCTAAAATAAACATTACAAATAATAGAACACATAACTAAGAACATGGGGTGTGTTTGAGCCTATCTTGGTCTTCCCCAACTTTCCCAAGAAGTATAGCAAATAATGTATGTTTTAGGCATAGTAAATATGAAAGCATGGGCATAAATATAAGGAGTTATTTATCTGGTAAGAAGGGTTGATATTATTTTTGTTTAAAAAAATATTTTAAGAACGATNCATAAATATAAGGAGTTATTTATCTGGTAAGAAGGGTTGATATTATTTTTGTTTAAAAAAATATTTTAAGAACGATTTAGAAGCATTATTGTTATTATTACTATTATTATTTTCATCGTCATAACTGTTGCTTCTTAGAAAGATAGACTGAGGTTATATTTATATTTTCAATTATAATGTGAAATTGTATAATTTTCTTGTTAATAAATTTTTTACCCTTATACACTGGATAATTTGTAGTTTTTATTCCTAATACCTTTAAAAATTACACTATTTATAAACATTACGAAAGTACGACGAATAAAAAAATATGAAAATTTCGGAATATTTACATTTGGTAGCTTTGTATTCAATTTGTTAATGGCAGTCAGATAACGAATCATATTCTGACACAACAAAATATGAGGATGGAAANTAGCTTTGTATTCAATTTGTTAATGGCAGTCAGATAACGAATCATATTCTGACACAACAAAATATGAGGATGGAATATACGCTACATATATAGTATTAAAAACAGAACATACATGTGTCCCATGCTGTCATCGGTGGAAACAGATAAACAGGATATTTGTAAAATAATCAAACAATTAAATAATTTTACAGCAAGGTTTAAAACGTTCCTGTTAACCCGTCATTCTTTTTATTAATTTCCGTTTCTCTCTATTGATTCAGTGAACTTTTTACTTTAACAATTCAGTGTAATTAGCTTGTAATTATAGCCGATATGAATTTTAGACTTAAAATTTTCGAGTTGTTTTTCCAAGTGGTATGTACATTCTCACATTCCCACCTCATTTTATTGGAACAACATATTCAACTTCTTTTGAAGGGGGCTTCATGGTAAGCAGGAAGATCTTGTAAGGACATTGCTCAGACAGGATAAGTGCAGTTCTCAGAAGCGCAAAGAAGGTCCTACCCTTATTAATAGACAAATCATTGCATAATTTAACCACGACTTTGCAAGTATGTGAAGTCTATATCTACATTATTAATACTATCATTAATTGCATATTAANTAGCTTTGTATTCAATTTGTTAATGGCAGTCAGATAACGAATCATATTCTGACACAACAAAATATGAGGATGGAAAATACGCTACACATATAGTATTAAAAACAGAACATACATGTGTCCCATGCTGTCATCGGTGGAAACAGATAAACAGGATATTTGTAAAATAATCAAACAATTAAATAATTTTACAGCAAGGTTTAAAACGTTCCAGTTAACCCGTCATTCTTTTTATTAATTTCCGTTTCTCTCTATTGATTCAGTGAACTTTTTACTTTAACAATTCAGTGTAATTAGCTTGTAATTATAGCCGATATGAATTTTAGACTTAAAATTTTCGAGTTGTTTTTCCAAGTGGTATGTACATTCTCACATTCCCACCTCATTTTATTGGAACAACATATTCAACTTCTTCTGAAGGGGGCTTCATGGTAAGCAGGAAGATCTTGTAAGGACATTGCTCAGACAGGATAAGTGCAGTTCTCAGAAGCGCAAAGAAGGTCCTACCCTTATTAATAGACAAATCGTTACATAATTTAACCACGACTTTGCAAGTATGTGAAGTCTATATCTACATTATTAATACTATCATTAATTGCATATTAANCATAATTTAACCACGACTTTGCAAGTATGTGAAGTCTATATCTACATTATTAATACTATCATTAATTGCATATTAAGTTGATATGACAATAGTTATTCGTGAAAATGTGCATGATAACGTCGTATAAATATACCATGCGATGAATCCCCATCAGACCGACAAGTGCTATAGCCACAATTTGGAAAATATTTACTGTAATTTATATTTTCCGAAAACCAATTACATTTGATAATGCAATAGATAAAGTACACTGATATGACAAAGGCCGTTAATACGGCAAAATGCAGTAAAAATATTTCAGGCTCAAATTCAGAACAAATTGGTTGCAGATTAATTTAAAATCATAATAAGTGCAAAATTTAATACCCACAAACTAATCACACGTGAGTGGCGCATATCAAAAAAGTGAAGCAGTATGATAATATTTGACACCATTCAGACGGGACGATCAACTTGTATTGCCAAACAGTACAAAAGAAAACGCTGCATATTGAAACAATGAAAATAGTAAATTACAAAAAAAATTGCTAGTGAACGGATTTGGATGGCTCTTAACATCGAGGTTTTGGGAGCCGATTAGGATAAAGCGAGATGAGGATGGAGCAGCGCCATAATGAAAGGGCGGTGAAAACGGGAGATCTCCGAGAAAACCCGCTGACCAGCGGCATCGTCCAGCACGATTTCCACATGCTAAAATCCGGGAGCGGCCACGCCGGTTCGCCTAGGTGGGAGGCGAGTAGGCCTACCAGTACCCCANTTTCCACATGCTAAAATCCGGGAGCGGCCACGCCGGTTCGCCTAGGTGGGAGGCGAGTAGGCCTACCAGTACCCCACTGCGCCCCCACAAAAAAAAAAGACATTGAACAGTAACAAGACTTAAGACGTAATAGAAGACTATCCTAACNCCCCACTGCGCCCCCACAAAAAAAAAAGACATTGAACAGTAACAAGACTTAAGACGTAATAGAAGACTATCCTAACGATTCGTACAGCATGATATGAAACCAGGGTGATTTAGGCAGGAATGCAGTCGAGTCTAAAATCTGCATTCTACTCATGAAAATGGCAATATCAAAATCTGCCATGTGCTTAAGGTTAGAATCAATTAGCCATGTCCACGGGAAACACGAACGCAAAAANTGGCAATATCAAAATCTGCCATGTGCTTAAGGTTAGAATCAATTAGCCATGTCCACGGGAAACACGAACGCAAAACCCTGAGATCGGATAGCAAGTAGCAACCCAGCTGAACCAGAAGTTGTGAGTTTTGTGAGAAGTCAATTATCTTATTTATTTGAAAACTGATATTCAGGAATTTACAATTTACTAAACGGCCAAAATAACAGTCGAATTGGAACAGCTTGAATAGCTGGTTCTCAGCTGGCAAAAGAATATTNCGGCCAAAATAACAGTCGAATTGGAACAGCTTGAATAGCTGGTTCTCAGCTGGCAAAAGAATATTGCAACTAGAGAAAATATAAAATCACAGAATTTCATTACACATGCCGGACATAATTTAGATGACAGGAGACCGAACCATAATTTGGAGAGAAAAGAGACAGCAAAAAGCTCACAAATTATCTAAGGGTACCCATTATGCCTGCCACATAAAAAGTGCCCACTAACCGTAGATAGGTGAATGGTCCAGAATCATGACTGTCGGCAGAGGATAAGAGGACCTAACTGCCATTCTGGACGATGTCATGTGCGTAGTCGCCATATTGGGTATAAATTTAACCTTGATACTGGCGAGACCTCTATCGACTCGCATGACCTTCAATTCGATAAATTAAGATAAACTGCAAATATTTCAGAAAACATCGTAAAATAAATAAAAAAGAAATCGCAAACAAAATTTAAATTCTGAAAAAATTAAATATGCAAAACTTATTTTTTTAAATGTAAAATAGATATCTTTCTAATTGTGAAAAAAAATTATCTACATATATATACGATATGTTTAACCCCGCGGTTTTCGAGAAAATGATGTTTAATGCTCTAAGCAGTGAATGTGTTGTGCATAACCGTGCATGTTCCTTATGTCGCAAGCTGTTGGCTATAAATATTTTACAAGTTGTTGAAGATATCTTATTCTGTTTCAGCCCGATGAATTACAACAAAATCCTCACAAAATTACATGCCGCGCCTTGTCATACCATTATTAGCTAACGAGATATCGACATTAACTTTGCTTTTTCAAATGAAAATATAGTGATTTTTGTTGCTGGCATCACAGGACTGAAAGAGACAAANACATGCCGCGCCTTGTCATACCATTATTAGCTAACGAGATATCGACATTAACTTTGCTTTTTCAAATGAAAATATAGTGATTTTTGTTGCTGGCATCACAGGACTGAAAGAGACAAATTCAATGGTGTACCACTCTCCGAAATCCGACCAGTAATACTAGAAAAGCATAATTCTTAAAAGTTATAATTTATTTCTTTAATATGCATTAGGCTGAGTGACTGAAAGAGAGAAATTCAACGGTGTATCTGTCTCCAAAATCTAATCAGTAATTGCGGAGAAACACAGCACTTAAAAGTTGGGATTTCTCTGTTTTGTATGCATCAGGTGGGGTGACACATCACGCAGTCGTTCGTGATACATGGAAAATGTTGTGTTTTGCTGGTGTGACGCTCCAACCTGAAGCAGCCCTGCAAGACAAATAATTTTTTTGCAATACTGGAGAAAGGGTCCTTTCACATTGGGTACTAGTCAGCTTGGCTACACCAAGTTGGAGCAACACACCAACTGGAAGGTAAAGGACATAATAGCTAGGAACGATTCACCAGTTACCTGGTGTAATGGATCTGGTTTTGCTTCTGTCAGAGCATCGTAACAAAGAGGAATGTCACATGCTGAATGGATATATTAAATTGTGAAGGTATGTGTAACAGTAATGTTTTTAAAATAAGTAATAATGCCACATGAGCAAAACTGTAACATGTGTTTTATTTTGCAGGGTATACCATTACATGGTTGTACATTACAACAAAGAAATGAACACATTGAAAATAGTGGACATTATGAACACAGTGTGCAAATGTCGTTATTTCAGTACATACTGGAAATGTCTATCAACCGCAACATACATCTGCAGTTGTTTGTACAAGGGAAACTGTACAGACCGAAGGGTCCCCTTTGATATCACAGCACATGCCGCGAAAATTAGGTATTTTAAGTCTTCTGGAGTCATCGGGACTTGCGCATAGACTTAATCTTTAATCATACCCTGGAAATAAAAGGCTAATGGTGTCAAATCCGGCAAACATGCAGACAAGCTGATAACGCCTCCACGCCCTATCCACTAACCAGGAAATATTTGGGTGAGTGCTTGCCTAGCTGCAAGCATGTTGTGGGCGGGGCACCCATCGTCTGGTTCCACATTCATATATGCATTTCAAGTAACACGTCCTCTGGGAGAGACGGTAACACATGGAATGAAATTGGACGTATTTGTCACCTGTTAACTATCCTTCAATTGAGTAAGGACCAATGGGAGTCTCCAACGATCCCACACCAAACGTTGACATGCCACTGTCACTGATTTTCAACTTTCCTCAGCAAGCTTGGATTGTTAAAAGGCCCAAAAATACATATTTTCTAGATTTACATTACCATAATTGGTGAACGTTGCTTCATTGGTAAATAAATTTCGTTGTAAAAAGTACATATTGTCCCGACAATGCATCAGAACCAATCGACAGAATTCCATGTGTATTTGGTAATCCCATTTGTAAACCTGATGATAAGTGATTCATGATATGGATGGTATCTGTTTCTACGCAAAATTCGAATAACTCTCGACTGACTTATCCCAGAAGAACCCACAACATCTCTTGAGCTAATAAGCGGGTTGTGAACTACAGATACCATAAAATCTACTTCATTCACTCTACTTGTTACAGTCTTGCCCATACCCTCTCTGCAGCATTGCAGTGCCCTTTCACATTTTCGTCATCTTAGACAGCAATGGCCACACTAGCACTACACAGATAGAATGTTTAACTGCATTGACCCAAGGTACCTTTACGAGTAACATGAGTGTCCAAATAGTTCGACGTGCCATTACCTTGTGTCACGAAATTCCGTGTAATACATCGCCCTGCCTAATGCATGAAAAACAGAGAAATCTTAAATGTTAAGTACTGCGTTTCTTCGCAATTACTGGTCTGATTTCGGAGAGTGATATGCCACNAATACATCGCCCTGCCTAATGCATGAAAACAGAGAAATCTTAAATGTTAAGTACTGCGTTTCTTCGCAATTACTGGTCTGATTTCGGAGAGTGATATGCCACAGAATTCATCTCTCCCAGTCCCTTGATGCTAGCTGCAGAAATCACTATAGCTCCATTTAAAGAAGAGAATTTGATATCGATATCTCGGTAATTAATAATGATATGACAAGATGCAGCATATCATTATGTGAGGGTTTTCTTTTAATTAATCGGGATAAAAGCAGATTAACGATATCATCAGTGGTTTGGAAGATATTCGAGGTTAACAGCTTAGGTGACTCACCATGAATATAAAAAAACCTGTTTATTATTCAGAGGTTTACCCATAATATCTACCAAACCACTGAAAGTATCGACATTTTGATTTTCAATTCGTAAATGGCACTTCGGGGCTCACAAGGCATTGTCTATGTCTGTTCCGAGATGTAATTAATTACTAAGATAATTATATCAAATTTGTTTTTTATATATATACTCATTTAACCCAATGTCATAACATACTGTTAGGCGGCGATTTCAGTGGTGTGATTAATTTGAAAACCCAACAAGCACTTATTGAGATATAAGGGAGTGTTCATATGTGTATACATTTGGCTGTAGCATGGCAGGGTAGGTTGCATCATGCGCTGGGATGTCCAGTGGAGTGTTCGTACACAGGTGACGCAAGTACTAGTGATACAGAAACACAGGTTTCTAATGCATGCGAATGGTTGTTGATATTACAAACAAATAAAATGTGTGTTTGATTTGATGTTCATAGATTGATTACAATTAATTCACCGAGCAGTTATGTCTGTTTCACAGTCCACACCAATACAACCAAAGTGTCGAAACCTTGCAGTAAATTGTATTTACCAATGTAAAGAGCCACTTCATACCTTTGTTTTTCTTGCTCAATTCAGTACAGCGAGGTACGTTATTTGCCCACTAGAGTGTACTGGTAACTCATATTTTAGGTAGCGACCATGAGAGTGCATCCATGTCATCCATTGCCAAACCTATCTGCTAGAGTGCACTTATGCCGAATTGTGCCGAATAACAATGAGCCGCAACTTCTCCATGATTGTTTCAATCCACAAAGTATGCAACTTTACATATTTAATTAAGTTTTCTTCCTTTTAATCATTATAAGTGATTCATATGTTTTTCTTCAAATTTTTTTGTATTGTAGCATTTTTATGTAATAAATTTTATATAAAGCTGGTAAATTTCAACAATGGATTAAAACGAAAAGTCCGAAAAATCTATTTAAAAACATGAGAACACACATACAAACTTGAATAAATAAAAGTCAATTTTATATATATACATACACACACACACACACACTTGTGTAATCGTCTTTTTCCACAAGACCACATCTTGAATTGCGTCATTGATAACCCAAGAATTGCAGCATGACGAGAACCCCACCATCTGACGTACAATCACCCATTATGCCGTTTCACCACCTTTTCGATCATATGCACATCTGGAAAATTCGAAGACTAGGATCTCCTCGGCACAGAAACCGCCACGGAAGAGTATATTGTTCTGATATCCGAGATAGTGTGTTCTTGGAGTGTAGTCTCTTATACATCCCACACGAAGGAATTCTGAACTCTAATTCGCTGTGATCTCTTTCTCGAAGATGCTTTTCTATTTGTAGATGCACATCAGGTAACACTTGGCCTTCGGTTTGCGAGGATCCTTGCTCTTCGGGCCATAGTTCATAGTTCGAAACCAGGTGGCATACTTGAAGTATCAATGTTCCACATGTTTGGTAGAGTGAACTGTAGAATCGTACTCTCGAACGAGTTTCTGTAGGAGCTCCAACCCCATGCAGATTCTTTTCGCCACGAAATGCCTCCCCATTTTGCCCTTCAGTGACTTGTTGAATTTCTCGGTTTTGGATGCTTTGAGAACGCTCTGTATGAAAAAATTGTAAATCTTTTATTTTATTATCAGGACCTTGAACTTCTCACTGTGTAAATCCTTGCACTGGTAGGTTAGTAGATGTGTCGGTATACCTCCTTCGCATAGTTCTTCCACCGAAGCTTTCGCGATGCATTTTCGTACATTACTGGTCTGGCCGAGGCAAATTTTCTATATGCATAGATGATGGTCAACATTCATTTGTAGCCCTTGTTGACCTGAGCATTTGGTATCATCTCGACGAGGTCGGCTTACAACATGTCTTTCATTCCACAAATCATAACCTTGAATCGGTGGTAGTTGCATCATGCAGCGTCTCGCAGTTCAAAGGCGTTTCTCAATAGATTCATATTAAGTAGTCTCCCTCCATAAGTTCTTCGATATTTGACATTTTCTCGCTTGTGTATGCATAACTTCCAGCCCTTTGCGGAACGACCAGAAGTTACAACCTTTCCACGAGTTAAGTCACGTCGTCCCACAATATGTAGCCGATGTACTTGGCATCTTCTATCTTCTTCAGAACTTCGCTACTTTTCAGTGCTATTNCGCAACTTCTCCATGATTGTTTCAATCCACAAAGTATGCAACTTTACATATTTAATTAAGTTTTCTTCCTTTTAAACATTATAAGTGATTCATATGTTTTTCTTCTAATTTTTTTGTATTGTAGCATTTTTATGTAATAAATTTTATTTAAAGTCGGTAAATTTCAACAATGGATTAAAACGAAAAGTCCGAAAAATCTATTTAAAAACATGAGAATACACATACAAACTTGAATAAATAAAAGTCAATTTTATATATATACATACACACACACACACACACACACACACACTTGTGTAATCGTCTTTTTCCACAAGACCACATCTTGAATTGCGTCATTGATAACCCAANACACACACACACACACACTTGTGTAATCGTCTTTTTCCACAAGACCACATCTTGAATTGCGTCATTGATAACCCAAGAATTGCAGCATGACGAGAACCCCACCATCTGACGTACAATCACCCATTATGCCGTTTCACCACCTTTTCGATCATATGCACATCTGGAAAATTCGAAGACTAGGATCTCCTCGGCACAGAAACCGCCNCCGTTTCACCACCTTTTCGATCATATGCACATCTGGAAAATTCGAAGACTAGGATCTCCTCGGCACAGAAACCGCAACAGAAGAGTATATTGTTCTGATATCCGAGATAGTGTGTTCTTGGAGTGTAGTCTCTTATACATCCCACACGAAGGAATTCTGAACTCTAATTCGCTGTGATCTCTTTCTCGAAAATGCTTTTCTATTTGGAGATGCACATCAGGTAACACTTGGCCTTCGGTTTGCGAGGATCCTTGCTCTTCGGGCCATAGTTCATAGTTCGAAACCAGGTGGCATACTTGAAGTATCAATGTTCCACATGTTTGGTAGAGTGAACTGTAGAATCGTACTCTCGAACGAGTTTCTGTAGGAGCTCCAACCCCATGCAGATTCTTTTCGCCACGAAATGCCTCCCCATTTTGCCCTTCAGTGACCTGTTGAATTTCTCGGTTTTGGATGCTTTGAGAATGCTCTGTATGAAAAAATTGTAAATCTTTTATTTTATTATCAGGACCTTGAACTTCTCACTGTGTAAATCCTTGCACTGGTAGGTTAGTAGATGTGTCGGTATACCTCCTTCGCATAGTTCTTCCACCAAAGCTTTCGCGATGCATTTTCGTACATTACTGGTCTGGCCGAGGCGAATTTTCTATATGCATAGATGATGGTCAACATTCATTTGTAGCCCTTGTTGACCTGAGCATTTGGTATCATCTCGACGAGGTCGGCTTACAACATGTCTTTCATTCCACAAATCATAACCTTGAATCGGTGGTAGTTGCATCATACAGCGTCTCGCAGTTCAAAGGCGTTTCTCAATAGATTCATATTATGTAGTCTCCCTCCATAAGTTCTTCGATATTTGACATTTTCTCGCTTGTGTATGCATAACTTCCAGCCCTTTGCGGAACGACCAGAAGTTACAACCTTTCCACGAGTTAAGTCATGTCGTCCCACAATATGTAGCCGATGTACTTGGCATCTTCTATCTTCTTCAGAACTTCGCTACTTTTCAGTGCTATTNGTCGTCCCACAATATGTAGCCGATGTACTTGGCATCTTCTATCTTCTTCAGAACTTCGCTACTTTTCAGTGCTATTCTACTGAGTAGGAATGTGAGAATGTCGATTTTTAATAATCCTTGTCCTCATAAGCACTCTTCTCGTGATTATTATATTGGTTAAGTTCATGCATGAGTTCGAGCAACATATTGTATTCAAATAGGTAGGCTTCTATACACTCTGGGCTCCTTGCGAAATGGAAGTTCGTAAGGACTGAGAGAAATACGGATCTTGTAATTGCCTAATTGTGTGATCCCACCTGGTATAAACTATTTCATTTACACTGAGGGACCACTAATATATGTATGTATATACACTGACTGTCGCATGAGTATTACAAGAGGAGTACGATGGTAGGTATCAGCGAAACAGAACGTTAAGTTCAGGGGCTCTCTTCCTAACATATTGTATGTAACAAATTTACATCCAGTCCACCATCTCGATCCATATGCACATCGTCGCGTTTCCGCTTCTTGAAAGGCTCGCGAGTAACCATGATTTTGATGTCCATGACTGCAGGTGCCTGGCCAGTCTCTCTGAGTATATCGAGACGATGTATTGGTTTAAAGATTTATATGATAAGGTTGTGTAAAATTATAACTCTCTTGGAGAGCAAATACACTCATTTGTAAAAAAAANTTTAAAGATTTATATGATAAGGTTGTGTAAAATTATAACTCTCTTGGAGAGCAAATACACTCATTTGTAAAAAAATTATAACCATAAACTAATCACGCGAGTACAAAGAAGGTTGCCACACACCATCGTCATAGTCCTACATGTGTCCCATTTGCATTTAATGTGGTTTGCTTGTGTGGATGCACCACTAGGTGGCATATATATCCCTCCAATAATCTTAACTGTAAGACAAGGAATAAGCTTTAGTAGCAGTTTGATCCATGTGAGCCACAGTGCCAAGTTGAGTGAACATGCAGCATCGTCGCCCTCCAAGAGCCAGATTGGACATTTCGGCTCAATGCTCGCCACTTGAAACATTCTGCCTACACTGTGAGTCGGTATTGGACGTAGTGTGGACAGGGGGGTATACAATCATCGAGAAAACTCATGTTGACCCCGGTGGACCAACAGCAGGGGGGAATATTTCATTATACGACAGGAAGTAAGTACTCCACGGGCATCGCTGCACACCAAGTACATGTCATGGCAGCTGGGGATACGCATGTGTCCGCCAGTACCATATCCAGGTGGCTAGCAGAGTGGGTTCTGTCTTTGCGACCTCCCTTACAATGTCTGCTATTACGAATTGAGCATCGCCCAGCACATATTCTGGAGACTTTCTGGCCAGTACAGTGATCCACCCTTCATTGCTGAGTGGCACACCACCCCAACGACAGGTGTCATGGTGTGGGGTGTTATTTCGTACGATTCCCAAACCCCACTGGTGGTGATTGAAGGAACACTGATGGCTTGGTGATACGTCCAGGAAATTCTGTGACCATGTGTGCATCCCTTCATGGTGCAGCTTGACAACCCCATTTTCCAGAAGTATAATGTTCATCCTCACACGGCATGGGCACTTTGACCTGCATTTGTGATGGCAATGTGCGTACTTGTCCAGCAAGTTCTCCAGACCTCTCGCCAATCGAGAACTTTCGGGACCAGATTAGACAGCAACTTCAGCCAGCAGTACCTATAGCATATTTGAAGGGTCGGTTGCGCTGGCTGTAGCAGGATTTTCCTTAGGAGAATACCCGATGTCTTTATGTCTCCATGCCCGACCATATCGCAGCTTTTTTCTATTCTGCTGGTGGTCCAACATCATACTAAGTGCATGCTGAACATGTTTGTCCCCTGAAATATATGTTTGGCATGGTGCAATATTTTGACGTTTTCTGTATACATACTAAAATGTCCTGTGCCTGTACCCACTTATGTGGCCATGCGAGGGCACCATCATATGATAGTACGTCGTGCAAGCAGACTGCATCGCACAATAGAAGTCGCTAACAATGCTAGAAATTAAATTGAACTATAATGCCTACTGCTACTCTCTTTTATAGGTTTAGTCGCAAGTCTTCAACGAACAATTTTCGATCCTATCCAGGCTTTTGCCACAGACGTCAGAATAATGATTATGATGAGTCGGGTGCGAGTGGACAAGGGATAGAAGCTGGAGCCGACTGGCCACCGTTTTGTGACATCACTCAACCACCATATTGGATTCGAATGAACTTTACCTCACATCTATGACCTTGAACCAATGCCCACGACATTGCATGACCTTGAATCCAAAAAAAGTGCCAAATTCTCAAAAAATTATTTTTAAATGTTTACAAACTTTCAAAAAACAATAAATAGTTCATAATAATTATAAAAATTAAAATAAAGAATGTAAAGGCTTTGAAGCCACAGTGCAACAATGCCAGATCCCCCAACCTCCATTTTGTGATTTCACCCGACCACCATGTCGGATCTGGGTGATCTTATCCTTGACTTCATACCCATCACATTGTCCCATCGTCCATAACCTTGAATATCCTTGAACACAAAAAAGTTCAAAAAAATTATAAAAATTTTACAAAATAAAAAATATATATAAATTATTAAAAGATGTGCATGCAGGAGATCCAGGGTTATATTGCAGGTGGAGTGACCTTACCACATCTATTATCCATTTAATTTTATTATCACTCTCTAGATCACACTGGTTTGTTCGGATACTCCATTACATCAGGTTGCGAGGCATCCAGGAGAAACACAATCTGTAGCCACACCTTGCAGAAGAAACAAACCTTTTTGAGGAGACAGGGCCTCCCATATACAGAAAGTTTAAGNAAAACTTTCAAAAAACAATAAATAGTTCATAATAATTATAAAAATTAAAATAAAGAATGTAAAGGCTTTGAAGCCACAGTGCAACAATGCCAGATCCCCCAACCTCAATTTTGTGATTTCACCCGACCACCATGTCGGATCTGGGTGATCTTATCCTTGACTTCATACCCATCACATTTTCCCNATTTTGTGATTTCACCCGACCACCATGTCGGATCTGGGTGATCTTATCCTTGACTTCATACCCATCACATTGTCCCATTGTCCATAACCTTGAATATCCTTGAACACAAAAAAGTTCAAAAAAATTATAAAAATTTTACAAAATAAAAAATATATATAAATTATTAAAAGATGTGCATGCAGGAGATCCAGGGTTATATTGCAGGTGGAGTGACCTTACCACATCTATTATCCATTTAATTTTATTATCACTCTCTAGATCACACTGGTTTGTTCGGATACTCCATTACATCAGGTTGCGAGGCATCCAGGAGAAACACAATCTGTAGCCACACCTTGCAGAAGAAACAAACCTTTTTGAGGAGACAGGGCCTCCCATATACAGAAAGTTTAAGACGCGAAGTGCAGCAGCAGCGACGGCATGTACATGTTATTACAAAACTCGCTGATCGCGTATTGGCAGGCTGGGTAATATTTTGCTCCAGTGACAAGAAACAGCAACTCTGTGCCACAATCGGCAGCCCGCATGCAGCTATCACCAGCCCACAGACCATCCAGTCAGCTGCAGTTTCAAAATAACCCCATACAGTAAAAATTCATTTTTTCTTCTTTAACCCTTCACACCAAAGTCCATTTTGTAACAATATGCGGGAAAAACCTCCCATGTAAGTTGCCATGGAAAAAAGTTACTTTTAAATCATAAACAACGTACATTATTGTTAGCCTGGGAAGGCCATGCCAGGCGGGTTGGAAAAAAATGTAACCGACTGGCTAGGAACCAGCCGCTAACTTTTCATCATTGGAATATAATACTGAAGAGCCAAAAAAACGTATACACCTGCCTAATATCGTGTAGTGGCCCCACGAGCACGCCGAAGTGCCGCAAGATGACGTGGCATGGACTCGACTAATGTCTGAAGGTATGCAGGAGGCAATTCACACCATGAATTCGGCAGGCCAGTCCAAAAATCCATAGGAGTGCGAGGTGGTGGAGATCTCTTGTGAACAGAACATTGCAAGGCATCTCAGATATGCTCAATAATGTTCATGTCTGATGATTTAGGTGGTCAATGGAAGTGTCTAAAGTCAGAAGAGTGTTCCTGGAGCCACTCGGTGGTGACTCTCGATGTGTGGGGTGTCGTATTGTCCTACTGGAATTGTCCACGTCCGTCGGAATGCACAATGGACATGAATGGGTGCAGGTGATCGGAGAGGATGCTTACATATCTGTCACCTATCAGAGCCGTATCTAGACATATCAGCTGTCCTATTTGACGCCAACTGCACATGCCCCATACCATGACATAGCCTCCACCAGCTTTAACAGTCCCCTGTTGACATGTAGAGTCCATGGATTCATGAGGATGTCTCCTTACCCGTACACGTCCATTCGCCCGATACAATTGGAAACGAGACTCGTCAGACCAGGGAACTTGTTTCCAGTAATCAACTGTCCAATGGCGGTGTTGGCGGGCCCAGGCGAGGCGTAGAGCTTTGTGTCGTGCAGTCAACAACGGTACACGAGTGGGCCTTCGGCTCCGAAAGCCCATATCAATGATCTGTTGAATAGTTCGCATGCTAGAACTTGTTGATGCCCTAGCATTGAAATCTGCGCCAATTTGAGAAAGGGTTGCACGTCTGTCACATTTAATGATTCTCGTCAGTTGTCGTTTGTCCCGTTAGTTCACGATTTTTTTCCGGCCGCAGCGATATCGAAGATTTGATGTTTTACCGGATTCCCGATATTCACGGTACAATCGTGAAATGGTCGTACTCGAAAATCCAAATTCTATCGCTACCTCGGAGATGCTATGTCCCATCTCTCGTGCGCCGACTATAACACCACGTTCAAACTCACTTAAATCTTGATAACCTGCCATTTTAGCAGCAGTAACCGATCTAGCAATTTTTCCAGATGCTTGTTGTCTTATATACGTGTTGCCGACCGTATCGCGTTACTCTGATTGGTTTTATTTATACCTTATTATTTGCATACGCACGCCTATACCAGTTTTTTTGGCTCTCCAGTGGATATCTCTAGCACAGCCCTGCCCGGAAGTAATTTTTTCAATGTGAAAATATATTTCGTCCTTGTCTTATTACACATAAAGGGGTATCTATTTTACATTAAAAAGTAGCAGGTAGACTTTGCATACCCGGAGCGATTTTTTTATACAGTTGCTACCTTAACACCAATCACTGTCTTACACAAAGAATCATTCTTTGAGGGATAGGACCATATATATTTACTGAAAAAATCTCGTCTAAACGGATTGTGATTTTTAACCAATGTTCGAGGCATGCAAGATGTATGGGCCCCTACCAATCTGTAAACTATTTTCTTCGGCTTGTTTTATATCGAAAATATGATGTTGNCATGCAAGATGTATGGGCCCCTACCAATCTGTAAACTATTTTCTTCGGCTTGTTTTATATCGAAAATATGATGTTGAGGTAGAGGAGGAGGATGAAGAGGAATAAGATCATACCTCAGAAACATACCAGAAAACACACTTCTAAAAACATACCTCAGATTTCACCTAAAATTTCATTTCTCAAAAAAATCCCTAAAAAACATACTTCAAAAACATAGCTTAAAACAATACCTCACATACCACAAGACACGCCTCAAAAACCCACCCTAAAGCATAGCTTAAATTTAATACCTCAAAATTCATACCTGAAAACCATACCTCAAATATACCTTAAAATTCATACTCCTAATATCATACCNATTTAATACCTCAAAATTCATACCTGAAAACCATACCTCAAATATACCTTAAAATTCATACTCCTAATATCATACCTCAAAATTCATTCCCAAAATATCATAACTCAAAATTCATACATCCAATATCATACCTCAAAATTCATATCTCAAAATTAATATCATAAAATTCATACCTCTAATATCATACCTCGAAATGTTCATCTCCTATCTCAAAAACCATACCTCAAAAACATACCTTAAAACATATCTCAAAAACATACCTAAAAATTCATACCTCAAAACACACCTCTTAATTCGTACTACAAAACATACCTCTGAATTCATACCACAAACACATGCCTCAAAAACCTCAAAACATGTCTCAAAAACAGACATAAAATATCAACCTCAAAACATATATCAAAACATATCTCATAATCCATACCTCAAAGACATACTTCTAAAATCTCGAAAACAACTGAAATTCTATACCTCCAAAATATACCTCAAAAATATACATCAAATATCATACCCCGAAAACATACCTNTAAAATCTCGAAAACAACTGAAATTCTATACCTCCAAAATATACCTCAAAAATATACATCAAATATCATACCCCGAAAACATACCTCAAATATCATAACTCAAAAACATACATCGAATACCATACCCCAAAAATGTACCTCAAAATACCATACCCCAAAAAATATACCTCAAATATAATATCTCAATAAACATACGTATTAAAATGATTATGGACGATNAAATACCATACCCCAAAAAATATACCTCAAATATAATATCTCAATAAACATACGTATTAAAATGATTATGGACGATCGGGCATAATGTATTTTAAATGGGGCAAAACCAGCATCCAGCAATGGAGCCGCAGCCAGTTGGCCACCATGTAGGATGTCGGTGTTACCTTGACCCCATTACCCTGACCTTGTATGACCTTAATCCCAAAAACTTCAAAAATTCAGAAAAATTATAAAAAATTGCAATTAATTCTAAAACATATATTATTTAAAAATCTAAACAATTATTTAAAAATTAAAAAAATTATAAATAACTTTTTTTGTGAAATGCATGTAGGAGATCCGAAGCTCAAGGAGCAGCTAAGCTCCCGGCACGACCGACCCTCACCAATTTCTATTGGTTAATTTGTCGGGGCTCCCTTCCAGCCCCCTTCATCGGCATACCATATCTACTGTTCGTTTATTTTTAGTATCGTTCACTAGAGCGCACTGGTAACGCATGTTTCAAGCATTAGCCACCAGAGATAATTTACTGTTGGCAAGAGTACTATCGACCTGTACCGAATGGCGACGATGTCCATTCCCAAAAAATATGTAAATTAACATATTCAATTTTCGTTTTATATTCAACATAGCATTTTTTTATTTTAAAATATGTTATGTAAAGTTAGGTAGTTTTATCTATAATGCATCAAAAATGAAATTAAAAACAATATATTTATAAAACAAATTTTATTCTGTAATGCGCAATATGAGTAAACATATATGCACATATATATTAAATGCAATCTTCAGTGTTCACCGCTCGATGTCCACATCACCGACCCAGGGTTTGTAGCGGGTAGAGAATGTATGGAGTATGCCCTTCCATTACGTAGTTTCAGCACCTTATTGACCAAATACACATCTGGAAACTTCGTCGACTGGATCTCCTCGGTGTGGAAACAGCCACAGATGGGTACATTGTTCAAATCTTCGAGATAGTACGTCCTCGGATTGTAGTTGCATATATATCGACAGTTCGGGACTCCAACTCGCTGTGAACCCTTTCTCGAAGATAACTTCCTGTTTGAAGTTTCACACAAGATCGACGAGCTTGGCTTTTGGCTTGCATGGGTCCCTCCANTCTCGAAGATAACTTCCTGTTTGAAGTTTCACACAAGATCGACGAGCTTGGCTTTTGGCTTGCATGGGTCCCTCCTCTTCGGAATAGCATACACGGTTGGAACCAGGGAGTCGTCCTTGAAATATTCGAGTTTCATACGAGTGGAAGAATGAATGGTTGAATTGTACTCGCGAACGAGCTGCGACAATAGCTTCAGCCACTTGTAGCTGCCATTCGCAGCTAAATGCTTCCACATCTTGCCTGTAAGCCCTNTAAATGCTTCCACATCTTGCCTGTAAGCCTTGTTGAACCTCTCAACAATAGATGCTTTGAGATTGCTGTATGTGGAATAATTATTTATGATATGTTTCTTCATCGGGGGTGTGAACTTCGTATTATAGAATTCCTTTCCTTGGTCGGTTTGGAGATAAGTCGGGATGGATCCTTCGCCTAATACGTCTGCCATGGCCTCGGTGACATTGCATGCATTCTTCAACATTACATGCCTGGCCCAGGTGAATTTACTATACGTATCGATGACTGTCAATATGTTTTTGTAGCACTTGTTGACCCANTTACATGCCTGGCCCAGGTGAATTTACTATACGTATCGATGACTGTCAATATGTTTTTGTAGCACTTGTTGACCCAAGCATACAGTATCATTTCGACGAGGTTGGCTTGAAACAGGTCGTTCATTCCACAAATAATGACCTTGCGCCAATGGTAGTTTTGCCAGGCGGCCACATGAAGTTCATTGGCGATTCGCAACCGACTCATCGTATGTAGCCTCCCTCCTTCAGTTCTTTGACGATGGATATAATCTTGTTGGTGTGCGAGTAATTTCCACCCCTTTGCGAAGCGACCAGTAACTGCAGCCTATCCACCAGTTTGTTTGGGTCGTCCTATAATACATAGTCGATGTACTTGTTGCCATCTATCTTCTTCAGATCTTCTCCACTTTTCAGTCTAGGCCACTAAAGAGGTCTGCGAAAATATCAGTTTTTTTCATGATCTTCGTCCTTATAAGCACGGCTCTTAGGATCGTTACCTTGGTAAGGTGCGTGCGTGAGTTCGAACAATATATTGTGATCAACCAGGTAAAATTCTGCAAACTCCGTGGGATCCTTGCGAAATAGAAGTTCGTAAAGCCCGAGGGTTCCACGCATCTTGTAATCGCCTACTTGAATGATGCCACTTGGTAGAAACTATTTCGTCAGCACAGAGGAACCAGTTATGTCTGTATGTGCCATAGGTCGTATCACTATTACAAGATGTGTACGATTGTATGTACTGACGAGCCAGAGCATTTGATTTAAGGGCTTTATTCCATACATTTGTATTTTGTTTCAAATCCACATCCGATCCATTATCCCGATCCGTTTGTACATCATCATGTCTCCGCTTCTTCATAGTCTCAGCAGTATCGTCGATTTCGGTCTTCACGACTACATGTGCTCCATCGTCCTCTCTGAATACATCAAGACGACGAGTAATGGGTTTAAAAATGTCTTCATTTATAAGGTCGTGCAAATGTCTGACTCTCTTGTCGAGCAAATACTTGAGCTAACAGATTGAATCGCTCGACGCAGGTCGCTAGGAATGTCCGACATCGGACTGAATAAAAATTATTACTCTTGCCCTCTTTTATGGGTTTAGTTTGAGGTATCCAAAAAAAGACTCGATTTTGTCCCAGCATTCGCTGCAAATATCCAATATGTCCCTGCTTTGTTTTTTAACATCCATTATCATGGCGAGAAGGGAAATCGAGGTGGTGAGTGTACATGACATATATACCTTCCAGATTTTTCAGTTTCTCTTCATTTTGCACAAATGCCACATTCAATCTATCGGTAACTTGTCATTGCACACTTGTTATGTGCTCGTCTATGGCAATCATATCGCGGACGATCTCGATCTTCACATGCTCCATATTCGCTCCATATTCCCGAATTCCGACAGGTAGTTCCGAAAAGAATATGTTTTGTTCAGTCAACATACTGCGCAATTCCGAACTGCCGCCATTACCAGTTTCAAGTACGAAATGTTTAGTAGAAGCATCCTCGGATCGTTTGGGTTCGCAAACATTTCGAATTATTCTTCTACCAGCATAAAAAGTTCCATCGTTGTTTCGTACGAGAAACCCTCCATTGTATTTGTCAACACACAGCTTTAGGCTACTTTGCCCGAATTTCTATATACTGTAACTCATTATCGACAGTCGACGATGAACTGATGGACTCCCTATCAATACCTCCCATCATATAGGGGCCAGTCCTTAACGATCACAAAAATCAATACTTGNTGAACTGATGGACTCCCTATCAATACCTCCCATCATATAGGGGCCAGTCCTTAACGATCACAAAAATCAATACTTTTATTTCCAGCACAAAAGACACATGTGCTTAAAATCCAATAATGTAATTTCTGTATTTGTGTTATATTGGTAAGCATGACAAAAATTCATATCATCCATGCGAAATAACACCAACATGTTTGCATTGGGACAGAACAGATGCTTCGGCACATGCGAATAAGTCTGGCCGAGGTACACACAGTCCACCTTCGCATGCCGTTCCATGCTAAAGTACTCCTGTATACACTTTTGTTTCTCGCAGGCAATGTAATCAAAAACATATATCGAGTTTGGCAAATCTTCGCTCTGTGGTACCACAGCTTCGTTATCGCTGCATCTGAAATAACCCACATCATCCACATCTTGCAGTTTGTGTGCCAGTCGCTGGCTGGTATTTGGGTTTCTGCAGCGATTTCTAATATAGGTATACGTTCTCGAACCAAGGACCATTCTCTTCTTCCAGCAGGTTCAGTAAGACGCACGTCGTGCCACAATTTGATGTTCCTGCGATGATGCACCTCACTGTATTCGGAAATAGACATCCATGTCGTGATTCGTGGGAAATAGCTTCATCTTCAGCAGTAATGTGTATGAGTAGAGTAATATCTTGATTGATAATATGTATGTTACCACTGCTATCTTGCAGAGATTGTGATGCTGGTTGCAGAGCGATTTTGGAGCATGTGGTGCTGATGTGGAGCCATTGTAAAGTGTGTGCGGTGCTGATTGCAGAGCTGGGGGAGCTGATTGCAGAGCATGTGAAGCAGATTACAGAGCTGATTGCAGAGCATATGGAGCTGATTTTGGAGCTGATTGCGGAGCATGCAGAGCTGATTGTGGATCTGATGGCGTAGCATATGATTCTGATTGTGGGGAACTGTGGAGCGATTGCGAAGAGATAGCAAAGAGTGTGAAGATTGCAAATTATGAGATAAATGTATTGGCACAGAATCAGTGCTGCGAATTATAGTATGCCTCTTCAAATNGTTATATTGGTAAGCATGACAAAAATTCATATCATCCATGCGAAATAACACCAACATGTTTGCATTGGGACAGAACAGATGCTTCGGCACATGCTAATAAGTCTGGCCGAGGTACACACAGTCCACCTTCGCATGCCGTTCCATGCTAAAGTACTCCTGTATACACTTTTGTTTCTCGCAGGCAATGTAATCAAAAACATATATCGAGTTTGGCAAATCTTCGCTCTGTGGTACCACAGCTTCGTTATCGCTGCATCTGAAATAACCCACATCATCCACATCTTGCAGTTTGTGTGCCAGTCGCTGGCTGGTATTTGGGTTTCTGCAGCGATTTCTAATATAGGTATACGTTCTCGAACCAAGGACCATTCTCTTCTTCCAGCAGGTTCAGTAAGACGCACGTCGTGCCACAATTTGATGTTCCTGCGATGATGCACCTCACTGTATTCGGAAATAGACATCCATGTCGTGATTCGTGGGAAATAGCTTCATCTTCAGCAGTAATGTGTATGAGTAGAGTAATATCTTGATTGATAATATGTATGTTACCACTGCTATCTTGCAGAGATTGTGATGCTGGTTGCAGAGCGATTTTGGAGCATGTGGTGCTGATGTGGAGCCATTGTAAAGTGTGTGCGGCGCTGATTGCAGAGCATATGGAGCTGATTGTGGATCTGATGGCGTAGCATATGATTCTGATTGTGGGGAACTGTGGAGCGATTGCGAAGAGATAGCAAAGAATGTGAAGATTGCAAATTATGAGATAAATGTATTGGCACAGAATCAGTGCTGCGAATTATAGTATGCCTCTTCAAATTATCACTCCGAGTAAACTGCCTCTCGCAGAGTTTGCACTGAAGTGTCATACTTGAACTTTTCATTCTGCTAGGTGGTTGGTTCATGTCAGTGCAAATTCTGCAAAGTTGTAAACGTTTTACCGCAAAAGCGACAACGAAGATGCATCATAAGCAATTTATATATGTACTCTTCCAAGTCTAGAATTAAACTGAAGCAAAAAAGTATATATGGAGCATATTTACACTTTTCATGCTCAGTTCACCAAGATGTTTCGAAGAATTTAGACCATAGCTGGAAGTGGGATCGAAGATACACTGATCAACAATCTACCATACGAGCTGCACATTCCCGTTTACAGGTTCTGCGGGCCCTGAACCATGCTAGCTAAAAGGCAGGCATGCACAGACATGGGCATCAACATTCTGGACAAAGTGTACAAGCAGCATGGCATCGCCTATTTTCAGCACAGGGATCTCGAAACCAGGCAAAATACTCGTGAAAAGGGCCGATGAGATAAGAAAATCGTCAGATGCTGGGTTCGGAGAAAAAGTAGCTGCCTGGGAAGTATCCAACATTATGAACACCAAGATGAAGATGGGAATGGGTAAAAAGAGCAAGAGAAAGGCACAAGTTAAATTGGGAACAGGTGCAAACAGCAAGAGGGAGGCGCAAGTTAATTTGGTAACAGGTGCAAAGAGAAAGAGAAAGGCATAAGTGAAACAAAAAGTGATGGCAAAGCGGAAAAAAGCATGCAAGACCAGCAAAACATCTACAAGCGGATTTTCTATTGCCTTTTTCTGCACTAAATGCCTTTGGGGGCCTAATCGGAGTCACGAGTGGTATCGTCCGAGCAATCAACACAGCATCGAACGAACGGAAGCAGTTATCCGAGGCCGAAAGGCACAATGCGAATATGGAAGCTATTTACATGGGTAAATAAATGGCCAAGGCCTCTACCTATGGCCGTATCCAGTATNATATTGCCTTTTTCTGCACTAAATGCCTTTGGGGGCCTAATCGGAGTCACGAGTGGTATCGTCCGAGCAATCAACACAGCATCGAACGAACGGAAGCAGTTATCCGAGGCCGAATGGCACAATGCGAATATGGAAGCTATTTACATGGGTAAATAAATGGCCAAGGCCTCTACCTATGGCCGTATCCAGTATGTGGTGAAAGTGCGTAAAAGCATCGCAGCAGGAACAAGTATTAATGAAATCTCTACCGAAATGACCGCTCACAAATGTGGATTTGTAACTGTTGGCATGCAAATTGAAGATACCTAGTTTACATGGTGTGTTTATGAGAGATGCTTTGCCCCCTAAACCTAAGAGAGACAAATGTTTGTAATCAACCTGGACGCGACAGTCGGGCCCAGTATGCAGTGGTTAACTTAAGTAAAACATGAAAAACATACAGACTACTACGAGAGTTTTGGGAATTCGCATCCTCTGCCCGAACTGCANCAGTTTTGGGAATTCGCATCCTCCGCCCGAACTGCAACGGTACCTGAAAGGGACGAAGCTTGCATACAAGTACGAGCTGGACCAGATGCCGAACACACATAACTGTGGACACTTAATTCTGTGCTTTCTCGTTCGTACAAGTAATTGAATAAAATTGTTATACGTGGACAGGAAACCATCACCTAAATGGGTCGTAGCTCCAAGTTGCGTGCTGTACACTTTTCCGCTATTCAACCTGGAGGGTGAATGATGCATAGGCCTTATCGATTTTAAAACCTACAATGCGATACCGAACATCGATTAAAAACACTGAAGNAGGGTGAATGATGCATAGGCCTTATCGATTTTAAAACCTACAATGCGATACCGAACATCGATTAAAAACACTGAAGATTTGGCTCGAAAAAAATTGTAATGTCTCCAGCGAGGTAACATTGCTCGTTGGCTCTTACGAACTAGATGGCATTGCAAGGTACATCAAAGATTTGCTGTCTCCCGACGCAGACTTCGAACTAGATGGAAATTCCAATACTCTGAAGAGTGTTATTAGATGCAGCAAAGATATCGACCTTACGAAACCAGATTACATTAGAACGATGCTGGGTTCGAGCCATGCATATACGAAGCTGGCAAAACCCACGAATCGATGCGATCTCTAAATATCTTGCCGGTCAATGTGATACAAATAAGCTTCAATTTTGCGAGCGGCACATGCCTCAATGGCAGGCCGAGCAAAACACTGCAACAATTTTGGCATATGGTCCCTCCAGGTTTTAAACTGGTCGTTGCACGGCGAAGAGAGCACACGAAGTGGTCGTGACAGTCGTCGACCAGGCTGGAGAGTTGGTGAACTTTTGAAACGAATAAAATGCCCTATGCTTGCATTTAAGAAGATGGGTATAATATTTACAGCGACCAGAAGCAATAACACAGAATGTCTTAAATAAAACCTGCAATCAGTCTCCGCAGGTCTCCAAGGTAGCAAGATTTTCCTCCACAGTCTCTGCTTCAAAGTCAATGGTCATGGAAGATTTCCTAAACATCGAAGACTTGGTTGTTTTTTAAGATTGTGTGACGAAGGTGGAACTTCATGTGTACTAGCCTTTCGTGATCGAACCATACAAAATACTATCAGAAGTCCGGATTGTGGTCCAAAACCAAGATATCTGCTCGCTTCAATGTCAGTCATTCCTGCAATTTAGGGGACTCTGACAAAATAAGATGGAACCAACCCAACATCAACGAAAATTTCGAGCAATGAAATTCTTCACCTGATCGATCGCATCACGCATTTCCTCAACGATGTCGAGGTAGACCAGTCGCGAGATGTGGGCATAAACTCAAAGATCAAAAATTACCTTTCGCTCATGCCGAACGAGCTACCTGCAGCCGAAATGGCAGGCTGGAGAATCGAAGTTGACTACATTCTTCCTATATACCCTGGAGGCAAGTTCGGAGTGTGCGTCCCACTCTCCATGCTATTGGGATTCTCAGAAGACTACAAACATATTATCATTAATTCGAAAAGGGAACTAGTACTGCTCCTAGCCAATATGCATGTGGACACCATCATGGGTACATGATAATACGTAGATACAGTGGAACTGAAGCTGCAAAAAATATATATCTGCTGTCTCAAGTGCTATTGAGCACTACTGAATGCATTAAAATGTTGAAAAATGTGAAAGAGGGCAAAAAAATCGATTGGGCTTTTGGATCNTATTGAGCACTACTGAATGCATTAAAATGTTGAAAAATGTGAAAGAGGGCAAAAAAATCGATTGGGCTTTTGGATCATGGAGTCTCGAGACATACCGCGGATTGCCAGCAAGCCAGCACATCAACTGGATAGTGAAGTCCAACTTTGCAAGCCCAAGGCAAATCATTGGTAACCAAGGTAAATCATTGTTGGGCTACAGACCAGAAGAGAGCACAATGTAAGAGTGATTCATTTGCAATTCGATACAAGTCAAATAGAAAATAGGAAAATATATTTAAATAGTGAAAGCTACCTGTATGTTCACATGACCATGAAATTTGAAAATGGACAGTACCTGCTGGCATATCAAATGTATGCTCAATTGCAAAATGCATATTATGGGTGCTTCCAATTCCCGATACTGAGCCCAGATACCTTCAAGAGTTTAGCCCCACTCATGGTGTTTGATTTAAGTAAACAGGACGAGCATATCAAGTTCGAATGTGATCGACTGCAGGATTGAATTCACTATGCATAGAAATATTCCTTCACACATGTATGATTACTGCCTGATACTTCACGACCGACTCGTATCATACAATTGTCGAGAGAAAATCGTGAATATACTTTCGTGAATGTTGCAGAGCATATGAATACGAAGGGCCGTACACAATATCTATTTAGTCGTCTTCAAGCATATACAGAAACAGCATGCACTGTAATCTGCAGGGCTTCCAGAGCCAGAGTGGCTTCGTGCTCAAAGAGATACAGTGATTCATGAGGGTTATGGTAAGACCCGAACCCGCTCCTTCCGACCTCCATACCCCGGGAAACTGTTGGATGAAAAATGTAAGAAGACGAAAGACTGACTGACCAAGTATTACCATGGACTGGAGTGGGACGAAGGCAAGATTCCATACCATCAAGTGGGAAATATGCTGCGCGACTTGCTGATACAGAACCCGCAAGGGCCAATTTATGTGGTGGGGCCAGAGTAGAAAATATGGCTGAGGGACTTGTGTAAAACTAAGTTGATATTATTGATGTGCAAGCCGAGTACAGCTGTCCTTTGCTGCGCAAGCTGACGAAACTTTACGACGACCAGCAGTGACATGTCTGCAACAGGTCAACACCTGACTACGCATGTGCGGGGAGGAACGCACAGCTGTTGCGCAAATGTTGTGCCTCTACCTTGGAACAGGATTCGACGAATTACGACTAGACACGAAATATTCCAATTAGACCTGAAGTTTTCGACCATTCTTCACATGCATATAAAAGCAGGAGCCTTTATATGCATGTGTAGGCCACCTTCAGGTGGCCTAAAGACACCAGACGAAGATGTATGCATTTCATCCTGCGAACATGTATGCGAATGTCATACCCGGTACTCTACCATTGAATACAGCTGTTGGGACACTGGATACCTATGCACGTACACTGAGAGATGTGATGATAGCGGCATGCAGCATTGAAGATTGTCGCACTTTCCCCTGATGTACGAACCAACACAGTTTAAAGTGGACTGTCCAGGAGCATCGGCCAGCATCGTGATCAACATGACACAGCAGACTCAGCTGCCCTGCACTGTGGACCAAATCATCGCTCCGGAACAGACAGATGCTACCATCCACGCACCGGACTGTGCCGTGTAGTTTACCCAGTCGGGGCACGAACCATCAGTCTGCTCCCAGCAGCCAGGGTCCAAGAATGATGCTGCCAGCCAGACTACTAGATACTGCCGAGTACGCCGTCGGTGCCAGATACTCATGTTGGTACCCATTACGGATGGTTGTGCCTCCGGTTCCAGAGACGAACCTGCACCCACTCATCGTTGACCAGCGAGGTTTCTTCATGAGGTGGCAGATGCCAGTTCTGCTACTGGCAGACCTGGTGTAGATGAGCTGGATGTTGGTACTAGCGTCATCGAGCTTTCGATCAATGAGGAGCCAGGTCTACACTGCAGTGATAATGAAACAGATGGTGAAACTGAGACAAGAATTGCTGCTGCTTGTGTCGAAGATCTTCGTAGCAGCCCTGTGATTTTTGCAGCCCTTCGTAGAGCACTACTGCTTACTGCCATACATGAATTGTTCAGTCTTCTACTATGTAATCTAAAATCATAATTTAAAATCTGCAGATTAAAAAATATTTAAAACTTGGACTCTGCTCGAANCTTCTACTATGTAATCTAAAATCATAATTTAAAATCTGCAGATTAAAAAATATTTAAAACTTGGACTCTGCTCGAAGAAGATTAATAAAAATGCTATCGATTTAATGCTGAATATGTATATTTTATTATCTGTATAATAAAGTTTGTGTAAAAAATTATGATGTGTTTTTATTTATTTTTAGCACATTATCGATGAAAACTATAAAATAAAAATGTATGGATATAAACAAACCTCATTTTGAATAAAACTATTGTGAAAATTAAAAAAAAAATGCTTATGATGAAAATAAAACAAAAATTAAATATATTTATTTACATACTTTGTGGGTATGGACCTCGTCACCATTCGTTACAGGTTGATAGCACGCTTCCCGATAGTAAATTATCTCTGCTGGCTAATGCTCGCAACACGAGCTACCAGTGCACTCTAGTGGGCGATACTAAAAATAAATGGACAGTAGATATGGTATGGCGGGGAAGGGGGCTGGAAGAGAGCCCCGACAAAATAACCAATAAAAATTGTCGAGGGTCGGTCGTGCTGGGAGCTTAGCTGCTCCTCGAACACCGGATATCCTATGTGCACAATTTTAAATATTTGTTAACAATTTATTTTTATTTTTTAATATATTAATTTTTATAATTTCTATTTTTTTTATAATTTATTCAGAATTTAACCATTTTTAATTTTTTTTTATGTTTAATAATTGTTTTTATTTTTTTGAGGTTTTTTTTGTTTATGGTTACGGGCACAGGGTCAAAGTCACCGACATCCTACATGGCGGCCGGCAGGTTCTGGTGCCACGTGCCTGTTTTGCCCCATTTAAAATACATTATGCCCGAACATATATAATCATTCTACTATACCTCAGAAAATACCTCAATCACATACCTCAAAGTACACACAAATCATCATTCTTCAGATATATTCCACATTTCATTTGTTCGTCAAATAAAATTCGACTAACTTTTAAATGACCCGAGAAAGGCGTACTTCAATTGAATTATAGCCCCCTTTATGCAATTGCGCGCAATAATTTAACGTAAGAAAAGTAATAGGGAATTAAACACGTTCCATTATATACACATAAATTTACTTTATTGACTTATTCCATACAGTCGATATTTGCATATTTGCATTACAACAACGAAATGGAGCAGATGGCAAAAATGTGGAACTGTGGACATTTATGTCTTTGTTTCCTGGTAGGTTTGAACAAATAATTAAATGAAATGCCTAGACATCGCCTGGGAAATATGTCATCTCGATAATGCTTACCTTAGCGAGATGTAGCTCCGAGCTTTGTGTGGTACACTTCCATCTNCTGGGAAATATGTCATCTCGATAATGCTTACCTTAGCGAGATGTAGCTCCGAGCTTTGTGTGGTACACTTCCATCTACTCAATCTGGAGGCAGATTTGTTCAAAGGCCTGGTCGATTTTCAAAAGTACAACGCGATACAGAAAATTGATGAAAAACTCTGAGCCGTACCTCGCGATAAGTAATAATCTCCCTTACAAGTTATCATAACTGTTTGCTCTGACATGGCAAGGTAGATCGAATTGTATTGTAAAGGACTTATTAACGTCCCCCAGTGTTATGCCGGAACGCTTGTCAGAGGACAGCTTACAAACTAACATATCAACTATTTTAAATTAACACCCATGCCTTACCTGGGATTCGAACCCAGAACTTCCCGCACCCCAGGCGAGGCGCACCAACTGACTGCGCCACGGGAGGTCGGCAGGTAGATCGAAGAATCACTGTCTTCCAANGCACCCCAGGCGAGGCGCACCAACTGACTGCGCCACGGGAGGTCGGCAGGTAGATCGAAGAATCACTGTCTTCCAACACAACCTTTGAACTATGCGAAAATCCCAATACTCTGAAGTATGTCATCAGATGCAGGGAATCTATAAACTTAAGAAACTGCTCAAATAAGGAGGAAATACATCATGCCTACTAAGACAAGTTCTACACGAATGTGAATTCACCTATTATATATGGTATTTTTCAAAAGAAATTATTTATGAATTTCGTTTTCAAGTTTAAATATCTACCTTGGTAAATGAGCTTGGCTAAAGTAGCTTTGTATTTTTCACCGCATTTTTTAAAGAATCAGCAGCCCAAGTACACCCATTTGCAAAAAAAAAGATCAACCTGAAGGTGACATCGCAGAGGCACGTAAGTGATTACAGACACAGGACATTGTAACATGTATACAGAAAACATCAAAATATTGTATCACACCAAGCATATATTGCTGGGGATCAATACATGCAGAATGCACTTAGTATGGTGTTTGAACACCAGTAGCATGGAGACAGGTGGTGAGATGACCGCAATTTTCTAAATGACATACAATTTACTGATGAAGCGACCCTCACAACCCACAGGCGCGAATATTTACGAAATATGCACTACTGGGCGACTTAGAATCCACTTTGGGTCTGGCACATAAAGCCCCAACGGCAGTGGAGCGTGAATATGTGGCTTGGAATCGTTGGAGACTATGTCATAGAACCATATTTTATTCAAGGGACAATGACCGGCTGTACTTATGCCCATTTCCTAAGAGTCCGTCACTTCTGGAAGACATGCCGCTCGACATGCATCGTGATATTTGGTATCAGCATAATGGTTGTCCTGCACATTTTGCTTTGGGCGTGAGGCAAATGTTAAATGAAATGTTTCCACGCAAATGATTAGGGCATTGTGGTTTTGTAAGATGGCCAGCTCGCTACACCGAATTCACACCTCTAGATTTCTTCTGTGGATTACACTGATAGATAGGGCGTACCACACAGTTCCTACGACGCCAGATGACATTCAGGAACACATTTTGACAGCTTGCAGCAGCATTACACTAGAAACACTTCAGACTGAACATCGCTCACTATATGTGCGTTTACATATGGTACTGCTGTCGATGGTGAATACATCGACCTTATACTGTTGTGACATTACANCTCACTATATGTGCGTTTACATATGGTACTGCTGTCGATGGTGAATACATCGACCTTATACTGTTGTGACATTACACGAGATTTTTCAGTTTTTACAAACAAGTATTTTTCTTCTTTCCCAAAATTAATTTGCAGAATAGCTTGCTAATAAAACCTTGAACAGTGAATATTTATACAAGCAATTTGGAGAGCATGGCAGTTTAATACTTTAACAATAATTCTGACACAATACGACGAAAATGATTTTAAAAATTTTAAAAATATTAAAATACAAATCAGCGGGTGCTCTTATGGAGCCTAACCAAAGCTGATGTACAACAGAAAATTAAAAACAGTAAAAACAATAACCATGGAATTGTGGGCGCTCGGATGGATGCTAAACAATGCCACTTGTAAAATATAAGTGCCAATAAACTTTTATAAACCCAGAACAATATAAAAACCAGTTAAAAATTTACAATTAAGATAATATCACGTGAGCAATACAAATTTATTTAAAACCTGAGCAAACAGGTCGTCAACAGCTTCAAGAAACATTCAGTAAGACTCGACAGTGAGTGCCGTCCCTTTCAACCATCGTGCAAACACAAAACACCAGCTTCAAGGCTAACCACGGTCAATAAATGAAAATATTAACACACTTAACATTGCAACATTAATAAGACTATCAGGGAACCACAACTGTAACCCGGCAGAAAATTTAAAATCAAACAAGATTTAGAATGGGTGACCGTAAGGTAATTTTCAATGTTAATGGACACGAAAATGCTACTCTATTCCATACATGAAGTAGCCCAAACACATTACATTAAAAACAACTACCAAACAGCTAAAATAAATATATAAATCATAACCCACCTGCTGGTAAGCCCCAAGGGGCCTAAGCAACTACAACAAAATCGTACAGATATTCGTACCAGAAGCTGAATACAGTAGGAAATGCCGCAGAGAAAGCAGCAACGAAACCTTAAATCAACTCGCCATAGCGGCGACACCGTCATATCACGCTTACGCGTAAGGAGGGGGTACAACAACGAGCTAGTAGAGAAGGAGAAGGGATATCGGAACCTAAACCAAGCNCACGCTTACGCGTAAGGAGGGGGTACAACAACGAGCTAGTAGAGAAGGAGAAGGGATATCGGAACCTAAACCAAGCCGCGCGTGGAGTGGTGACCGAAAATGAAGAGTTCAAAATGCGAGGAGCGCGCCGCGAACCTTGCACTGTAAAAATACCTGATGTGAAGTTTTCGAACCATAACTTTGCTCTTTTGCACTATGTTTACAGATGCGCTTGCATTTCTTCTTAGGTTGGGTAGTTTTACGTGTGTTGTGCATACCTATGCACTTGTCACCCAGTACACTTAATGACTAGGAAACAAAACTCATTGATTACGTTGGTATCTGAATAAAATGTACTTATTGATACCAGACTTGCACTCACATTGTCCGTCTTCCCTCCATTGCAGTGGTAACATTGATCCAATATCGCATTCCGTGCTGCTTGCTCCATTAAGGTAAGTGTTACGCTGATATAGGAAGTGGTCCCGCAAGGATGAGTCACGGAGCGTGTTGTGTACTTACAGCTGTGAGTACAGGTCTACTTCCCCATGCTACCAGCCCATATAACTTAATTATAATTCACATTATTTCTTGGCAATTCTGCGACAGTTTCCATTTCAACTACTGTTTCACTGAATTCCTGTTTGCACGCACTTTAATTTGCCATTTAAATAAATGCATGTTTCTTGTTAATAAATCATATGTGGCTCAGTTTCTCTGTTCATACAAGTGTTACGAATAGTCACTATGCGGCAATTTACTTGCCCCTTACATACTTTCATTTAGCGCAGACCAAATTTCGTGATCTGCAACCGTTGTGGAAAATTTGGGGTGTCAATGTTAGGTGAACCACTCTGTATACTACTTTTTTGGTTCTCGTATTAGGCCGTCTATTTAAAAATTTGTACACAGTTATGAAAACATTACAACAATATATTTATTTATTAAGTGAATGAAGAATAGTGCAATATAATATAACACGAATATATGGATAAACAGATGGATATCGACTCTGCTGACAAAAATATGCAGTTGATTTATAATTTAAAATAGGTCGAAATAAATAAATATACAGAATGATTCTAAACTCATGGGACAAACATTGAGGGGTGGTAGAGCTCACTAAAACAAACAATTATTGTATAGGAATATATGGGCGGAAGTGACGCGTTGAGGCACAAACACAAAAACATAACACATTAACGGAAACATGAAATGTTCATTAGCAGCATACTTAACGAGTGATTCCGTACAGAAAATGTTAAAACAGTTGCTGGAAATGCATCCACCAACAGTCACGCATGCTTGGCGACCTCTACATATGGCATGATTGGCTGACAATGGTGGCGTGCGTGAAATACCCGGCGTATTTGAATCTGTTCGCCAATCACTCCACCGACGCTACCAAGCTTGCATTATTGCCCGTAGTAGTAATTTTGAGCAATTTTTATAAACATTGCTGTAAAAAGGCATTAAGCGGCGACGTTGTAAATAAACAATATGTTGCATTTTATTTGTTATTTTTGTGTTTGTGCCTCAACGCGTCACTCCCGCTCATATATTCCTATACAATAATTTTTTGTTTTAGTGAGCTCTACCACCCCTCAATGTTTGTCCTATAATTTTAGAATCATCCTTTTCGGTGTAACTACCCTTGAAAGTGTAGCTGATGCAGACGTTTATTGCTCGTAACACAGCCAGAATGAGAGACAAATCTCTGATATTCTTGATAATTTATTATTTAACAATAAACTGCAAACCATAAAAAATTGGTTGTGGATAACTTCATTCCATAAAGACTGATAGACTAGAGCCCCATATGTGCATATTAAAATGTTAATATGTGGTATTTTTGGGTAGTTCCCTGCGGATTGATAATCGACCTTATATGTTCAATTAAAGATCGCATTGAATTTTAACCTTGCATGCCTTCGTTTTCAAAAAATTAATGCGTAATTGATTGCAAATTTGTAGTGTTGTATCATAATGCATTATTTTCTCGAATATGACGGCGTTTAGTGTAAAACATAAGAGGGATATTTCATTACCATGTACAGTAGATCACTAGGCCACAGGAATAAATAAAAAAATATCCAACAATTACATTTCTAAATGAACAAATGGGATTACAACCCATCCGTTTTCACGGAAGGGGGTTTAACCCCGCGCCAAATTTGATGGTTTGTACATCGTCGTTCAATAATTCATTATCCAGAAACTCAGATATTTGTCTTTCATTCTTGCTGTATTACGAGCAATGAACGTCACCTCCAGCCACACTTTCCGGAATAGACTTAGGCTACAGGAAATAAATATTTTGATAAAGAATCACATGCTGAATTTTGTCGGTATAGCTCATATCCACTCCGTATATGCTAATGAGGAATATTGGAATATAGAGCCATGTGAATTAAGTGTATATTGACAGAGTAAGGTATACCTCAATGGAAAAATTTAATTAAATATGAAAGATATTACAATTTTCACCTGAAATGAACATAATCTAATGTGCATGATTGGATCTACCAATTCTCATGAACAATCAAATTATTTTATTGAGTTCATAATTAAATATGTTATTGCATCTTTTCGAAAGAATACCTTTAATAATATTATCGAGCACAATATATATGTGGTAAGACCGCAAACCAATTGAGATAGTGACTTTCGATAACAAATAATAACAAGGAATCAGATGGTTAAAAATTTTCAAAGTTTTATGTTATTGATATTGTTAAGTTTTGTCAATATTTGACAGTGATTCGTCTCAAAAACAAAACATTTTAAGAGTAAAGTATATTTTATCAAATGAAAAATTCTTTAAAATATACAAACAAGTAGAAACTGATATGACTAAATGGCTTACTTTATTCTAAATAGGTTCAAATAATCTTTAATAAAGTTCTTAAATTTTAGATGGTAGAGAGGCCTTGACGTCTCGATAAGAGCAATCGTATTAGAGACATATGCAACGGTAGCGAGACAATTACAAATACACACGTGCCATACCAGGGACTAGAACCCAGAAAACCTCTTAATGTTAGGTAGCATGCAATCAACTGTATTAGTTGGTAGGATTCAAGGATTTTATTCGAACATAATGAGTATAATGTTTGTAAGATGACAGGATTTACTAACCTGAAAATTTATGGAGCCTCAGCCTAAACATAAGTGTTTCAGCCACTTGAATTTTTTTTTTCTTACCGTAGGGCTATATATGTAAAGACTTTAGTGGAAATGTGTTGTTTGGATTTTGAGATATTTCATAAAACATTTATTTTCTTATTTAGTGCCATCTTAAAATATTGCCTAAAAAGGTGCTGTTTACGATGCTTATTATATATACTGTCAGCATACAAAGTTTGGCTGTATTTTGTTAAAATGTTTAATAGATATAAGAAAATTGTCTTATTTATATGGCCGCTATTTTGAAAACCAGTGTCTAAACATAAGTAAATCATTTAGGTTTTATGGCCTTTTGTAGCACTAATTGTGTGCGAAATTTGGTGAAATTAGTTTAATGGATCCGGAAATATTTCAAATTGTCCTATTTTTTCTCCTGCCACAATTTTACAAAAATTCCGGGAAAATAGGATCTGTGTATGCATAATAGATGCTTCTAATGAATACTGCTAGTGTGCAAAATTTGACAATATTTTGTTAAATTATGTAATAGATATAACAAACCATAATGTAGCACAACTTAAATATACAATTTGGTGGGACTCGGATGATTAGTCGCTGAGATATGGCAAAAAATGTTAATTTTTTTTCATGTAATGTTCTTCATAAATTGAGGATGAAAAGATTACATATCACTATTTTAGACGGTTTTCATAGATACAATGTACAAATATAAGTAAAGATCAGTTACAGAGTTTCGGAGATACAGCTCACTAAGCTTAAGGTTTTTATAGCCGCTAATCTAAAAATAAGTGTCTGGCACACTTAAAACATGCAAATTAATATACCGTACCACAGTACTACTACTCCAAATGTGGTGGGAATCGATTAATTGTTTCCCAAAATCTGAAGGAAAATAAATTTCGTGCAGGTCTATTTTATATTGTGTCGGGAAAATGAGGCTCTGTATAAACAAATTTAATGATTATATTAGATACTGCCAGTAGTATATATATGGGGGTTCTGCGTCACCTGGCTCCTTGCTCCTGGCAGGGGGCAAGCGCTACCCCCACCCCGCGGCAGTCGATGACGTCACCGCGGCGCGCGCGCTTCACAAGGCGCCCGTCTCTATGCAAGGCTCTCATCGCTGATTGGCTACGCGAGGCTCTTAAAAAGCGCTCGTCACTACGCGGGGCTCTCACAATTTGTTTCAAAAATATTTTTTTAATTTTTTTTAATTTTAATTTTTTTTTAATTTAATTTTATAACTGATTAGCTACGCGAAGCTCTCGAAACCAGCAAGCCATGTTAGCTGAAGAACAAATAGTCCTATGCTAACTTATAAGCATAGTTGACGTACCGTTTAAGACGTAATCGCCAAATTCATATCATAGGCCTCGACACAGACAAGGATGATAACCAAATAATCATTTAGGCCATATACTAACTTATAAGCATAGTTGGCCGTAATTTCCGAACCATTTATGATGTAGGCGCCAAATTCACAACATTGGCCTCAGTACAAACAAGGTTAATTACCAAATAGTCATTAAAACCCTATGATAACTTATAAGCAAGTTGGACGTACTTTCCGAACCGTTTAAGATGTAGACACCAAATTCGTAACATAGGCCTCAACGCAGACAAGAATAGGTACCAAATAATCATTTAAGTCCTTTGCTAACTTATAAGCATAGACGACCGTAATTTCCGAACCGTTTAAGATGCACTCGTCAAATTCGTCACAAGGAAAATTAACACATGACCATTTAAGCCCTATACAAACCTATAAGCACAGTTGATGAACTGTTTAAGATGTAGGCACCAAATTCACAACATAAGCATCGGTGCCAACAAGGATAGTTACCAAATAGTCATTTAAGCCCTTTGCCAACTTATAACCAAAGTTGGCCGTGATTTCCAAACCATTTATGATGTAGGTGCCAAATTCGCAACATAGGCCGAGGCGCCAACAAAGATAATTACCAAAAAGTCATTTAAGCCCTATGCTAACTAATAAGCATAGTTGGTCGTAATTCACGAACAGTTTAAGATGTAGACACCAAATTGATAACATATGCTCAACACAGACAATGATAGTTACCAAATAGTCATTTAAGCCCTATACGAACCTATAAGCATAGTTGACCGTAATTTCCGAACCGTTTATGATTTAGACGTCAAATTCGTAAAATAGACCAAGGCACCAACAAGAATATTTACCAAATAGTCATTTAAGCCCTATGCTAACTTATAAACATAGTTCGTCGTAATTCACGAACAGTTTAAGACGTAATCGCCAAATTTATTTCATAAGCATCGGTGCCAACAAGGATAGTTACCAAATAGTCATTTAAGCCCTTTGCCAACTTATAAGCATATTTCGCCGTAATTTCCGAACCATTTATGATGTAGGCGTCAAATTCACAACATAGGCCGAGGCGCCAACAAGGATAGTTACCAAATAGTCATTTCAGCTTTATGCAAACTTATAAGCATAGTTGGACATAATTCACGAACCGTTTTATATGTAGACACCAAATTCATAACATAGACCTCGACGCAGACAAGGATAGTTACCAAACAGTCATTTAAGCCCCTTTGTTAACTTATAAGCATACAGGGCTGTAATTTCCGAACCGTTTAAGATGTGCTCGTCAAATTCATAATATAGACATCGACACAGACAAGGAAAATTACCACATGATCATTTAAGCCCTATACGAACCTATAAAAATAGATGGTCTTAATTCCCGAACCGCTTAAGATGTGCTCGTCAAATTCACATCTTAGAAATCGATGCCGAAAAGGATAATTAGCAAATAGTCATTTAAAACCTATGTGAACTTATTAGCATGCACCCTGACACAAAGGCTGTCACATATATATATACACACACACATTCACTTACCCAAACATATACACGTACAAACATGCACTCACCCAAACATGTTCGCATACAAACATGAATTTACCCAAACATGTTCGCACACAAACACTCACTTACCCAAACATGTTCGCACACAAACACTCACTACCCAAACATGTTCGCACACAAACACACACTTACCCAAACATGTTCGCACACAAACACTCACTTACCCAAACAGGTTCGCGCACACACACTCACTCGCCCAAACATGTTCGGGCACAAACAAGCACTTACCCAAACATATTCGTACACACACACTCACTAACAAAAACATATACGGTCACAAACATACACTTACCCAAACATATACATGCACACACACATGCACTCACCCAATCATATGCGAACACAGACATACTTACCCAAACATATATGTACACAAACACCCACTTATCCAAACATATATGCACACACACGTACACTTACCTAAACATTTACGAGCACAAACATTCACTTACCCAAACATGTTCACACACAAACACGCACTTACCCAAACATTTACGAACACAAACACGTACTTACCCAAACATATACACGCCCAAACATGCACTTACCCAAACATGTTAACACACAAACTCTCACTTACCCAAGCATGTTCGCACACATACATGTACTTACCCAATTATGTTCGCACACAAACACGCACTTACCCTTACAGGTTCGCGCACAAACACTCACTTACCCAAACATGTTCGCGCACAAACATGTACTCAACCAAAACACATGCGCACATGCACACACTTACCCAAACATTTTCGCGAACAAACACGCACTTACCCAAACATGTTCGCACACATGCATGCACTTACCCAGACATGTTCGCGCACAAACATGTTCGCGCACAAACATGCACATACCCAAACATGTTCGCGAACAAACACGCACTTACCCAAACATGTTCGCACGCATACACGCACTTACCCAAACATGTTCTCACACAAACACACACTTATCCAAACATATATGCACACGTACATACACTTACCCGGAGAACAGCCCGCGCTTCTTGCAAATTACTAAAATTATGCAAATATACCGATGTATAGCTTACGATATCTGACACGAATAACTTCGCGGCTGAAGACGGGAGCTTGCTCCCGTCTTCAGCAGCTTTTCGCCATCGTCGAAGCCGCGAATTTATTACGATTTGTCTGTGATTTTTGGTGGTCAAGGTCAAGGTCTATAGGTCAAGGTCAAATTNCGACGATGGCGAAGCCCTCGTCGAAGCCGCGAATTTATTACGATTTGTCTGTTATTTTTGGTGGTCAAGGTCAAGGTCTATAGGTCAAGGTCAAATTATTTTCCTCGTGCATATCACGTCAGTGATAAATTTGTGTTAAGGTCAAGGTCAAATTATGGTTTTCCTCGTGCACATCACATCAGTGATCAAAGGTCAAGGTGTCAAATTCATATTTTCGTCGTGCATATCACATAAGTGCTCAAAGGTCAAGGTCAACTTTTTTTACCAGTGAGCAGGGAGGCGTCAGCATTAGCTTGGTTATGACTAATGCTAAAATAATATTACTATGGTGACATCCAAGATGGCCATTGTCTCAAGAACCCTTCTATAAGCATGGATATAGTAAATGATTAACGTTAAAATAATACTATGACCTCATCCAAGATGGTCGTCGTCTCAAGAAACCTTCGATAGAGAACTTAGTTCGTGCCTTGGAGGGAGGCATCAGCATTAGCTTGGTTATGACTAATGCTAAAATAATATTACTATGGCGACATCCAAGATGACCATCGTCTCAAGAACCCTTCGATAGGCATGGATATAATAAATTAATAACGTTAAAATAATACTATGACCTCATCCAAGATGGCCGTCGTCTCAAGAAACCTTCGATAGAGAACTGATTTCGTGTCTTGGAGCTGTAAAAAAATGTTAATTATCTTTCGGACTTTGACAAAATCTGATAATTGTCTTTTCCTAGTGATGGACGTGAACCTAATATTAGCATTGATGTGATAAATGAATAACGTTAAAATAGATTACACCATCCAAGATGGTCATCGGCTCAACATGTTATGTGTTCTTTCATGTCAATATCGTAATGAGATACTCTACGAGACGCTTTAACAGAGTGTATTAAGTGTATCTCATTTAAGTTGGAAGTATGCACACGGTCGGAACCTATAGTAGCATACAGTACGGTCTGTTCCCGGAGCTGTTCTCAGCCAATCAGCCAATGGGTACGTCCACATCAAAGGAACCATCACACCGTTTCGTCTCTATGTTCTTATCTACTCTGTGCTGGCAATTTATGATTGGCTGCTGTTTGTTTCTGCAATGGCCTAAGAGAGCCTAATTTTATAGAGGCACAAGTACTCGATTGACCGATGTTTCTATCTGTTGCACCAGATTAAATTGGTAGTCGTCTCAAGAAACGTTCGATATAGAACTGAGTTCGTGCCTTGGTACTGTACAAAAAAATGTTAATTCTCTTTCGGACTTTGACAAAATCTGATAATTGTCTTTTCCTAGTGATGGACGTGAACCTAATATTAGCATTGATATGGTAAATGAATAACGTTAAAATATATGACACCATCCAAGATGGCCATTGGCTGAACATATCATGTGTTCTTTCATGTAAATATCGTGATGAGATATTCTATGAGACGTTAAATAGTACTAGACAAGACCATCCTGCTCAGTACAATGGTCATTCCACCTTGGTTTTCTCATATTCCTTCTAACAACCTTTTACCTAGCAGCCTGCCGGAGACATGTCTCATGCTCTACCATTCCAATTCGGTTTTTCGGAAGGGATATGTATAGTCCTCGCAGCTTTCTCAACGATCACTCGTGCACCGGCCGTCCACTGTTCTCTGTGTGTGCGCTCAGGGTAAACACGGCATCTCGCTGGCCCCTGCTACTGGTCCTCTTATATATATATATATTTGGGGTAAGTGTTTGGTCTGCATCGTGGTGGCGAATATATATATATATATAAAACAAACGTATTATTATTATATTACTGACAAGAGGGATAGACTGTACCTTTCCGAAACATACAACGCTTTAACAGAGAGTATTAAATGTATCTCATTTAAGCCCTCCGTCTA
>NQII01000576.1:696544-734774 GCA_002778355.1 Clitarchus hookeri
AGCGATAAGGGCGACACTGCCACGCGCATCAAGTACGCCATCGCCGCTAAGCGCAAGGCTCTGAACTGGCGTGCAGTGTTCTCGTCGTGCTGCGTGTACCTATGGGACTTTCAGCGGTGACCATATAATTTTATTAGTGGGAAGTCTTTAGGAAGGTTCAATGCCGCTCCCTATAGTAGTTTTGTATGTATCTGATGCGTGCATTTTGAGCTACAGCGCCTTGGAAATGCCGTTTTTAGCAGTTTTGGAGTACTCTGAATTAATATTTCTAACGTATGTGATATTTTGAAAGTACTTAAAAGCTCTCATCTGAAATGTGTCTTCTTTTCGTAGATCAGCTCATTGGACGCACGCTTAATAGTTTCGTTGAAAAACGTGTATTTCGAACACTCTGCAACGCAGTTCAAGCGCTAGGTAGACGAGCACCTTAAATTGGAAGTAAATGTCATGCACATGGTCGGAACCTGAGTCAGAGAACTAGGTTCCAATCTGTGTTTCTACACATAGGTAAGTGTTCTGCACGTCGGAATTCAGTCTCGTCGGCTGAAGGCTATCGTGCGCCTAGCAGGAGCTGTGTGACCTTTGGAGCCTTACATAACACTCTGTTGGCTAGTGTTATTCGTTACACTTGACAAGACCTGCACGGTGCTTGCGTCGTCCCCCAACCATCTGAGCTGTCTCACATATTCCACAGCATATGACAACAGTCGCGTTCTGTTGCTAGTGTTGTACACTGAATGTATTGGACAGTTTCAGTTGGTTTGTAACGAAGTTATTTGCTAGTTTGTTTTACTGTCCAGAATAGTCTCTTAGGTATAACATCGTTAATTTTTTCATTCTATGTTTGGTTGTTAAGAGCTAGCTATGTTAGTGATGACTCGAGCTGTCACCCTTATGTTGTAGGACTGATGGTGATCGTTTATATTAATATATTAATATTTTTACAGTTAATTATATTTTCGACGTTGTCAAAATCTGGTTTTTCTCAGAGGTGGAGGTGAACTTAATATTAAAAAGGATTAACATAAATGAATAACACCGAAATAATTTACATACTTTTACCTTTACTTACAGACTTGACATAATACAAATACATAATCACATTTGATACGTGCTCAACATATTGTATTCATTCGAGCGAAACCTTTATGTTGACTGATTTAGCAGAAGAACAATATCTTCTGTGAGCAGTCAATTGGCTCTTATTCGAATATACTGCACTGCAGTTATCACATGGGTAGGTCTGGTAGACGGTAGCAAATTTACAGTTGCTATCTTCATGTTGTTTGGTCCAGCTACACTTCCTGAATTTCTTGCCGCACTACTTGCACTCGCTTCCTGATGAACGACGAACATAGCCTTTGCATGTATTGCTATGTCTATACACACCATCACTTCGGGCAAACATGGCATCACAGGTATCACAGTGGAATGTTTTGTATGCCGGGCTGAACATGCAATGGCAACTTTCATGCCGACGTGAATTATACCTTGTGTTAAAAGTATTTCCACAGTAGTTACATTGGTGACGTATCGCTTGCATCGGCTCTTCAGGACCCCTTGCTGTTGGCCAGGTTGTAGACGGTAAATCTTCCGCTATTGGTTCCGTCCTCATATTATAGCAGGGTGTACGATTGTAGTAGTTACGATGATATCGTTATGCGTGTAGTGGCTCTTCAGTGTACCTTGCTGTTGATGCCGATGTTGGCGATGGTGAGTCTTCATCCATTGATTCTGTCTTCATATTGTTGTAAACAAGACTGCTTTTCACAACATCGCTCGGCAACGGAATGATCTTCATTTTACGTGATGTTCGCTTATATATATACTATACACATGTCAATTTGTATTGCGTGTCTCGGCTTTCCTCAGTGAACGACAGCCTCGCATAGCATGTTAGGTTCCTTTATGTGCTGTGGTGTTGTCACTTTATTACAGCGATAGCTTTCATTTTTTGCTTCATATGTCTCTTCGCATTGTAGGCATATGGGAATGATATGTTACAGTAGTGACATGACTGTTCCCGCCATTGTTTTCCTAGAAGTGTGCGTTGCCTAGAAACGTCGTAAGCAACATCATACTTGTAACCTTCTCGTCAGTAGTAATTTCCCTACGATGTTATCTATTTGTACTTTCCTTAGTCCGCTTTGTTTTCTTTAGGAGGGTTGTCTTTTATTTTCGACGTTGTAACCTGCTTGTACACTATACTTATGTCATTATCAATTGGTAATGTCATAGGAATAGTGTATTGTCCGGTCCCAAGCCCGGGACCCATCTGCATGCTAATGTCGATGGTAAGATGGAGGGCAACGATGCTGAGGGTAAGTGATGTTGGTGTGTGTTCATGCATGCATGTGTGCGTGTGTGTATTCATATGTATACGTACATATGTTGGGTGTGCTTGTGTGTTCGTGAATGTATACATATGTATACACATGTATGTTGGCTGTGCTTGTGTGTGCATGTGTGTATACATATGTATACGCATGTATGTTGGGTGTGCTCGTGTGTTCGTGAGTGTTTACATATGCATACACACGTATGATGGCTGTACTTGTGTGTGCATGTGTGTATACATATGTATACGCATGAATGTTGGGTGTGCTCGTGTGTGCGTGAGTGTTTACATATGCATACACACGTATGATGGCTGTACTTGTGTGTGCATGTGTGTATACATATGTATACGCATGTATGTTGGGTGTGCTCGTGTGTTCGTGAGTGTTTACATATGCATACACACGTATGATGGCTGTACTTGTGTGTGCATGTGTGTATACATATGTATACGCATGAATGTTGGGTGTGCTCGTGTGTGTGCTCGTGTATACAGATTTATACCTGTGTATGTTGGATATGCTTGTGTGTGGGTGTTAGTATACACATGTATACGCATGTATGTTGGATGTGAACGTGTGTGCATGTGTATGTATTCATATGTATACGCATGTGTGTGTTGGGTGTGTGCCTGAGCATGTGTATGTCTATATATGCATAATATATATGTGTACATGTATGTATGGCTCTGCTCGTGGACGTGTGCCTGGGTGTGCACTTGTGTGTGTATGTGTGTGTGCGCTCGTGAGAGAGTGTGTGCAGGTGCGAGCCGACTACGCAGCCGCACATCTCAACGAAGTGCTATGCAGAATATCATCATCGTGATTTAAAATATACTGAATGTACCAGCAAGTTGGCCCTTTCTTGGATGGATGATAAGCGAAAGATCCTAGACGATGCAATACATACTGTCCCCTATGGATATAATATTACATAATAAAGCATATCTGGGACAGGCATCTTTGGGAGGTCATGATGTGTAGCAGGAAACAGTTCCTCTTCTCGGGTTAAGTACTTTCATTTCTCTTGTATCATATTGATCTTGGAAAGTATGCTGACTGGTAGCATACTATAGTTCATGTTATTCGTGTCAGATATCGTAAGCTATACATCGGTATATTTGCATAATTTTAGTCATTTGCAAGAAGCGTGGGCTGTTGTCTGGGTAAGTGTATGTGCGTGTTCATATATGTTTGGAAAAGTGTGCGTTTGTGTACGAATATGTTTGGGTAAGTATGTGTGTGTTCGCAAATGTTTCGGTAAGTGCGTTTTTGTGTGCGAACATGTTTGGGTAAGTGCATGTTTGTGCGCGAACATGTTTGGGTAAGTGCGTGTTTGTGTGCGAACATAATTNATGTATGTGTGCGAACATGTTTGGGTAAGTGCGTGTTTGTTCGCGAACATGTTTGGGTAAGTGCATGTTTGTACGCGAACATGTTTGGGTAAGTGCGTGTTTGTGTGCGAACATAATTGGGTAAGTACATGTATGTGTGCGAACATGCTTGGGTAAGTGAGAGTTTGTGTGTGAACATGTTTGGGTAAGTGCGTGTTTGTTCGCTAACATGTTTGGGTAAGTGCGCGAAAATGTTTTGGGTGAGTACGTGTTTGTGTGCGAACCTGTTTGGGTAAGTACGTGTTTGTGTACGAACATGTTTGGGTAAGTAAATGTTTTTGTGCGAACATGTTAGGGTAAGTATGTGTTTGTGCGCAAACATGTTTGGGTAAGTGTATGTTTGTGTGCGATCATGTTTAGGAAAGTACATGTGTGTGTGCGAACATGCTTGGGTAAGTGAGAGTTTGCGTGTGAACATGTTTGGGTAAGTGCGTGATTGGGCATGTATATGTTTTGGTAAGTTCATGCATTCACGTATATTTTTGGGTAAGTGCGGTTTGTGTATATATATGTTTGGATAAGTATGCGTTTGTGCTCGTAAATGTTTGGGTAAGTGCGTCTTTGTGTGCGAACATATTTGGATAAGTGCGTGTTTGTGTGCGAACATGTTTTGGTAAGTACAGTTTGTGTGCGAACATGTTTGGGTAAGTACGTATTTGTGTGCGAACATGTTTGGGTAAGTGCGTGTTTGTGCTCGTAAATTTTTGGGTAAGTGTATGTGCGTGTGCATATATGTTTGGATAAGTGTGTGTTTGTGTACGTATATGTTTGGGTAAGTATGTGTGTGTTCGCATATGTTTGGGTGAGTGCATGTGTGTGTGCATGTATATGTTTGGGTAAGTGTATGTTTGTGACCGTATATATTTGTGTTAGTAAGTGTGTGTGTACGTATATGTTTGGGTAAGTGCTTGTTTGTGCCCGAACATGTTTGGGTGAGTGAGTGTGTGTGCGCGAACCTGTTAGGGTATGTGAGTGTTTGTGTGCGAACATGTTTGGGTAAGTGTGTGTTTGTGTGCGAACATGTTTGGGTAAATGCATGTTTGTATGCGAACATGTTTGGGTGAGTGCATGTTTGTACGTGTATATGTTTGGGTAAGTGAATGTGTGTGTGTATTTTTATGGGGACATACTTTGTGTCAGAGTGCATGCTAATAGAGTTCACATAGGTTTTTAATGACTATTTGCTAATTATCCTTTTCGGCGTCGATTTCTAAGATGTGAATTTGACGAGCACATCTTAAGCGGTTCGGGAATTAAGACCAACTATTTTTATAGGTTTGTATAGGGCTTAAATGATCATGTGGTAATTTTCCTTGTCTGTGTCGATGTCTATGATATGAATTTGACGAGCACATCTTAAACGGTTCGGAAATTACGGCCCTCTATGCTTATAAGTTAGCATAGGGCTTAAATGACTATTTGGTCATTATCCTTGTTAGCGCCTCGGCCTATGTTGTGAATTTGACGCCTACGTGATTAATGGTTTGGAAATTACGGCCAACTATGCTTATAAGTTGGCAAAGGGCTTAAATAACTATTTGGTAAATATCCTTGTTGGCACCGATGCTTATGAAATGAATTTGGCGATTACATCTTAAACGGTTCGGAAATTGCGGTCATCTATGCTTATAAGTTCGCGAAGGACTTAAATGGCTATTTAGTAATTATCCTTGTTGGTGCCTTGGTCTATGTTACGAATTGGACGTCTAAATCATAAACGGTTCGGAAATTACGGTCAACTATGCTTATAGGTTCGTATAGGGCTTAAATGACTATTGGGTAACTATCATTGTCTGTGTTGAGGCCTATGTTATCAATTTGGTGTCTACATCTTAAACTGTTCGTGAATTACGACCAACTGTGCTTATAAGTTAGCATAGGGCTTAAATGACTATTTGGTAACTATCCTTGTTGGCACCGATGCTTATGTTGTGAATTTGGTGCCTACATCTTAAACAGTTCGTCAACTGTGCTTATAGGTTCGTATAGGGCTTAAATGATCATGTGTTAATTTTCCTTGTTACGAATTTGACGAGCGCGTCTTAAACGGTTCGGAAATTACGTTCATCTATGCTTATAAGTTAGCAAAGGACTTAAATGACTATTTGGTAATTAACCTTGTTGGTACTGAGGCCTTTGTTGCGAATTTGGCGCCTACATCATAAATGGTTCGGAAATTACGGCCATCTATGCTTATAAGTTAGCATAGGGCTTAAATGACTATTTGGTAATCATCCTTGTCTATGTCGAGGCCTATGATATGAATTTGGCGAGTACGTCTTAAATGGTTCGTCAACTATGCTTATAAGTTAGCATAGGACTATTTGTTCTTCAGCTAACATGGCTTGCTGGTTTCGAGAGCTTCGCGTAGCTAATCAGTTATAAAATTAAATTTAAAAAAAAATTAAAATTAAAAAAAATTACAAAAATATTTTCGAAACAAATTGTGAGAGCCTCGCATAGTGACGAGCGCTTTTTTAGAGCCTCGCGTAGCCAATCAGCGATGAGAGCCTTGCATAAAGACGGGCGCCTTGTGAAACGCGCGCGCCGCGGTGACGTCATCGGCTGCCGCGGGGTGGGGGTAGCACTTGCCCCCTGCCAGGAGCCAGGTGACGCAGAACCCCCATATATATACTACTACTGCCAGCATACAAAGTTAACATCATATGTATTTCGTAGTTTCGTAAATATAACATACTGAATGAAAATGTTATATTGTCGCCTTTTGAAAATAATTATCTAACTTATTCAAAACATATAAGTTTTCATTGCCTGCTGTAATTGTATTTGTTTGCCAAATTTGGTGGGAATCTGATGGATTTCTCCAGAGATATGATATTAAATAATTTAATTTGTAATTTGTTAGTAAACAAAGGAGACTGTGAAGAAACATTTGGTGGTTGTAAAATATGCTGCCATCATAAAAAGTCAAGTTCAATTTATTTACAGGGTTTCAAATATATAGCATACTAAATCAAAATAACTATANCTGCCATCATAAAAAGTCAAGTTCAATTTATTTACAGGGTTTCAAATATATAGCATACTAAATCAAAATAACTATAAGGGGGTAATTTTGAAAATAAGTGCCTGACCTACATAAACTATACCAGTTTACATCACCTGCTGCAGTACTGCATGTCTGCCTAATTTGGTACGAATCGGTCAAATGTTTCGCAAGGTAAGACATAATTTTGTATTCATCTGGTACTGCCTTACAAAAAGGCGAACAAAAGAAGTTCTGTGCAGACACATTTGAGAGCTGTAATGTATACTGCCAGCATACACAGTAAAGTTGGCCCTGATTACATGTTTTCCATGATATAGCATATTAATCTGAATTTGATATATGGCCGCCATTTTGAAAATAAGTGTTTGACCTACATTAAAAAATATTAGTTTTTATCATCTGTCGCAGCACTACGTTTTTACATAATTTGGTAGGAATCGGTCAATTTTTTACTGCGAAGAGACATAAAAACTTTATTTAGCATATTAGTTTGGCACTATCTTACAAAATGGTCATGCTTTGGCATATATTACAGTTTTAATAGATACTTTCGGTATATAAAATTTGGTCGAAATTAACTGAATGGCATGGCAGATATACCAAGTAAATATAACACATTTTTATCACCACCATTTTGAAAATAAGTGCCAAATCAATTTAAATCCCTTACATTTACATTGCCTACCATAGTATTCCTTACTTGCTAAATTTGGCGAGAAATAGTTGAATAGTTTTCTAGATATAACATAAATGTTTTATTTTCACATGCGGTGCTAAATTCCAGAATGACGGTCCAGCAATATACACTGAAGAGCCAAAAAAAACTGGTTCACCTGTCTAATATCGTGTAGGGCCCCCGCGAGAAAGCAGAAGTACCGCAAGACGACGTGGCATGTACTCGACTAATTAATAAAGGTATGCAGGAGGCAATTCACATCATGAATCCTGCAGGGCAGTCCACAAATCCATAGGNACTCGACTAATTAATAAAGGTATGCAGGAGGCAATTCACATCATGAATCCTGCAGGGCAGTCCACAAATCCATAGGCGTGCGAGGCGGTGGAGATCTCTTCTGAACAGCACGTTCCAAGGCATCCAAGATATGCTGAATAATGTTCATGTCTGGTGATTTAGGTAGCCAATGGAAGTGTCTTAAGCCAGAAGAGTAATNAGCACGTTCCAAGGCATCCAAGATATGCTGAATAATGTTCATGTCTGGTGATTTAGGTAGCCAATGGAAGTGTCTTAAGCCAGAAGAGTAATCCTGGAGCCACTTGGTAGCAACTCTTGACGTGTGGGGTGTCGCATTGTCCTGCTGGAATTGTCCACGTCCATCGGAATGCACAATGGACATGAATGGGTGCAGGTTATCGGACAGGATGCTTACGTATCTGTCACCTGTCATAGTCTTATCGTGACGTGTCAGGGGTTACATTTCACGCTAACTGCACACGCCCCATACCATGACAGAGCCTCCACCAGCTTTAACAGTCCCCTGTTTACATGTGGGGTCCATGGATTCATGATGATGTCTCCATACCCGTACACGTCCCTCCTCNTCGGAATGCACAATGGACATGAATGGGTGCAGGTTATCGGACAGGATGCTTACGTATCTGTCACCTGTCATAGTCGTATCGTGACGTGTCAGGGGTCACATTTCACGCTAACTGCACACGCCCCATACCATGACAGAGCCTCCACCATCNTCGGACAGGATGCTTACGTATCTGTCACCTGTCATAGTCGTATCGTGACGTGTCAGGGGTCACATTTCACGCTAACTGCACACGCCCCATACCATGACAGAGCCTCCACCATCTTTAACAGTCCCCTGTTTACATGTGGGGTCCATGGATTCATGATGATGTCTCCATACCCGTACACGTCCCTCCTCCCGAAACAATTAGAAACGAGACTCGTCAGACCAAGCAACTTGTTTCCAGTCATCAACAGTACCATGGCGGTATTGGCGGGCTCAGGCGAGGCGTAAAACTTTGTGTCGTGCAGTCAACAACGGTACACGAGTGGGCCTTCGGTTCCGAAAGCCCATATTAATGATGATCCGTTGAATAGTTCGCACGCTTGCACTTATTGATACCCCAGCATTGAAATCTGCACCAATTTGAGAAAGTGTTGCACGTCTGTCATATTTAATTATTCTAGTCAGTCGTCGTTTGTCCCGTTCGTTCACGATCTTTTTCCGGCCGCAACGATATCAAAGATATGATGTTTTACCAGATTCCCGATATTCACGGTACACTCGTGAAATGGTCGTACGCGAAAATCAAATTGTATCGCTACCTCGGAGATGCTATTTCCCATCTCTCGTGCGCCGATTATAACACCACGTTCAAACTCACTTAAATCTCGATAACCTGCCATTTTAGCAGCAGTAACCGATCTAGGAACTTTGCCAGACGCTTGTTGTCTTATATAGGCGCTGTCGACCGCATCGCGTTACTCTGATTGGTTTCATACCTCTGTTATTTGCATACGCATGTCTATTTCAGTTTTTTGTCTCTCGAATGTATATCACTATATGCAGTGCTTACATAATGTACTGCCACATGTAAAATTGCTTTCAGTCTGTTAAATGTTTCCCGAGATNGTTGTCTTATATAGGCGCTGTCGACCGCATCGCGTTACTCTGATTGGTTTCATACCTCTGTTATTTGCATACGCACGCCTATTTCAGTTTTTTGTCTCTCGAATGTATATCAATCACTATATGCAGTGCTTACATAATGTACTGCCACATGTAAAATTGCTTTCAGTCTGTTAAATGTTTCCCGAGATATGACATATCCCCCTAAATTTTAAAATTTACGTCATTTTGAAAGTAATCACCCGGCGTGGTTGGAAACTATAAAAGTCCTTACTAAGTACTTTATTCATAACCTATTATTTTGTGAAATTTTACACACACACAGACAAACACATGCACAGACAAACACATACACAGATACACAGACAGGAAGGTGAATTGATAAGCCTTTCTTTTCATCGGAAAGTTGGCTAAAAATGCCTTTATGCATCTCGCAGCTACATACAGCTGATTAGAAATCCATAAACTGTGGGTTCACTGTAACATCACTCCTTATGTCCTTCGGTAATTGAAATCATTTTTAAGTGTGAATAATATCCAGTACTTTTCGAAGCGAACAAAAGTCTCTATGTTTTATAATTCACTAATTATCTTGAAAATATCTAGGCAACGTTCTTGAGGCTTTCTCTGTCTACCAGACTATCGCCAGTTTTTCCTTCAAGTCGTCTAAAAATCACAAAGATTGTTGGTATTTATAGTCTTTATTGTTTTGAAGTTAATCAAATATCAACTGCCTTTGAAAAGCATATCCGTGAACCAAAGAAATGTTTCATATTGCTTCAATTGTATTTAATAATACGTATTATTTAGGGTCTTTCCATAGCAATATGTATCCTCCAGTCTGACTCATTTTAGTTATTCTTCGAAATGTATATTTTCACCAATTAGGAATTGTATCTCCTTACAATAAAATCTTACCAATGCATTGATAAACACTACACAAAATGTCATTCTCTAGTCTTGTGAAAATTAAGGCGACTGCGAACCAGACCATTGGGTTTCTAGTCCACATCTCTGAAATTTTCTCTTATGCATTAAGTTTATATTACTGAAATAATTTTCATCTTATTATTTATAATTTATAAAGTATTGTTTCTTTATCGTCGTAGAGTCTGCTTTGTCATTGACTACACAATTTAAATTAATTTTATTAAGTTTTACAATTTCAAAAAAATTAACACGTACATATACTTTGCTTGAACTAGCTGTATAGCACAATTTATATGATAAGTGATAACTGCCATAACCTTAATAGCTGGGCTAAAACTCAAAACACTCCGGATAGTTTAATGGGTCTACAGCACTGACCGAATGAACATGTTTAAATTTTGTGGGAAATATGTGTATATTATCAGTTTGTCCAAATTGAGCGCTATAAATATCACTACTTAATATCGCGCGAGAAATATTATTCACATATACGCCCCTCTCATCTCATAATAATAATTACACGACATTGATATCTTGCATGATTTTTAACACGTAGAGAATTTTTGAGAAATTGTTTAATTCTTAAAAATCTAATCCTCATTCAAATATAATCTGTAATTAAAGCACTATACATTCTATCAAAGAAAGTATCGCTTTCTGTAGAATTTCTTAATTAATCTGCGTCTTGTCGATGTCTAATACATTNATTCACATATACGCCCCTCTCATCTCATAATAATAATTACACGACATTGATATCTTGCATGATTTTTAACACGTAAAGAATTTTTGAGAAATTGTTTAATTCTTAAAAATCTAATTCTCATTCAAATATAATCTGTAATTAAAGCACTATAAATGCGTACACTCTACATTCTATCAAAGAAAGTATCGCTTTCTGTAGAATTTCTTAATTAATCTGCGTCTTGTCGATGTCTAATACATTNTACATTCTATCAAAGAAAGTATCGCTTTCTGTAGAATTTCTTAATTAATCTGCGTCTTGTCGATGTCTAATACATTGATATACTAAATACCTGACAAATATCGTCAAGAACACAATGAACTTGTCAGAAGTGGTGCTACCCGTATTGTGCATATTTTCTCATGTTCATTATCATACCCGTTGTAGCTAGCTCGAACGTACACGTACTGTACGTCTATTGAAACCAGAAGTTACTTATATATCTAACAAGCCTACTTTTCTCTACATGGATGCAAATAATTTTTAATGCAGTTCTTAAAAGCTTAGAGAGTAGGTAGGCGTTGACGTCTCATTGACAGCATTATGAATCTTTAGATATAAATCCAGAAACATATGCAACAGCACTGAGAGAATTACAAATACACACGTGCTTTACCTGGGATTCGAACTCAAAAAAATATCATAAAATTCAGCTAGCCTGTCATGTTCATTATTTTGAAAATACGTGTCTGAGCCTCTTGGAACATGTCAATTAATATGGCATACCATAACACGGATTCTTCGCAAAATTTGGAAGGAATAGGTTGATTGTTTTCCGAGATATGACAAAATTTGGTTTTATTTTATGTGGGGCTATTTTTCAAAATGGGGCAAAATGAGGCTTTTTATAGTTACAGTTGATGGATGTAATATACATATACTTCTAGCATACAAAGATAAGTTGATGTTTCGTAGTTTCGTAAATAAAGCATACTAAGGTGAAATGTTGACATGGTAGCCACTTTGAAAATAAGAGTCTGACCCACTCAAAATATATCAGTTTTCATGGCATTCTTTAGTGTCACTTGTTGGCCCAATTTCGTAGGAATCCGTTTTTGTATTCTAGAGATATGACATACAAATGTTAATTTTTTATGTGCTGCTATCTTACAAAATGTGCCGACAAAAGAGTATTGCTGTAGACACTTTTCTTAGTTTTAATATATCCTGCCAACATACAACGTGAATATGTAATTTATTACATGGTTTCGACGATGTAGCATACTAAGCTAAAGTAACTATGACAATATGGCCACAAATTTGAAAATAAGTGCCTGACCCATTTAAAACATACCAATTAAAACCTGCGGTAGTAATACTTGTTTGCCAAATATGGTAGTAATATGTTAACTGTTTCCCGAGATATTACATAAAAACTTCATTACTTGTGCTATATTATCTTACAAAATAACGGGCAAAGTGACAAAGTGGCTATTTGTTGGCGATATGATGTTTGAAATACATACTTTCAGCAAAAAAAATTGGGTTTAAAATGGCAAAACAGGTAATTTTTTTAATGTGGTGCTTGCTATCTTCCAAAACAACATTATTCTGTAAATTCAAAGATCATGTGATTCTGTGTTAATATACAACATTTGTTTTAGCTTAACCGGTTAAATGGTTGTCGAGATATTACACAGCACCATACATTTAAAATGGCCACCATGTTGCAATTAAGCACTTTGCGTGGTCGAAAACGATAAAAGTTGGATGTCCTCACTACGTACTATACGTGTACCGAGTTTGGTGAAATTTCATTTACGTGTTCTAAACTTTTTTGGGAGACACGCGCAAATCGACAAACACACGGACAGGAAAATGATCTCACAAGTCTCTCTTTCCTTTAGAAGTTATGCTTAAAACTAAATTAAACTAAATTAGATTCTTAGAAAATTTAAAAGCTCTACTGATTTAAATATCTTATAATCATAAGAAAGGAATCTCTGGAATATTTAATATAATTCAGTATCATGCAGGGATTGACAATTTTTAGCCAAATTTCCGAAGGAAAAAAAGGCTTATGAGATCACTTTCCTGTCTGTGTGTCTATGAATTTTGTGTGTGTCCCCCCTTTCAATTTTTTAACGCATGAACCGAATTTCACCAAATTCTGTACAAAATAATAATGGCGTGTAGGGAGCGCACCCAGGGCAAGGCAACACCCTCCGAGTGACGGTCTTACCAGCTGGGACCCGTAGGTGACCGTCATCCCCAGGCATGACGGAAATGAGACCCTAGAATGGAGCGGCGCTGGAATGCAAGGGCGGGGGAGGCGGGAGTACCCCGAGAAAGCCCGCCGGTAAGCGGCATCGTCCAGCATGATTCCCACATGCGAGAATCTGGGAGTTAACCCGCCGGGGATCGAGCCCGGATNTAACCCGCCGGGGATCGAACCCGGATCACCGTGGTGGGAGGCGAGCGCCCTGGACACTACGCCACCGCTGCCCCTCTGTACACAAATAGTACTAAGTAAGGACACCTGACTTATAGTTTTCGACCACGCAGGGCACTTACTTAAGAAATGGTGGCCATTTCAAAATTATGTCATATCTCGGAAACTATTCAACATATTTAAACCAAATTTTGTATTCTGACAGCGTAGGTTGTAAACATTGAATTCAAAGGAGAATAATATTATTGGTTTGNATTTAAACCAAATTTTGTATTCTGACAGCGTAGGTTGTAAACATTGAATTCAAAGGAGAATAATATTATTGGTTTGCTATTTTGGAAGATAGCTCCACATGAAGAAATAATGCTTTTACATTATATCTCGAAAACTACTAAACCAATTTTCGCCAAATTTGGCACATATGTAATATTAAATGGGCTAGGTAAATGTAAGTAAATAATCTTAACTAGGCACTGGTTTTCAAAATGGCAATCATACAAATATTTTAGGTTTATTCGGTATAACTACTATACAGTTTGACCGATTTCAACCAAATTTGGTACGCTGACAGTATATACTACAAGCTTCACATAAGCCAACCAACAACTACTTTTCTAAGCCATTGTGTAAGATAATTCTAGAATTAATTAAGTTTTTGTATAATATTTGGGATAGATTCCTACCAAATTTGGCAAGCAAGTAGTACTGTGGCACTTGGTATGTACAAATATGTTTCAAGTATGTCAGAACCATATTTTCAGAATGGCGACAACCTAGCTATTTTAGCATAATATGCTATATCTTCGAAACCATGTAATAAATTCCAACTTAAAATTGTATGCTGGGAGTATATATTACAAACATCAAATGTGTCTACACAGTCTCTTTTGTACTCCATTTTGTAAGACAGTACCATGCAAATAAATAAATTTTTAATGTCACATATCAGGAAACAATTAACCAATTTCTACCAAATATATTTAAACAAGTAGTAATGTGGTAGATAATATTTATTAATATGTTGTAGATATGTCAGACACTTAGTTTCAACATGACGGTCATCTATCTATTTTAGTTTTGANAATATTTATTAATATGTTGTAGATATGTCAGACACTTAGTTTCAACATGACGGTCATCTATCTATTTTAGTTTTGAATGTTATATCGTCGAAACCATTTAATTATATGCAATGAAACTGTGTATGCTGGCTGTATATATTACAATCATCAAATGTGCCCACACAATATCTCTTTTATCCGCNAATATTTATTAATATGTTGTAGATATGTCAGACACTTAGTTTCAACATGACGGTCATCTATCTATTTTAGTTTTGTATGTTATATCGTCGAAACCATGCAATGCAATGAAACTGTGTATGCTGGCTGTATATATTACAATCATCAAATGTGCCCACACAATATCTCTTTTATCCGCAATTTTGAAACATACTATCCCATGAAAAAATAAAATTGCGCGATATTTCCAAAAAATTATTTATACAAAATTTGGCAAACAATGGCTATATTGCAGGTCATGTAAACTGATAACTTTTGAAAGGGTCAGTCACACATATTTTGAAAATATCAGTCATATAAAAATTTTAGCTCAGAATTTTTTATCTACGAAATTGCAAAATAATTGTCAACTTAACTTTTTATGCTGGCAGTATCCGTTATATCCATCAAAATTGCCTATGCAAAGAGCCTAATTTCACAGCTAATCTGCAAAAGAGCTGCAATTGAAATAATACAGTTTTTATATTGTATCTCGGGAAACAACCAACCGATTTCTTTCCATTTTTGGCGAAGAATGTGTACTGTGGTATGCCAAATTGTTCATATGTTTTAAGGGTATAAGTATTTTATTTTATTAATTGCGCCTATACAAAAATTTTGGCTTGGTGTGCTATATATACGAAACTATGTAACATATTTAAATTTAACTTTGTATATTGTGTCTATGATAATCTAAAGTGCTAATATATAAACATTTTGTCCTCCATTTATGAAGATCATCACATGAACAATTGAGGTTTTATGCCATATCTCGAGGATCAATCAACCAATTCACACCAAAATTTCACACAAATAATGCTACAGTACGGTATGTAAATTAACATGTGTAATGTGTGGCAGGCATGTTTCAATGGGGTTTTAATAAATAATTTAGATTTATTAGTTATATTAATGAAACGTTTCAACAAAATTCATCCAAATTTTGCATGTAAACAGTATTAATAAATTACATCATTTATGAATTAAGAGACCCTCTTTTCCCAGATATTTGTAACGTAGTGTCAGCTGAGTAAATTGAACACTATGCGATATTTCCGGAATAATTCAACTTTTTTCCACCATAATTTAACCAAATTCAACTTAACTTTTTATGTCGCCAGTATCTATTTGAAACATCGTGTTTAGGGCCACTTTTTAAGCAATTTTGTAAGATAGCCCCTTTTAAGGAAATAAGCTTTTCATGCCATATCTCGGAGACCAATCAAGCGATTTCCACCTAATTTTCACACAAGTAGCGTTATGGTAAGCCATTTAACTTTATGTGTATTAAGTGCATCAGACACTTATTTTCAAAATGATGGCCGTATAAATATTTGAGATTAGTGAACCCTATCATTTAAATCATTAGACTGATTACATCCGAAGCTGATGCTCCGAATCCTATATCTGTAATACAGTTGATTGCAAGCTAGCCTAATTTAACTAGTTTTTCTGAATTCGAATCCCGGGTAAGTCACTCGTGTATTTTAATTGTCTTGGTACTGTTCCACATGTTTCTGGTTTCATTTCTAATGATATTGCTGTCAATGAGACGTAAACGCCTACCTGCCATCTAAGCTTTTAAGAACTTCACTAAAATTGTTCGCAGCCATGTAGAGGAAAGTAGGCTCTTTAGTTATCAGTAACTTCTTGTTATGGATACAATAATTTATTTCCATAAAATTCATCCAAAAAGTTAAAAATCGGATAATTGACAAATATATTTACACACATATTCAAACAACTTATTTATATTTTTTTGGATATTATGTACTCTGCGAAATTGACTTTATTCATACGTCAGATGNCATATTCAAACAACTTATTTATATTTTTTTGGATATTATGTACTCTGCGAAATTGACTTTATTCATACGTCAGATGTATTTTGCCCACCTTGCCAGTCAAATTTTTCTTTCTTTTTTTTTGAGGGAGAGAGAGAGAGTGGTGTGGAGGATTTTGGGCGGCTCTTAACCTCGGGGTCTTGAGATCCGATGAGGATAAAGAGAGGTGAGTATGGCGCAGAACTAAAATTCATGAGCGGGGGAAGCGGGAGACCCCCAATAATACTCGCTGACCAGCGGCTTTGTCCGGCATGATTCTCACATGCGAAAATTTGGGAGCGACCCCACCGGGAATAGAACCCGGTTTTCTTTGGCGGGAGGCCAGAACTCTATGCCTTGCACCACTGCACAGAAAAACGTCTAATGTTTTTGAAACAAGAAAATTACATTTCAGGCTTATATTTAAAACGTTATGTTGTTTTGAAATGTATAATGTTGTTGCAAAGCAGACAATGTAAACCATTACAAAGTCTTACATCATTTATTGTAAAATATACTTTTCAAGTGTTCAGTTAACAAAGCTACTAAATAATGTCCCCATAGTGAAATGTTGTGCTACGCTAAAGAATAAAGTATTTGTGTTACTGCGACATTAAAGTTATGTCCAACCAACACCAGTTTAAGCTGACTTGACATAAATTTATCTTGTTTTGTGATGAAACGTTCTGTAGTCTCACTACATTATAAAATGGCGGATACTAGTTGATAACCTCTAAAATTTAAATTACTATATTCGAATTTTAAAGCATAGATTCTGAATTCAATGTAACTTTAATTAACTTACTAACCTTGCAAAGCTGTTTATCTCTGCCAAATATGCATATATTTTCAAAGCATGATGTATTTCAACATAATGAAAGTGTTCTGCAGTTTGCCGTTGTATGTTGTCGAATAACCACTTTATTATACGCAAAAAATGTTAAAATATAGTTGGCAGGACGTTGGTACTTCATAGAGCGGAGATCGTCATGCATATGGGACAGGGGATCGATTTCCCCCGTTTCCTTAATTTTGTTCTTCATGGGTGATATTTATTTTTGTGGCAAGATAGTTGTTTTTAATGTACTTTACATATGAATTTCGTTCTAAATCATAGGAAATACAAGAAAATTGTTAACACAGAATTTAACATGAATACCAAAAAAAATNTATGAATTTCGTTCTAAATCATAGGAAATACAAGAAAATTGTTAACACAGAATTTAACATGAATACCAAAAAAAATTTAGTTTTGCTGCAACATAAACACTGCCGTAATGTTGTCAGTGTGCAACCACATTTTTGGGGGTACTTATAACTTACCCAGGTACGTACTAGTAAAAAGCGCCATTTTACTNTGTCAGTGTGCAACCACATTTTTGGGGGTACTTATAACTTACCCAGGTACGTACTAGTAAAAAGCGCCATTTTACTAATACACATGTATATATGAACAAGCCTCACTGTGTTTGGCCACAGAATCTACAGGTTCCCACTCAGTATGGTTATCGGAATACGATATATAGAATTTTGCAGAGACCGATACATAGTCCCTAACCTAGGGAGGGGGGGTTGGCCTTGTTAATTATTGTTTTATTAGTTTTAAATCAATATTATAAATTTATGGGCGCCACATTTTGTCCATATTATAAATTTACCACAAATATTTCAGGATTCGATATAGCAAATATTGTGTTGTTAGCTAGACACTTGCCCCGAAACCACTGGTAGGTTGCGAAATACCTTTTAAAATTTATTTCTGAGATATGTAAAGTTATGTTGATTTTCCTTTCAGATATCATTAGTGTACAATGAAACATTGTGAGTGCCACATGTTTATCAAAATCGAAAATAATAAAATATCGATTAACACTAGCGCATACTAACGCACATCATAAGAAAAATTATAAAACAAACTTCAAGATATTGTTTAAAATATGATCTTTAAAAACATAAAATATGTGGCATAAATCAGCTCTGAAAGTTAGCTAAAGTATTAGGCGAACATAAAGTGCAAAGCTGCATTCTTGGCTAATTTTCGAGAGCTCAACTTCGCTCTCTGTCGTCATCAAGGTCAGGCCCAGCTTGATACGCTCCACAGGATATTTTCGTCGGTTGGAGAGAGACTGCCCCATCGAGTGGAGTTATTTGCTCTCTTTGTCGGAGATAGGAGATCCGTGTATTCGAATCACGAGCGAACTAATANCCCCATCGAGTGGAGTTATTTGCTCTCTTTGTCGGAGATAGGAGATCCGTGTATTCGAATCACGAGCGAACTAATGAAACTTATTTGAAAGGAAGGAAATAAAAAAAAATTACAGTGAAAAGTTAACAACGTTATAAATCATACACAAACTGGTCAACATTTGACTGCAATCCCTTTTTATTAAAAAAACTACATTTTCACTTTTTTTGAATAATGTTCTGGCATGCATACATATAAACTTGAATTATATTATNGCCCCATCGAGTGGAGTTATTTGCTCTCTTTGTCGGAGATAGGAGATCCGTGTATTCGAATCACGAGCGAACTAATAAAACTTATTTGAAAGGAAGGAAATAAAAAAAATTACAGTGAAAAGTTAACAACGTTATAAATCATACACAAACTGGTCAACATTTGACTGCAATCCCTTTTTATTAAAAAAACTACATTTTCACTTTTTTTGAATAATGTTCTGGCATGCATACATATAAACTTGAATTATATTGTCAACAAATTTCAAAATAATTCATTTAGTAATTTCAACATTTAAATGTATCTACTATTTCTCTCTTTCAAGTCATCATAAGCAAGATTTTTTTGATTTATCAGAACAATATTACATGTAATATGCTCTAGAACAGATTTAGTAAAATCAACACTTATTGTTTATTAGTATTATTTTTTACGAACATGGTTTTTGATAACAATTAATTATGTTTAGAATTATTATTATGAAAAGAACGAGGAATATTCACTAGAATGCTGCAAAGGTTTATAAAAAAAATTAATTTTTTTGGGAACTGTGTCACTTTTCGATTTAGGATTTCTAAAATCNTATTTCTCTCTTTCAAGTCATCATAAGCAAGATTATTTTTATTTATCAGAACAATATTACATGTAATATGCTCTAGAACAGATTTAGTAAAATCAACACTTATTGTTTATTAGTATTATTTTTTACGAACATGGTTTTTGATTACAATTAATTATGTTTAGAATTATTATTATGAAAATAACGAGGAATATTCACTAGAATGCTGCAAAGGTTTATAAAAAAAATTCATTTTTTTGGGAACTGTGTCACTTTTCGATTTAGGATTTCTAAAATCACTGCAAACAAGATACATTTATTACATAATTTTTTATAAAAATTTAAGATTCCAATTTTCTTCAGAAAAAATTTAATTTCCTCCATTTTTAACATAAATATTTCTTACGTCACAGTGATCTAATACAGGTATATCGAACTGTAAATTATTAAACTCACCTTTTATATAAAAATTTAATAAATATCTACCTTAACGAACATATTTTTCAAACATTTCCAGCCAATGAAACGTAATGTATTACATTTTTCTATTGCATTAGAAGTATATATTTGACAATGGGCCACATAATTAATAGTCTTTGGATAACGATCCTTCATGAATCAGTATTATCTTTATCCACTGAACCATCAGCGTTTTCGTCTGATAAACATAGAAACCGTTATTGTCAGAGCAACTAAGAATAAAAATTAATATTATAGCCACATTTACAATAGATTTCATTATTATATTTTAGAATACTTAACAGATATTTTAATGGATAAACAATATCATTTTGTTTATCAGTTAGACCACAGTTTACAATAAATTTATTATCAACACAACACAATTCTAAATAAAATTGTTCACCTGCTAATCTCAATAACGCATTCATCATTTTTAAAGTTATTTCTAGATTATCAACAGATAATATTGGTTGTGCAAGTTTTGATACCTCAATACTAGAGAACTGAAAAGGGGGAAAGTTAGAACAAAAATTAATATTATCAGTTCTTTACATATTTACCACCTGCATCTCTATTTGCAAGCCTAAATTGTTCATAAACATAGGCATCTTTATGGAAAGAAAATCCACAGAAATGGGAATTTTTAATTATATTTTATTGTTGTAAAAATTCAAATTTCCCCTAGTTTGATCTGTTGGAGGAAAAGGTTGACTTTCAAAACTCTCAATACTCTTATAGCACATTTATAAGTGAAAGATTATAACATAAACAAACAACAAATATCTAGATATAAATTGCTGATTGAAAAGTATCGCAATTATAAGTAGAGGAAATATGAGGACTTTGGCACTTCGGGACCTGGAAGCGGAGCATCGGAGCTGTTGTGTTCTGTCATTCCGGTCGGCCGGCTGCCATAATGGATCCAGGTGGCCTTTACCTTCACATTTGGCTTTGACCCCGGTGACCTTTGATCCAAAAAAATTAAAAAACTCCAAAAAAGTAAAAAGTAAATTTTTATATTTAAAAAATAAAAAAATTATTGTAAAAATATTTTAAAATGTATTTTAAAATTTATTTTAAAAAAAAAATTAATTTCTGGAGGTTCCTTACACCCCTCCACCCATACTTATTCCACTATCTTGGTAGGTGCGGTGCGCCATCTTGGTAGGCGTCACAGCCACCATCGGCTATCATGGTAGGTGCAGTCATCAGCCATATTGGTAGCTGCTGTCTGCCATATTGGTAGGTGCTGTCTGCCATATTGGTAGATGCAGTCTGCCATATTGGTAGGTGCAGCCATCCGCCATCTTTGTCGGTGCAATCCGCCATATTGGAATGCATCACAGTCACTGTCCACCATTTTGGCTTTTAAGTTTACTATTTGTTTATACATTACTGAAGGTTGTCTCTCACCTTCGTTTGACCACCATCTTGGTTTTTTCGTTTGTCATTTGTTTTACATTGCTGGTGCATCACCGGGCCCAGAAGACGACTGACATCATTTACTCCCCCTACCAATATATTTAATTGGCCAATTTCCCCTCCCCCTTCCAATATAGCTAACTGCTCCGCCAATGTTTCTCATTAGGTATATATTCGGGTGTTTTCGGAAACCTTCGTTTGACCAATTAGTCGGTTCCCCTCCACCCCCTTCCAATATATTTAATTGTTCTTCCTATGTTTCTCATTAGCTAATTTCCCCACTTCCTTCCAATATGTATATAATTTCTCCGCCAATGTTTCTCATTGGCTGATTCCTCGTGCGTTTTCGGAAACCTTCGTTCGACCAATCGGTGGCCTACTTTAATCGCGAGTGCGAACTATTATTTCCCCTTTAAAAACACTTTATAAGATGCATCCTGAGCCCCCTCGGGAAATCAGTCATTTTTTTCGCTCTTAGAAATGTATGCGTGTTGTTCGAGAAGCCCATAAAATCCATTCGGCCATTTTGCCATTTGGAAGGGCGCGCTCGCTTAGTGCCTTGGACAAACAGGAGGAGTTAACATACCTGCCGAAATGATTTATTATGATCTATGCACCTTACGAAATTTCGACCGTATTCAAGTATTTGCCGGCCTACCTGCAGCAGAAGGAAGACATATGGTACTGCAACCCGTGCAATGAGTGTTTCGAGGGCTACACCACCTCGGTTCCCGACACGCTGCATTGCAGGGGTTGGCACAAGGCCCGCTGAGCAGCTCTTGCGACGTCTGCGTTCGTGGAACACGAATTCCCCGTTGAAGACGCCCTCCCCATAGAAGACGCCCTCCCCGCAGAAGATGACGTCCGCGTGTTAATTATCTACTCGCAAGCTGTACCCGTGGAAGATGCTCCCCTTCAAGAAATTTACTGGCAAGCACTACCCGTCGTGGAAACCAACCCAGAACACAGTTTCGCGAAGTGTATGGACCTCGATAAAGAATTAAAAGACTTTGTAAAAGAATTTTGAAATTCGGTGGATGCATGGGAATCTAAAATGGTTTTATATAACTGAAAACCATCTAGCGAAATAAAAGTGTTTTGCAGCTTCCAAGGTNTGCATGGGAATCTAAAATGGTTTTATATAACTGAAAACCATCTAGCGAAATAAAAGTGTTTTGCAGCTTCCAAGGTTTACACTCGTTGGACTCGTGCACCATCAAGCAGATTGCCATATTGTACAGTGGTGAAGTCGATAGAGCCAAAGTCTTCACTTTTTTACCGCCGTGTCCATAGTAGCACCTCGACCTCACCATGACACAGACGTACCGCCTACAGACATATGAAACGCATGGATAAAGGTCGGACTAGGGGAATATTGCGTACGAGGGAATTCTGGCAATGCTGGACTCTGCCATAATTCCCTATTACCCTGGTATGTGTTTGGAAGACGCCAAGAGAAGGGCGATTTGCAATGCGTGCCCCATCAGAACAAACTCTGTAGACCTTCACAAGCATTGCCGCTGCCCGCCGTTTCGACAGCTCATCGAGACGTACGCCACAAGACTTCACCAGTGAAAAATTCCAAGATATTGCCCTACCCCGTGCAACGCCGAAGCCCTAAGTTTGTGGAGATATGATAACCCGTGGTACATTTTAAAAAATGACTGTGAGGAACCCGTTGTACATTTAAGAAAAATATTATGTGTGAAATGCCCTCCAAGACTCAGAGAAGCAACACGTGTAAAAATATTATTCCTCGTATTATGCAGAATAATAAANAAACTCTGTAGACCTTCGCAAGCATTGCCGCTGCCCGCCGTTTCGACAGCTCATCGAGACGTACGCCACAAGACTTCACGAGTGAAAAATTCCAAGATATTGCCCTACCCCGTGCAACGCCGAAGCCCTAAGTTTGTGGAGATATGATAACCCGTGGTACATTTTAAAAAATGACTGTGAGGAACCCGTTGTACATTTAAGAAAAATATTACGTGTGAAATGCCCTCCAAGACTCAGAGAAGCAACACGTGTAAAAATATTATTCCTCGTATTATGCAGAATAATAAAAATATTGTTGTGTGTGCATAAATAAATGTGTTTAAAACAATATATAGATTTTTATTTTATCTCGAGTTATGTCCTTTTCACATAAGATTTTAAAAAACACTGTTGGTAAAAAATATATTTCGTATATAAGTTTTGTTATAATTTAAAGAAAATAAAATATTTAGTTAATCAGTTTTGTTATAACTTAAAGAAAAAATATTTAATGTTACTCTAGCCGCTACTAACATAACGTTTATATATTTTACGTGTACAAATGCAATTATTAAAAAAATTAATTAAGTATTTGGAAAAAATCATGTGTCGTGTACGGATGCGTTATACTACTCTCTATCAAGTAATCATGGCTCGAAAACCCAAAAACAGAGTTAAAACCACTTCGCTACCCCTCACGGTATGCGATACGCGTAGTAAAGGATCCCGTGCATTCCCCCTAACCCAGGCATAGGCGCTCATCATTAAAAAAATGTCCTCCCAAGTTTAAATTCAGTACATTAGGAAATTTAAGCAGCGGGGAAAAAATTACCATTTGGTTACTCTACGTGCGGTGATTATTCTTGCACCCATTGTCAGCATATAAAACTATTTATACGCATAAATNTACTCTAGCCGCTACTAACATAACGTTTATATATTTTACGTGTACAAATGCAATTATTAAAAAAATTAATTAAGTTTTTGGAAAAAATCATGTGTCGTGTACGGATGCGTTATACTACTCTCTATCAAGTAATCATGGCTCGAAAAACCCAAAAACAGAGTTAAAACCACTTCGCTACCCCTCACGGTATGCGATACGCGTAGTAAAGGATCCCGTGCATTCCCCCTAACCCAGGCATAGGCGCTCATCATTAAAAAAAATGTCCTCCCAAGTTTAAATTCAGTACATTAGGAAATTTAAGCAGCGGGGAAAAAATAACCATTTGGTTACTCTACGTGCGGTGATTATTCTTGCACCCATTGTCAGCATATAAAACTATTTATACGCATAAATNACCATTTGGTTACTCTACGTGCGGTGATTATTCTTGCACCCATTGTCAGCATATAAAACTATTTATACGCATAAATGATGCACATATAGTAAGTTTTGCAGGGAAAAAATTATATACCGTGGTAGACGCTATCGTAAAGGTACACCCACCACAAGTACAAAATCATAAAAAACTATTACCTACGGCAACAAAAATTGTGAATTTTCATACATTCGTATGCGCTCGTTCAATTAAGAGATATTTCTAATCCGCGGTAAAACACCCCCACCCTCACCCTCAGAGTCCCAACACTGCTACGTGACTTTAGCCGAATGAAAAGTGGCATGGAAATAGGTGTGCGCATCTAATCCAGCAGGTGTCAATAGTATTCACTCTTTATGAATTACGCGAACTAAAACATAGATTTATTCCCGAAATGCTAGTCCACAATGCAGATTTATACCACAATACGAATACCAGCAAAGACATGCGCATACAGCTCTCATTCACCACCCTTCAACCTCGTCGAGACATATAAGGAAAGACTTCACAAGTGCGAAAAAAANGCATACAGCTCTCATTCACCACCCTTCAACCTCGTCGAGACATATAAGGAAAGACTTCACAAGTGCGAAAAAAAATTACAGCATATTGCAGCCAGTGCATTACTGAGACCATGACATTTTAGAGTCATGTTAATCCCTTTCGAATGTAGAAAATTAATTATATGTACATCTTTTAGGTTAATAAATTCTGGCTCGAACTGAACCTTTTGGTTTTTTTTTCTTATAAAAAAATAAAATGTGAAATTTTTTGATTAATTCTGGCGAAACCAAACATACTTTGTGATGCTTTGAAACTAAGTAATAAGGGTGGGGGGAATTATCATTCTCCAATTGCTGATACGTCAAAAACACACACACAGAGCCTGAAAAATCCTAATTGCAGGCGAGACTAATAGACGCATAAAAAAAGTATTAAGACAAAAGCATACTTAAAGAAGTGGTCACGAGTCCCATTACAGAAGCAAACGAGAGGACCATGCAGTCGTAATCTGAGCTCGCACACACGGCCAGCCGCGCTGCACCATGTGTTGAATTGAACTTTGACCTAGCGCACTGACCGCCGGGGGTAGGCTTGTCGCTCCAGCAGCTTGTTTTATTTCTCACATAAGCCAACTATAATTTATAGGATAATAAACACAGATATCTGGAAGCACAAGTCAACACCAGGGAAAACCCATGTTCAAGGGGACCTGGGTTCGGCACTCGAATCGTTCGGCCAGAATCATTTAAAAATCACTCCAGGTGAATGCCGGGATGGCTTCATGGTCGAGTCTTTACTTGTTCCCGCTTGCCCTTGCAACTCGCTCTGTCTCGAAATAGTATAAAATTTACTTTTATTATTATTTTAACTTATACACTACCCAGATAATGTAAACTCACGCTACTATTTTACGAGAATTTAATACAGTTACGAATAAAAAACATGTATATGTGTTCTTTATAAGAGTAAGGGGGTTGCGCCATTTACTCTCACATCTAATCTGCAGTATCGGACTTACAGAATCACGAGCCAGCCACGTTTCGAGGACGAAAACATAAAAAAAATTGCAACACGTAATGAAGACAAACGTGTTCGTATTAACTTAAAAATAAATCACTATATTTAGCACACAGATTAATTTGGTATCAGCAATTCCTTGCATATTTCAGGCATACCAAGATACCATTTTGCATTTATAGGTACTTAAAGGTACAATTTCACACACTATGCGTTGTTGGCCAGTCTGATATCTCTAGGAATATATACCCGATCGGGTCATTATTATTCTCTTCGTAATCCAAAGAACGACTCATTTCATCCGCTGATGCATATTCTACAAAAATATTTCCACGCCCAAGTACACAGTGGTCAAGTAACGTTAAACTGTTTGTGAGGAAACAATCTAACAGAATATTCGGCCCGCTTACATCTGCAAATACGAGTGTAAACCAAATTAAGGTAAGAGAAAACAGGCCACCCATTACAGAAATAGGGGGGAAAAATTGCCCAGTAACGAAATTAAGGTAATACACTTCATGCCCCGAACAGTGCTACATATTTATATTTCTGAATCGAAGCGATAATCCAAGGTGAAAAAAAACCTTAATATTTTAAATTGTATTAACATTGAACCTTCAGAGAAAACGTCTGTGTTCACACACCAAAAACCTGTCCATTGAAAAATATATATATAAATAAAGTCCAGTTCCCTAACATAATTTGTTTTTAATAACAGGGTAAGCTTCATAATATCAGAGCTAAGTACCGATTATAAACTAGTCCCCAGNTAACATAATTTGTTTTTAATAACAGGGTAAGCTTCATAATATCAGAGCTAAGTACCGATTATAAACTAGTCCCCAATTCTTTATGAACCTGCAGAGATACCTACGCATGTTGGCAATGTTTCAGCTCAGGCATGCCAGTGTATCACATAGACATACGAACGGTAAATTTCCGAAAGTTCAGAAGCGAGAGCTAAATCACCCATAATCGGTGTTCATTTTTGCGACAAACTTTGTGCACCTCCATCATACCCAGAAAGAGTTCTGATGCTTGCTAGCATACTTGTGCTCTATCAGTCCCTCGTGATGCTATGAAGATATTAAATCTCGTAAAATGCAAATACATAAGCAATAGATTCACAAAAAAAAAAAAATGTAATACTTATGTTTACGCACATGAGGTTAATTACCCATGCAAAATTAAAAAAGTATCAGGCTGCAGGAGAGATTACTCTGGTCAGAAGGCCTATTGCAATCTACGAAATTATGAAGATTTTGACACATCAGTTCAGGCTCCCCGTCGAAAACGGCACCCCAGGCCCATTTTGCAACAATGACCTCTTCCACGGTGTCACATAAGAGGGGGATTACAGTGGNTCGAAAACGGCACCCCAGGCCCATTTTGCAACAATGACCTCTTCCACGGTGTCACATAAGAGGGGGATTACAGTGGCTAGAACTCTCGTTTCCCATCACGTTACGCGTGCAGCATCCTTTCTTCTGTACACACAATTTTTCACAGGAGGTCCACCTCAACACCAGCCCATTCTTCACTCAGTCTCTTCCCCCCAACACGAAGAGACATGTTCGATTCCCGGCAGGGTCGCTCCCAGATTTTTGCCATTTCATTCCTCAAAAACATTCCTTCCTCAGTTCGTGTGTTTGTCAAACAAAACTCAGCTGACTTAATCCGCCCGAGAAAGACATAATNAAAAACATTCCTTCCTCAGTTCGTGTGTTTGTCAAACAAAACTCAGCTGACTTAATCCGCCCGAGAAAGACATAAGACTTCAGATTGAAACATATTCACCGTAACGCACTTTCTCGTTTAATTTTTATTTAAAACAGATCCTTGCATTCGATTCTATACTCTACTTAAATAATAAGTATTTCAGAGAAGCAGTAGCGTAAGGTTCAATAAACTAAAAGTGCACAACTAAGAACACATAAATGTAATATCTTACGTTTTCCATGCATTCAATCTTTGCTTTTATCTAATGTTTGTAAATGATGGATAGTACACAATGGTTTCATTCTATATAACTCCTTTCCGTAAGTCCACCGATGATTAAAGATATATCCTAGCTCTGCAAGGCAATCAAATGCCTAAGTCTATCAACAAGTTCNCCGTAAGTCCACCGATGATTAAAGATATATCCTAGCTCTGCAAGGCAATCAAATGCCTAAGTCTATCAACAAGTTCATAGGGATCTTCAGGAAATATGTGGTTGGTGTTTTTGTCGTCTTCTGCATTATTTACGACATTTTTTTCAGCAAAGCCGGTGAGGATATGTGTGACGACGTCGAAAAAATCACCACTGTTTTCACCGTCAACACTGTCTTCATTATCGTATACATGACCCTTCCCTTTTTCGCAACTCTTAGTACCGGAATGAAATCTCATATACGCTGAAGAAACTTGGGAAAAATCACTCAGATATGACTCACTATAACCTGTTTTATTTGAGGAATATTGTCAGAATACAGAGCGAGCAGCGTCGCATAGATTGTGATTAGCAGAGATATTGACGGAGGAGCATGTCATGCAAAAATAGCCTCCCATGAAACCTTATATGTATCGACTCGGGAAACAATCGTTTAAATACTACTGCCGTTGATACCAAGCACGATGGAAAAACATCACTTTGAATATTTACGAAAAAAAATACAATATGAAAACCTTACTGTATAGTAAAACAGATATCACGATCATATGATGAATATATGATTTTAAATATGCATCAAATCGATTTTAAACCATGGCGATTATATTCAGGTACATCCTCATATTTGTTAATAATGCCTTGCGCCCTATGGTGAAAACAAGCCCATGCTTACGCAAGTAAAAGTTCTCAACATTGCATCTTAGTCCTTCACCAGTGATAAATTCTTTATTCCATTAAAATGACGGCATCAATAAATGCAAGCCCTATTCCCGATGCAGAAATATTTACAAACTGTTCTGTGAACACTGCGAACCAGAGAACCACGAAACGTGGCGGANCCCTATTCCCGATGCAGAAATATTTACAAACTGTTCTGTGAACACTGCGAACCAGAGAACCACGAAACGTGGCGGTGGATATCAGGCACCCTTTCTATAATGATTATTTAGTACCGATACAGGACCGGACACGCTCAATACTTCACACCATCCTCTCGACAGCAGTTGCACAGCTACCAGAGCGCACGCCTCCNACACGCTCAATACTTCACACCATCCTCTCGACAGCAGTTGCACAGCTACCAGAGCGCACGCCTCCCACCAAGGCGAGCTAGGTTCGATTCCCGGCAGGGGTCGCACCTGTATTTTCGAGCATGTGGGAAACGTGATTGATGCCATTGCCAACAGTATCACATGTTATAGATTTGGCGAGGTTCGGCAGATTTTCTCGGGATACTTGGCCTTCTTCATCGACCTTAACGTCGATATATATGTATATACATATGCATATATATTTGTTTGAATTCGTAAGGGTCACTGTAGGGCCCATAAGCACTTTATATGTATGTTCCTTGAAGTAATTAATTACTGAGATAATGATATTAACATTGTTTTTTTAATGGCAATATGTTCATTAACCCCATTATCATAACATGTTATTAAGCAGCGAGTTTAGTGACGTGATTAGTTTGAAAACCCGAAGAGCTCTTTTTGAGATATAAGGGGGTTTTCATAAGTGTATGCTTTTGACTGTAGTTGTGGTAGGGTAGGTTGCGTCATCCGCTGGAAGATATCCGGTGGAAATTCCTACACCTACCTCGCTTCACACATCGAGTGGAAAAAACGAAGGTTTAAACGTGCTGCGTACATTGCAAACTACAGTGTACTGCAGGGTTCCGTTTATTTCTGTTACATTGGTGTGGACTGTGAAACAGACACGATTGCTCGGTGAATTGATTGTACTCAGCCTATGAACATCAAATTAAACAAATGTTTTTGTCTGTAACAACAACAACACCAACAAACAAGCTTTCGATTGAACAATACCATTTCTGTATCGGACGAGCAACAATAATAACATTGATAATCACAACTAATAAAGGTTACAGAATGTTGTAATCAGTTGCACCCAGAGAAGGGACTGGTTATTCTCGTCTCGNATAATCACAACTAATAAAGGTTACAGAATGTTGTAATCAGTTGCACCCAGAGAAGGGACTGGTTATTCTCGTCTCGGATGTCCGCTGTCAGTTACTACCGTGCCCATGTTGTGCCTACTTCATCGTGTGCTCAATAAATCCACCATCAACCGCAATGCACATGTTAAGTCGTTCGGCGAGAGACGACAACCCGAAAGTAACTATTGCCCTCGATGGCATAGTACAAGCTTCAATTGTGCGGTGATTTACGTCATCTGGAGTCATTGGGACTTGCTGGTAAGCTTTATCCTTGACTGTACCTCAAAGATAAAAGTCTAAAGGAGCCAAGTCTGTTGAACATGCTGACCATGGGATGATGCACGGCCTTCTTTAGTGGGAGGCCGGGGCGTTCAACTTGGCAACACCACCGACAGAGCAGGCCAGGGGCCGAGCCAGACAGCGCGCCTTCAGGCCGGGACATGATCGATAATTGTGTGTCATTCAACTCGTCCATATACGAAAACTGAGATATTGTTACAAAAGTTGCTACACTTTAAGTGACAAGTTATTAGTGTGTATAAGTCGTAGAGTGAAATTTAACTATGATAACTTTCATTGTATATCACGTATACCGAATGTCAGATAATTCGCGGATACGGACTGCACCACATGAGTCTGTGATCAAAACTAAATAGAAAATATTCTTTGGTATAAAAGCGTAAGGTTAGTTCATGAGAAAAACGACATTAAAGCAGATAAAATTACTTTATTGTATGTTAAGCACAGCATACAGCATCAGCATACAAAACGTCAAAATGTCATAACAGGTGGTCGAAGTTTCCTCTGCCCATAGTAATGCTTTTTTCCACACGTTGGATGCATGGGACATGCATGTAACTTGGCCGCCAGATTCACCCATGGCCAGTGCCATCTCCCAGTACTCACTGCATGTTAATTCAATGGCCTCTTTGGCACTACTGAGCTCGGCTCATTCTCTTGCCGTATGCCTTACGACCGACACATTAGTTGCAGCACTGCCACATCACCTCACATTTATCTAATTGGAATACCACATGTTTGCTACAATGGTTTATGGACCTTTCATGTCGTTTTTCTCGTAAACTAAGGGCCTCGTGGTTTTTACCAAAGAGTATTTCCTACTTGGTTTTGATCACAGATCCGTGTGCTGCAGGCCGTATCCGCGAATTACCTGACAACCTCTATATTTCATGTATGTTAACTCAATATTTTCAATTGCTTCAAAGGGTTTTTAATATTTCTGACAATATTTATATTTGAAAATTATAACCATGGGTAAATAGTGCCTCATTTATTTCGTTAACTTTATGTAGGTACATACCGTATTATCGGTATGCAATAAGATATTTAATTAAGTTTTTTATGAAATCGTCTCACCGACAGAGCGCAGTAATCAGGCTGCAGTTTTTTACATTCCTAGTCTTATTTTCATATGCATAAATCTCGGTTTTACTAATATAGATTACATAAAAGATACTTAATTTTTATAATACAGACGGTATATTGACACTCCGTTTAGATTTCCCGGTTTCCTTGTTAATTGCTTAAAATTTTCTAAATAGNGTCTCACCGACAGAGCGCAGTAATCAGGCTGCAGTTTTTTACATTCCTAGTCTTATTTTCATATGCATAAATCTCTGTTTTACTAATATAGATTACATAAAAGATACTTAATTTTAATAATACAGACGGTATATTGACACTCCGTTTAGATTTCCCGGTTTCCTTGTTAATTGCTTAAAATTTTCTAAATAGNATAATACAGACGGTATATTGACACTCCGTTTAGATTTCCCGGTTTCCTTGTTAATTGCTTAAAATTTTCTAAATAGGCTAAATAAATGTTGACATATATTTACGGTGATTCTACAGTTACAAGTAAATGAAATTAATTACACTTCAATTCAATAACATGTCACGACACACAGTACTGTAAGCCAGATATTACATCGTAGGCCTAACAGAAATAAATGCAATCAATATTACGCAATACGTACAGATATACTTACGATTTTACGAAATGTTGCTACGTTATTTCTTATCACGCAGAGTTAACTTCCTCTTGTTTTCTGGAACTTTACTTTTCCGTGACAACTGATACGTTCTGTGACATGAATAAATGTTCAGAAATATATCGTCCTAAGTTGAAAAGGTGATAAACTTTTTCACAGAGTTTCCACAGTGACACACGCCATCCACAAATCCTGTGAGTTTTGTATCGCGCAGAATTGTCTACTGTTTGGCTAAGTCAACAAAAAAATTTTCTGGTATTTATTTTCGAGAAACTCTTTTTCTTGCTTTTCAGAAGCTAAGAGTTTCTTTAATGCGTTTGTAATCACTCCTTCACGTACAACAGCAGCTGAATAAATGAATGGTTTACCCCCATTAAGTTCGTTAAAATTTGTATCGTCAGTAAAATTATGAGTCAAAGGTTCAGTACAAATACCACAGCCGATAAACATACCTAACTTGTGGGAAGTATAAACACAAATATACAAAAGTAAAGTATCTTCTTAGAAATTACCCAGTTTGACATCGAGGAAGTCTTGTATATTTTTAGTTGTATATTTGAGGAACAAAATGAACTGCTGCTATCAGAATAGCACACATCTTTGAACACATCAAAATCAAACTTTACCTGTCCGTATCAGGAAGAATTTAACACCAAGAGACTTCTAACACAAAATTTTTTCTCTGACTCAGTTAACTGCGGCACTGAAATGTTATGGGACCACGGTGGCGCAGCTACTAAACGCTCGCTTCCTTCATTGCTAACCAGTTTCGATTCCCGGCTGGGTCTATCCCGAATTTTCGCATGTGGGAATCGTGTCGGAAAATGCCGCTGGTTGGCGGGTTTCCTCAGGAATCTCCCATTTTCCCACCCTTGCATTCTGGCGCTGCTCCAAACTCACCTCGCTTCGCCCTCATCAGCCGTCAAGACCCTGATGTTAAAAGCCGCCAAAACATCTCCAATCCACTCCATAAAAATGTTATAGTTCCCTCCTCATATGTGTCTGTATTGGCTCAGTCGGGCTTACAGACTGTCGATCTGTAGCATTCCTGCGAGAATGTACAANCTCCTCATATGTGTCTGTATTGGCTCAGTCGGGCTTACAGACTGTCGATCTGTAGCATTCCTGCGAGAATGTACACAATCCTTAAATCATGAAATGAATACGGAATGAATTCCACCAGAACGACTGCACTGCAGTCAACAGATTTTTGTGTATCAGCAGTTAAACAATCTGACTTCAAAGACAGTGATATCCAAATTTCCAGCCAAGATGCTAATTACTGCAAAGATATTATTCTTTCGTCTGTTACGCTTGTACAGGGGCGAGATAATTCGCTTTTCTTTACAATACTTATGNCTGCAAAGATATTATTCTTTCGTCTGTTACGCTTGTACAGGGGCGAGATAATTCGCTTTTCTTTACAATACTTATGATAGAGCTTTTCATGTTTACAGTATTCCATCACTATTTTACTGTGTTTATAAACTCGGCTGTTCTTTCAGAGACATTTTTCTTAATTTTTAACGCAGCACTGTAAAAATATTTTTAACTTATTAAACATTTTGCCTTTCAATACTAGTAGGACAGACTGTTTTACAATTTAGTCATGGGGCTGTTATTACCAATACTTGCCTTTTTCTTCATACCTCCAGGTCAATTACAGCTTTAAACTTTGCTTGAAGAAGCGGTTTGCCTTTGCCTGCATTAAAGGGAGGATCTTTGATATTAGGCCAGTTGTTTCTTATTTGTGAAATTATGAACATTGTTGTAAGTCAAGACCATATTGTGACCTTAAAAGGGCATAAAATGTTTTCTTGGAGAATCTGATGTGAAAATATTAAAAACGTTATATTTTTGTTGTTGTCAGTAATAACAGCTACTACAGTCAGACCACATGCTTCTACCATGTTCAAGACGTTTGACCGTCGTCATGTTATGTAATTCAGAGCCTGGTGGATTTTTCACTGGTAAGAGAGCAATACTTTGTTTGAAACTGTTGAAAGCTGGTGATACCACGCATGCGACTGCAGTCTTTGCTTCTTGTGAAACGTCGTTATCTGTCACGCCAGTTAGTTTTCCACATTTGTAACTAATACCAACATTGATATATATTCCGTCACATTGTAAAACTACATAATTCTTCCTCGTATTTAGGCCTTAACTATCGTAATTAGAGAAATGTGATTTCCATTTCCCTGCGCACAACCAATCTCCGTGTCCCAAAATTGAACTGCTTTTCTGCTAACACGTCTAGCGAAAACGTCGTGGTTTGGATTTTAGGTTAGAAAACTGATTTGTAAACAAATGCTTTGAGATGTAGGTAGGGCCTTTGTATACTTCCTCTAACTTTTTTATAATGCAGTTTGATTAAATTCAAATATGTAAAAGTATTTTATTAATATAAANTTGTATACTTCCTCTAACTTTTTTATAATGCAGTTTGATTAAATTCAAATATGTAAAAGTATTTTATTAATATAAAAGTGCTCGTCATTTAAAAATGAATATATAAACAAACACTTTCATCATTGTTTCCATGTGACTTTGACAGTTGTGTANAGTGCTCGTCATTTAAAAATGAATATATAAACAAACACTTTCATCATTGTTTCCATGTGACTTTGACAGTTGTGTATGTTTGGGGTAGGTCAATGTTGTGTAAATGCGCAGAAGACGAATAAGCGGTCTACCTCATCTTTAGTATATGGCTAGGAGATGCCACAAACCTATTCGATAATTTATTTGTTGCAGGTACTTAGGGTGTGGGAGAACCAATAAACTATTTATTTGTTCTGATAGCGCTGTAGCTCGCACATGACCTGCTGTATATCAGATATGCACGAACTACCATGCTTACAGAATATATTTTTTTTATTGCAAAGCTCTAGTTGTTCTTTTATAGATTCTAACTGTACTGTAGTTGTGTCACATGAACTAAAATAAATAACTTCCCTTAGTGACGTAAAAAACTTACGTGTATTCTCAACGAAAGTCTCTACTGAAGGAACAGACGCAATTACTTAAATACTTGCACGAAATTTTTTAAGCTGAGACTACCTTTAAATCAGTATAAAAAATACTTTGTCTCTTGTTATATTAATTAAAAAGTCAATTTATTTCTTTGGGGTAACTTCACTGAGATGCCTGTGACTTACTCAAGTTAGACGGTAAAGGTGGTAAAATACTAGGTACCGCATTTTGTTTTAAAATGGGTTGATATTTAGGATATTCCTGCACAAAACCGTACATGCCTCTATAAATCTCAATCATTGATATGACACGCTCAATGTATGACCTTGCTTTGGTTGTTTGTCTGCTATCATAATTACTGCTACCAAAAAGAAATAAAGTTTTCAAAATATATGTGTGCTGGATACAAAAGGCCAACAGTAATACTTAGATTAAGTTTTTATATATTTAAAATTAATAAAATAAACATAATATATTTCGCAGACATAAGAAAGNAGTAATACTTAGATTAAGTTTTTATATATTTAAAATTAATAAAATAAACATAATATATTTCGCAGACATAAGAAAGTGGATATAAAAGACATGATGAAAACTTGTATAATAGCAGAAAGAAGGAAAGGAGGGCCCTACAAATAAGACTAATTTTTTATGCGTATTTAAATGCCAGAACATTAATATTTTAGTATACATAAAACATTAAATAATCCAGGTATATAATAAACGAATTTTTCATTTTAAAATTTGATAGTCAATTTTTTTAATTTGAAAGTTCACAAACTGTTAAAAATTCAAATTTGGGAAGTTCACAAATTGTAGGTACAATTAAAATTAAGTGGATATGGCCTGTGGAGAGAATAAAGCAGAAATGTGATGGGAGTCACGAGTATCCCATCACAGCTACTAGGTTAGACTGCGAAGTTGCAGTCTTCCCATACTACAGGTCGGTATGGACTGGTACTCAGATAACAGTGATACAGCGAAATGCGACTGCTAAGCTGCGATCGGTGATGCTGCAAAACTTGGACCTCTGGAAAGGTCGGGAACAGATTAATAAAAAAATTTACATTACAGCAAAACTGGGTTAGGAAAACAGTAGAAAAACACTTACCCATAACGAAGGTAGAAAACTGCACTAACATAGAATACCAACACTGAACTATGTTGTAGCACATCTTAACAACATGATGAGAAGTAAAATAAACTTCCACAAAAAGNTAGAATACCAACACTGAACTATGTTGTAGCACATCTTAACAACATGATGAGAAGTAAAATAAACTTCCACAAAAATACATCTTGTTTACAAGTGATGTATGGTGTTGCGCATCTTCAAGTCAGATGTTCACAGATAGCTAGTGGATGAAGAATGTGCGGTCGATACGCAGTGAGTGCTCGAGATAAGCACGTGGTTGAGCTTCAGTGATTGCTGCTAGATGGCATAAGCTTACCCAAATAGCAACTTTCAATGCCTTTCACGCTTAGCAAGAGCGTGAAAAGAGATGATGCGAGGNTGGCATAAGCTTACCCAAATAGCAACTTTCAATGCCTTTCACGCTTAGCAAGAGCGTGAAAAGAGATGATGCGAGGTGAAAAACTACAAAACTTGAAGGACATGTCAAAAGAAAAACAAGGCTTTAAGCCGAATGCGACGGCGACCGACACAAAAAATACATGGAGTGTTAAGATACACATCCTGAAAGAAAATGCATGTGCAGTTAAACTGTCCGGAAATGAGTTGACAATTTAGCTGAAGTATATTTTGTGAGGCTGTGAGTCCAGAAAAAGTGAATGTAAGAAGGTACTCAGTTAGGAAAATAAATAGAATTAACTGAAATAATTATCTCTCTCCAAAGCAATCAAATCTAAATGAAATAAAATAATATCCCGAATTGAAATTAAGGTAATATAATAAATTTGTTCACACTAAATATGAGAAATATAAAAAACTATTGAAAACTTTTTTCAAAGGTACAGACTCCCTCTTGCCCTGAAAACGGATGCTAAGGTGTTCCTATCCATATTTATTGTCAAAAACAAGATCAGTAACACAAGGTACTGGTCGTGTTAATGTTCATTTTAGATTGTACAAACTTATTAGTAAATAAGCACAAAAGCATTATGAATATACTCAAGAACAATTAACAAGACATGAGACTGATGATAATCGTTTGAAATCAATGTATGTACATATATTACACAATACAGTCTTGAAAAATTAATTGGGTACCCATAAAACTAACAGATATGTTGAGAGTGAAAATAATGATGAGTGCACTCTTAAAATTAAACTTATGTCATAATTGTTTATGAAAAAGTACCTAGGTTATTGATGAAGAGCTTTGCTCCTTAAACTAGCATTGATTTGCTTAGTTTTGTTTTAGTTAACCTAGTTTAGCTTAAGTAGGTTTATTTGCTTTGTACACTTAGTTAGCTTAGTAGGCTTAGTTTTTTGTGAACCACAGCTATAAGAGGTGCATGTCACAAGGGAATTAACTAGCCAGGGGGATGATCAGTCCACATGACCACCTAAATGACCATACACTATTTGTTTAAATGGCAGTAATTAATTACCAAACGATGACCATTACTTTTAGGTACTAGAAAGGCAGGTGAACTAGACGATGATTTGGAGGGTTCAATGACTTTAGTGTCCAAAAGATCCTGAATATTCTATCGCAAAATTTTCATTTTTGGTGGTACCAAATCGTAGGGATGGCACTTCACAGGTTTGTTGTCAAGGAGTTTAACCTCGTATTCAATCAAATTTGTGCATCCTAGCACTGGAGTCAGAACATCTGGAAATCTGCAAATAGATTCTTAATTGCTTGTTGTTTTGCACTGTCTAGATGATTTAAATCTGTAAAATTTTGATAACTTGTGACTTTTGATACTTTTACTTGTTCGCGGTGTTGTGATTGTGAACCGGAAAATGGAAATATCACCTCATGATTAAATCTAAACATGATATATCTTGCTTTCAGATAAATAAGAATGTGTCTCTTAGTAATGAAATTTGCTCCAGAATAAGATCTGTCGCCAGATCATCGCACACACAAAAAATGGAAAAACCCATGTAAACAAATAAATTCTGATTTTCACTAAATTTACTCGT
>NQII01000576.1:735365-761738 GCA_002778355.1 Clitarchus hookeri
CCCACGACGCCAGTCGCGGCGTCAAACCATACGTAGCCGACATAGGAAAAGGGGAGGAGAGTTTGTCTCGTGAGTTCATGTACCAGTTAACCTGTTCAAGCAACCATAAAACTCGATTATGTGAACACCCGTATAAAGTGTATGTTATTAGTAAATTGGACCTAGAGACAACAGTGTCGACGTATTTGTACGCCCTATCACTGAGGGCTAGCATCAAGTGCTGGCGCCTCACGCCGCAGAGCAGAATCAATACCTACTTCCAAACTTCAGCATTTGGCAGGTATCAACTTTTCATACATTTTCTATATTTTCTGTAATTAAAAACAACTCCATGTGTTCCCGAAGTCNATTTGGCAGGTATCAACTTTTCATACATTTTCTATATTTTCTGTAATTAAAAACAACTCCATGTGTTCCCGAAGTCACCAACCATAAAGGCACTATTGACAAAACATGATGTGTTAACTGGTTTGACAAGAGTGACTAGATTTGTTTTTTTTGGAAAAATCTTTATTTTTAGAAAAATCGTTCTGGTTAGGTGGCCTTGACTTCCCACATTTAGACCACCGCCTTACAGTTTATTCTTTAGATTATTTTTTATCCTTTGCTCTTAAAATTCTGCACTCAGACATAATGTGACCAGGCTTTTTACAAAAATCACATGTTTTACTACCTTTTCTCTAGTCCTTGGGTATGAATTTCGTTTTCTTATCACCTTGGGATGGTTCAGACACTTTCTTAGGACTGTGGTGTTCTAATCTAAAAGATGTTGTGGATTCGCTTATGAAATGGTGGTGAAATTTACCTCAGAATTGGTCTACAAAAGCAACATTGGTGAGAATTTATGCACAAACAGTCCAAGTTAGCAAACGTCTGTGGTCTGGACGTAGTGTGTGAGCGCTCTGCGGGATTCAACCCATCTAAGATGGTAGATAATATTTCAGCCTTAGAAACACATAGAACATAAGGGCTGGCCTCGGAGGGGTCGTTGCTGTTAGATGAGGGGGTGAGAGGAGGGAAGGTATAGTAGGGTAGTGTAAAGGGTTTTTGAAGCCTAGGGTGTGGTTGTGGATTGGATTTGGGATGCCTGTGGAAGAGCAAAAAAAAAAATTTTTAATTTGGGATACATGGGATGGTTGTGTAATGACAGTGGTGTCGGTTGAGGGGGGTGTGTGTGAAATTTTTGTGGACACTACCGTCACAGTAGTCAGGATACTGTTATCCTCAATTGGTTCACTGTTACTTACATTACTTGCAAAACCACACACTGATGAAGCTTGTATAGGGTTTTCTGGTATACCAGAGCATGATACAGTCGTTATGGGTCGTGTGTGTGGTAAAGAGGATATACTTGAGTCCCCTGTCTCTAGTGACATGGGGTCGAACCCCTGGAGGCTAATAGCTGGTGCTGACATTTTTGAAATATTTAAATTTTCAAAATCATGGGTTACATTGGAGGTGGTAATGGGGTCAGCTGAAGGCTGTGTGACAACATTGTGATGGGTTGATTGGCCAGATCATTTAGCAACACCTTTGTTTGTTTTAAATTATCGAGCCACTTGGCTACCTTTTGCATGTATAGTCATGCATACCATCTTGGTCTAAAATATATAGGTTGGTAAATCTATGAATGTCACGGTTGAGCGTAGTAAGACACCTATTTAGGCCTGTGCTGTTGGGAGTAGCCTGTAGTGAAAAAGCTGTTTCGCTTAATTGTTTAGTCTTGTCAATGCAAATGCTGAATTTGTCCATCCAATCCACGCTATTCACATTAGCTATGGAAAGCTGGATGAGATCGTTAACTGCCAGTCGCATCATTTTTACGCAACATTGGCAAATCACCTGATGCATCTATTTTCCGGACTACTAAATTATATTGGAGTTCGTCGTGGATTAGCAATTCAGGAACCGTAGTGCTAGCCATTTTAATAATGGGTAATGAAAACAAATGGTGATTAAATGAGGTTATAACCCATGTAAATACATGCGATGTGTTGTTTACTATGGGTAACCCTAATATCGATAGGTATGTGTTAATAACTATCTATATTATTAACAAACAACATATATTAGAAAAATGTTCAAAATATTTATCAATTAAATATTATGACAAGACATTTGGGGGAACAGAGAGAGAGAGAAATAAAAACTGTGCATTTAATTAATAAACACAGAACGTCACACTTCGCCAAGATGTCCATGCTGGAGGTTAAGCAATTCACAGTGAATGAAGAAATGAGCTGTGGAAAATGGCAAAATCCTACAAACAATATAACAAATTGATGAAAAATAAAATGTAAAATATGTTACANATGAGCTGTGGAAAATGGCAAAATCCTACAAACAATATAACAAATTGATGAAAAATAAAATGTAAAATATGTTACATGTTTTGACTCCAGAGAAATATATTAGTTTAACCCATACTTATCAATAGCAAAAACAATAAATATTGTCTCATGGTTAAAATAATAAGATAGTACAATTGCTGAAGTTATGTAGATTATAACCACGCTCTGCTACCAAAATTTCTGTGGCCTCGCTTTGGTTGTTAGTCTGCTACCATTATTACTGCTACCAAAAATAAATAAAGTATTCAAAACATATGTGTGCTGGATACAAAAGGCCAACAGTAATTAATGAGTAATGAGATTAATAGTTATGTGGAGAGACCTGAAGAATTCGCGGATTCATTTTAGGACACGCTAGAATTCAAAACACATGCGTTTATATAACTTAATCCATTGACCGACGCCGTATTTGACACTTCCTGGAGAATGCTGGTCCAATCGTCGCCTTCCACTGTGACAGCAAGCAACCAATGTGCAGTTGGTGTCGGCATATTTTTACAAAAGACTGTAGAGTCTAGGTTGCAAGTCATTGAACTCGCGATTTTTTCCAGTCTCTAGTTATATATAATCCAGAGGGGAGAAAAGTTAGTAATTCCACGACTAGTACTTGAATTAAATTTTGATATATTTAAAATAAAAAATGAAAACATCATATATTTTGCTGGCATAAGAAAGTGAAAATGAATGACATGATGAAATCTTGTATAATAGCAGAAAGAAAAAGGGGGCTCTTACAAACAATATTAATTGTACATGCATACTCAAATTCCAGGGCATTGATATTTTTAGTAAACATAAAGCATTAAGTAAGTCAGATATACAATAAACGAATTTTTCATTTTAAAATTTGATAGTTAACTTTTTTTTATTTGAAAGTTCACAAACCGACGAAAATTCAAACTGTGGGAAGTTCACAAACTGTATGTTCAATCAAAATTAAAATGAAGTGATATCCAGCGGAGAGAAAAAAGCATAAAATGCCATAGCCATTCTTCAGTGAACGTGATGGGAGTCACAAGTACCCCATCACAGCTACCAGGTTAGACTGTGAAGCTGCAGTCTTCCCATACTACAGGTTGGTACAGACTGGTACTCAGATAACAGTAATACAGCGAATTAGGACTGCCAAGCTGCGATTTGTGATGCTGCAAAACTGCAACCTCTGGAAAGGTCGAGCACAGATTAATACAAACATCAATGTTACTGCGAAACTGGGTTAGGAAAACAGTAGAAAAACACTTACCCATAACAAAGGTTGAAAACTACACTAACGAAGCATACTATCACTAAACTACATTGTAGAACATCTAAACTACATTATGAGAAGAAAAATGAACTTCCACAAAACTACATCTTGATTACAAGTGAAGTCTATAGTTGTGCATCGTCAAGTCAGATGTTCACAGATAGCCAGTGGGATGAAGAATGCATTGTCGATACACGGTGAGCGCTCGATACAAGCAGCTGAGCTTCGGTTTCAGTGGTTGACGCTAGATAGCATGACCTTACACAAACAGCAGCTTTCGATGCCTTTCACACCAAGTAACAGCGTGAAATGAGAAGACACGAGGTGAAAAACTACTAGACTTGAAGGACATGGCAAAAGAAAAACGAGGCTTACAGCTGGATGCGATGGCGACACAAAAAATTTGCAGCATTTTAAGGCCAAGTGACCCATAAGTAGCCACAGGTAGACTTGGAAGTGAAGCTGGAAAAACTCTTGAGCTAGTTCAGCCTTCCGACGAGATATGGTGACAGCAAAACATGCCTTCACTTTCTCGCCTGCCGTTAGCTTATAACGGAAAGCGAACTTTGGCAAAGGGAGGGGGTTAGAGGGAAAATCCAGCTTACCACCTGGGAACAACACACTTAGCTTTCATTCATTCGTACCACACTTCCCTGCATTTCCATCCTTGTTACTGCCACAACTCATACTTCAGAAAGGAAAGTAGTGTGAATATCCATGCTGCTGGATCTAGTTGAGTCACCGGTGTGATTGATTTGATACATTACAATAAGCGAATTCTGTTCTATCTCAGTCTTCCTTTCTAAGTTATATTATAAAAAATTAGGAATATGAAACCAAGCTAAATAGCGTTTTTTATTGTCCGTTGCGGGAAGCGATGGTCTATCCGTCAAATGACACACATTCAGACCATTTTGGCCCACGGCCNGTCACTGCCACAACTCATACTTCAGAAAGGAAAGTAGTGTGAATATCCATGCTGCTGGATCTAGTTGAGTCACCGATGTGATTGATTTGATACATTACAATAAGCGAATTCTGTTCTATCTAAGTCTTCCTTTCTAAGTTATATTATAAAAAATTAGGAATATGAAACCAAGCTAAATAGCGTTTTTTTATTGTCCGTTGCGGGAAGCGATGGTCTATCCGTCAAATGACACACATTCAGACCATTTTGGCCCACGGCCNTTTTTTATTGTCCGTTGCGGGAAGCGATGGTCTATCCGTCAAATGACACACATTCAGACCATTTTGGCCCACGGCCTTATTTATTCTTTTACGAGACGTTTTCAGTATTTATTTCCTTTGACTTTTCCACATTAGAAAAATTGTAATTAAATCTAATTATGCTACGTTTTTTAAAACCAATACCAATGGCAAAATTATTTACCCAAAGTGTTCAATTGGTAATATGACGTTGGCGAAGTATCCTTTTTTATGGTCAAACTGCATTAGTGTATTTTTTTAATACTTATATATGAATCAGTAATGGCATAATAATGCTAGAAATTATAAAATGTTGTTTTTTATATTTTAACTTAAAATTTTTATATTAAACAAGTAATGAATTATAGCCTTATTAATAAAAAAATTATATTTAGGGTTGCTTAGGGCAACACCCGATTGGGGAACGTAGCCCGGAGATAGTGTACTAAACATTAAATCACAATGCGAGGAATCAATCAAGCTCAACTGGGAGATGTTAGCATGAGTACTCACAGACTTCTATGGGAGGTATATTCAGGTATGGCAAGAAGCTATTATAAAAATAATCCAATACGTTGGAGCAAACTAAAAATGGAAGACAATTAATTCTTATAAAAAAATAATTTTATTTTAAATGCCGAAAAGTAAAAATGTGTCATTTAGAAACATTCGTGTATAATGAACACAGAACTAAATTTCATGTCGCACAAAATTAGTTTTAGCAGCAAACCACTTTTTTTAGATTCCTCTAACATTTCCAGGCCAATACACACGTTAGTTCGGGGAGTGAACTAATAAAGAGGGCTCCGCGATCATGCTAACGGAATACGAGTGAATAGACTAACGAGCAGAATAACGCTATGGGTACCGAGGCAATACGTCTATACTTCAATTAATGAATGAAAACTAGAGCTACGATGTTAAATAATTACTGACATTCTCTTTCATCGGGGCCAGCCCAGTGTACTCCATACGATTCTACAAGCCCATCGCCCAGAGGGCCCTTTGGCGGTTCGTTGGATACGTCCGTCTACATCCTCAATTACCTAGCGAACGAAATACAGGACGCCGAGGAAATGAAACAAAGAACAGGTAATTGCCGGGGCAAAAGCGGAACGCCGACGGCCGTTGCCCTTATTTAGTACCCCTGCCTCTAGAAGACGGGGGTAGTCGACCCACCCGGCAAAGGAGGCCTCTGGTGTTTTCCACAGGCTATAATAATTATGGCGGCAGATCACTGGTATGGATGTGCTACCAATACCTCGGAGACACGACAGCTGCCCACCGCGTTCCGATAGCTGAACTNAGATCACTGGTATGGATGTGCTACCAATACCTCGGAGACACGACAGCTGCCCACCGCGTTCCGATAGCTGAACTTGCGAAGGTTACCAACTAGCGGGCCGCGACCCCGTTCCTTCAGGCGGCAGACACAAAATCCAATATTTACTGTAAAAAAAATGTATAAACATGATGTAATATCATCAGTTTGTCTAGTTTCCAAGTACTGTAGTTACAAAAACGGTCAGCATAGCTGCGAAGTATGTGAATATTAAAACTCCTTATAAATTCATATTGGCAGCATTGNAGTTACAAAAACGGTCAGCATAGCTGCGAAGTATGTGAATATTAAAACTCCTTATAAATTCATATTGGCAGCATTGCTAACTTATTTTTAAACACATTTGAGAGCTTATTGGCACAGCGTGACTGCATCTATCAAAGAATGTGTATAATCTGTTTTGACGACACTGATGTATATAATACAAAACCATATATCATCACAAGTAAACATTAATATTTTTGATTGTCAAGTATGCAGCTATGATAACAAAATAATAATGGTAAAAAGCCTACCTTAGGAAATACATGGCAAAATGTGTTCTAATGATAAAGTAATTACGAACTAATGTTTGACATCTTTAAGACAGTCATAAATGACGTTACAAAATAAAATAAATAGCATCATATAGTTAAATTATGGTGGGATGTAAACGTGGCTTTAACGGATTATAATATATGCATTTTTTTAAAGAAGCTTTCTTCTTGCACTGATGCATTCATATCGTCTGCAATATGTCGAATGTAGCCATTTGAATACAATTATGGCTACACAAAAAATACTCACTCTGTTCAAACAACTATTTCAGTTCACACGGATTGGTACTGGACTCACCATACGAGGCAACACGGAGAAAATACGGAACAATATGCTGGCCTACGGCAAATGCCCTTTTAGACTAGAGCTTTCGACCGTCGCCAATGCGTAAACATAAACGTAAACTAGGATAGCGGGTGGAGTGCGGCCAGCACTCGATCCAGTCAGGCCATTGGTTTAAGTATGGAACAAACGACGAAAACATGAAAACATAACTGTTAAAATATCGTTTTCCATACAGCAATTATAATATATCGATTATGATTTTTGCTATTGTTATAAATCTTCCTATTTATTTAATAAACTTCCAATAACTTAAAATTTATAATACAACTCCCGATTTAAATTTCTATGTTTCTTTGTTGCACAATAAGAATAGCTGTTACAAAATTGCGACGATCTTGTTTGCTGTTCAACTCCGATGTACGTGTTTATAATTTCACTCCTGTTCGGTATCAGTTTTAGTAGTGGCTTACNGTTCAACTCCGATGTACGTGTTTATAATTTCACTCCTGTTCGGTATCAGTTTTAGTAGTGGCTTACTCAGTCAAAACCCAGTTGGGTGAACATAAATGATTTCCATAACAGGGTAACTGTGTCAGCATACTAGAAGATAAATATATTACATCCAAAGTGAGTATAACTCATAAAATATGTTCAGGGAACCAAAACAAAGGCTACGAGGTTAGTTGCTATTTTTTCAGATCCAAACTTCAATTTCGAGCCAACTAAAGTCCGAATTTTTATTTTAAAAAATTACGCACGAGGAGTGTAGTATTTATTGAAAATCCCCAACACGTTCTTTTCTCCGGGTTTTACATAAACTTTCGATGTGCGTGTCTGGTNAAAAAAATTACGCACGAGTAGTGTAGTATTTATTGAAAATCCCCAACACGTTCTTTTCTCCGGGTTTTACATAAACTTTCGATGTGCGTGTCTGGTAAATGATTCATTTGAACTGTACGGCAGAATTTGACATTGACCATACTCTAACGGGAACTTTACAGACTTTGGCACAGCTACATTATTTGTGATTTCATTGAGAACGTGTGTTCACACGAGTTCAATTAAATGACTACGCATATACCACCAGCATGAAATTTGCATTTGAAAGACGAACACTAGTCATATGTAATAAAAATGTCACAAATCTGAAAATTAAATATACACGTCTAGCCCAGTCATATTAGGTTAAAAAAGGGGTCAACCTCGGAATGAAAGATAATAAGCTGTAAATTGGTATAAGCCTNATCTTATTTTTTATTTATATGCAGAGATTCACGAATGGACATGCTTCCTATAGATGGCACATACTTTACCTCAACAATGTCATCTTTCTCCAAGATTACATCTGGGCTGACTCCAATGTATGGTATCTCAGGGTGAACAAAAATGCCACAAGGTGCTGCAGTTGTCTGCTTCTCTTTTTCTTTCACGAACTCGGACGTAAATAATAGCTGGTGAATAGAGTTCGGGTCCTAAAACAATATTTCTTACAATTTTGTTGCAAGATGTAACATTCCTCATGCAACAGATAACCCCGAATCGTGATGCAGTTAGTCTCTGCCGTTTTGCCTGCATCCACAGTGGATTCTCACGCTGTCCAACGGTAGCTCGTTCTAATGTAGAACATAGCGCCAGAGAACCAGCTTCTTACTGCAGCTTCCCTAAAATTGTGTTAATCTGGCTTTGAAGATCNATGTAGAACATAGCGCCAGAGAACCAGCTTCTTACTGCAGCTTCCCTAAAATTGTGTTAATCTGGCTTTGAAGATCTTTGGGAGCTAAATCAGGTTTTTCAGCATTTGGATCATACTCAGTGTAACCAGTTGTTTAGTCTATCTTTCTCATTTTTTTTGGCGTTGATATTTTCCTTCGTCTCTAAAATGTAGTCTTTTAGATGACCGATACCTTTGTCGCTTCGCACAAATTTTCTTACAAATATTCCCTTGATTGTTTCCACTCATGGTTTTCCAAGTACTTATCATATATAGATGGACCGGACCATTCATGTGTGCTAGAGCAGCCACATAGCAGCGTCGCCCGTAAGTAGATATAAAATGCCGATGCGAGCCCAGCTACTGGCACACCATAGATTTTAATCATCCATTTTCAACCCACTTTTAAAAACTAATGGGTTAAAAATAACCATCCCACTTTTAAAAACTAATGGATTAAAAAAAGCTATACGTTTTCCACCCACTGTTAAAAAACTAATGGATCACAAAATAACCATCCATATATAACACACTTTTAAAAACTAATGGGTTAAAAATAGCCATGCGTTTTCAACCCACTTTTAAAAACTAATAGATTAAAAATACCCATACTTTTTCAAACCCCTTTTAAAAACTAATGGATTAAAAATAGCCATACATTTTCAAAACACTTTTAAAAACTAATGAGTTGAAAATAGCCATACATTTTCAAACCACTTTTAAAAACTAATAGGTTTAAAATAGCCATACTTTTTCAACCCAGTTCTGAAAACTAATGGATTTAAAATAGTCATCCATGTTCAACCCAATTTTAAAAACTAATGGGTTTTAATGAGCCATACATTTTCAACTCACTTTTAAAAACTAATCGATTAAAAATACCCATACATATTCAAACCACTTTTAAAAACTAATGGATTAAAAATAGCCACTCATTTTCAACACACTTTTAAAACCTAATGGATTAAAAATATCCATCCCACTTTTAAAAACTAATGGATTAAAAATAGCCATCTGTTTTCAACCCGCTTCTATTATTAATTGTTTGAAAAGAACCATAAGTTATGAGAATTCTAATACGAGCATGGGCACGCGCAGCGCAAAAAAAAGTTGCGTTAACATTTGCGTTTAGAAAATGGCGTAAGGTGCTCTAAGAATTAGCAGCAAGACTTTCTTTTTATTTAAAGAATTTTAACTGTTTATTAAATGAATATGAATGCAATTTAAAATAAACTGATATCAAATAATACGAAGACGACCATGGCAATGAAAAAGGCTACTGCAACTGGTAATGTTTGGAAAGAATATAAATTTAAGCGTGATGTTTTTATGAAAATAAATAAGAAGAAACCTCAACGGCCATTTGTCAAGTGTGAAATTTGTAACCACTTTTACAAACCATCTCTAATTAGAAGTCATTTGAGAAGTAGATTGCACAAAGGTCTTGCACCAGTGCAAGAACCTACAAATGCATGGGACATTTTTANAGAAGTCATTTGAGAAGTAGATTGCACAAAGGTCTTGCACCAGTGCAAGAACCTACAAATGCATGGGACATTTTTAAAATACCGCAAAGTCTTATACCAAAACAGAAGTAACCAAGAGAAAAGCAAGTTCATTGTGAGACTTGTGGACATAACTACAAACCATCTCTAATAAGAAGTCACTTTAGGAACAAAGTGCACAAATAGACACTCAGATTCAGTGTAGAAGATATTGAAGAAGCATTTCAAAGTAGGATCAATACTTATGCTGTAACGAATGTGAATGCATACAAAGACCCAAATAATTTTCTAAACGATATAAAAGTAACTGTCATCAGCATAATAAATAAACGTTTAAAATCAATGGACCTCAAAGTGAACATGAAGTTTTTCGCTGAGTACAAAAGAGGAACTGGTGACAATATCGAATATGTAGAAAGCTCTTTTAAAACCAAGAAAGAAATTATACTGAAATCAACTAATATATAAAAATATTATACCGATGGCATATTAAAAATCATAGCTGAGATGGGTGCATTTGAAAAAAGGGCTATCAGTGGGTGCTCAATAGGATATTCAAACTAGAAGTGCGAATAAATAAATATGTTCCATTTAAGGGCAGTTATTATGTTGATCTTCCAAAAAAAATCAAAGCTAGGCTAGCAGCAGTTAATGTTAAGAACAATGATCAAAAAAAAATTTTGTGGTCTATTCTATCCGCACTGCATCCAGCCCAAAAGCATCCTCAAAGAGTGAACAAGTATTTGNAATACAAAGAGTACAGATCATTTTGCGTAAATGAAAAAAAAAGAAAACGCTATTTACAATGTGCTATTTTCAACTTTTACATTTTTTTGCAGCTACCTGTGATTGCAGTGTATACTGCAGCTCTCGGAAATGCACTCCTTTTCTGATACGACTGTCCGCTAATTCCGGTAACAAGCACTCCATATAAAATCTCTGCAGTTTTGGTAACTTCATTTTTTCCCAGAATTCATGGTATCTTTCTTCCCTTATTATTTCAATTCCACTGTCGCAATAAATTACCAAGTCACAGAATTTTCTGTGCGCTATTTGGAATTACCTTTGTATTTGGCCTCTGTACCGATGTTATTTTTAAGTTGCAAAATCTTATTTTTTATTTATATGCAGAGATTCACGAATGGACATGCTTCCTATAGATGGCACATACTTTACCTCAACAATGTCATCTTTCTCCAAGATTACATCTGGGCTGACTCCAATGTATGGTATCTCAGGGTGAACAAAAATGCCACAAGGTGCTGCAGTTGTCTGCTTCTCTTTTTCTTTCACGAACTCGGACGTAAATAATAGCTGGTGAATAGAGTTCGGGTCCTAAAACAATATTTCTTACAATTTTGTTGCAAGATGTAACATTCCTCATGCAACAGATAACCCCGAATCGTGATGCAGTTAGTCTCTGCCGTTTTGCCTGCATCCACAGTGGATTCTCACGCTGTCCAACGGTAGCTCGTTCTAATGTAGAACATAGCGCCAGAGAACCAGCTTCTTACTGCAGCTTCCCTAAAATTGTGTTAATCTGGCTTTGAAGATCATTGGGAGCTAAATCAGGTTTTTCAGCATTTGGATCATACTCAGTGTAACCAGTTGTTTAGTCTATCTTTCTCATTTTTTTTGGCGTTGATATTTTCCTTCGTCTCTAAAATGTAGTCTTTTAGATTACCGATACCTTTGTCGCTTCGCACAAATTTTCTTACAAATATTCCCTTGATTGTTTCCACTCATGGTTTTCCAAGTACTTATCATATATAGATGGACCGGACCATTCATGTGTGCTAGAGCAGCCACATAGCAGCGTCGCCCGTAAGTAGATATAAAATGCCGATGCGAGCCCAGCTACTGGCACACCATAGATTTTAATCATCCATTTTCAACCCACTTTTAAAAACTAATGGGTTAAAAATAACCATCCCACTTTTAAAAACTAATGGATTAAAAAAAGCTATACGTTTTCCACCCACTGTTAAAAAACTAATGGATCACAAAATAACCATCCATATATAACACACTTTTAAAAACTAATGGGTTAAAAATAGCCATGCGTTTTCAACCCACTTTTAAAAACTAATAGATTAAAAATACCCATACTTTTTCAAACCCCTTTTAAAAACTAATGGATTAAAAATAGCCATACATTTTCAAAACACTTTTAAAAACTAATGAGTTGAAAATAGCCATACATTTTCAAACCACTTTTAAAAACTAATAGGTTTAAAATAGCCATACTTTTTCAACCCAGTTCTGAAAACTAATGGATTTAAAATAGTCATCCATGTTCAACCCAATTTTAAAAACTAATGGGTTTTAATGAGCCATACATTTTCAACTCACTTTTAAAAACTAATCGATTAAAAATACCCATACATATTCAAACCACTTTTAAAAATAATGGATTAAAAAATAGCCATCTGTTTTCAACCCGCTTCTATTATTAATTGTTTGAAAAGAACCATAAGTTATGAGAATTCTAATACGAGCATGGGCACGCGCAGCGCATAAAAAAGTTGCGTTAACATTTGCGTTTAGAAAATGGCGTAAGATGCTCTAAGAATTAGCAGCAAGACTTTCTTTTTATTTAAAGAATTTTAACTGTTTATTAAATGAATATGAATGCAATTTAAAATAAACTGATATCAAATAATACGAAGACGACCATGGCAATGAAAAAGGCTACTGCAACTGGTAATGTTTGGAAAGAATATAAATTTAAGCGTGATGTTTTTATGAAAAGAAATAAGAAGAAACCTCAACGGCCATTTGTCAAGTGTGAAACTTGTAACCACTTTTACAAACCATCTCTAATCAGAAGTCATTTGAGAAGTAGATTGCACAAAGGTCTTGCACCAGTGCAAGAACCTACAAATGCATGGGACATTTTTAAAATACCGCAAAGTCTTATACCAAAACAGAAGTAACCAAGAGAAAAGCAAGTTCATTGTGAGACTTGTGGACATAACTACAAACCATCTCTAATAAGAAGTCACTTTAGGAACAAAGTGCACAAATAGACACTCAGATTCAGTGTAGAAGAGATTGAAGAAGCATTTCAAAGTAGGATCAATACTTATGCTGTAACGAATGTGAATGCATACAAAGACCCAAATAATTTTCTAAACGATATAAAAGTAACTGTCATCAGCATAATAAATAAACGTTTAAAATCAATGGACCTCAAAGTGAACATGAAGTTTTTCGCTGAGTACAAAAGAGGAACTGGTGACAATATCGAATATGTAGAAAGCTCTTTTAAAACCAAGAAAGAAATTATACTGAAATCAACTAATATATAAAAATATTATACCGATGGCATATTAAAAATCATAGCTGAGATGGGTGCATTTGAAAAAAGGGCTATCAGTGGGTGCTCAATAGGATATTCAAACTAGAAGTGCGAATAAATAAATATGTTCCATTTAAGGGCAGTTATTATGTTGATCTTCCAAAAAAAATCAAAGCTAGGCTAGCAGCAGTTAATGTTAAGAACAATGATCAAAAAAAAATTTTGTGGTCTATTCTATCCGCACTGCATCCAGCCCAAAAGCATCCTCAAAGAGTGAACAAGTATTTGGATCATGAACATGAGTTTGACGAAGCACTTTAGGATCTGGAATTTCCTACGAAATTGGATAGCATACCAACCTTTGAGAAAAGAAGCGGACTATCAATTAATGTATATGTATATGAAGAAAAATAAAACAAAGACAATAAGTAATATATAATCTATACTTTAAAAATAACAAAAACTAAGGTGTATAAGCATATTAACCTACTCTACATCAAATATGAAACGAATGACCACTANAAAACAAAGACAATAAGTAATATATAATCTATACTTTAAAAATAACAAAAACTAAGGTGTATAAGCATATTAACCTACTCTACATCAAATATGAAACGAATGACCACTACTGCTGGATAAGAAGTCTTTCGAAACTTATTGGGTCACAGGTGACAAGGAATGGCCATAAAATATACATATGTGATAGATGCTTGCAACACTTCTACTCTGAAAGCAAGCTAAATGCTCACGAAGAAGACTGCCTACATCATGATGGAATTCGAGTCGAACTTCTACATAAAGGAAATAACATATTAAGATTCAAGAACAAAAAGCATTAATTGAGAGTGTTTGTTAACTAAAATCGACACTTGCTAACCAAATCTTCACGACTCCTACACGAAGCCGTGCCAAACACACGAGCTTATTAGTTTCAGTTACTACATAAAATATAAACATGAATACTATAAGGCACCAGTAACTTATGAAGGATCTGATGCATCTAGGGACGTTATACTCAACCTGCGGCCCGCGGGCCGCATGTGGCCCGCCGAGCTTTTGTGATTGGCCCACCTGGAGTTATCAAATTGCCAAGCATTTTAAATTGCGCGCTCATCAGAGAAACTATGGGCGCTATAAATACATAAATCCCTACCGCGGTGCGCGCAGTGTTGGGATATAGCAATCTCTCTTATTATCTCGCACAACTCAGAGTTGCGGGTTGCGCGAGCGAGACAGCCAGCGGCGGGAATTCCCCTTTTGCTTTCACACTTCTGTACCTACGTCTTGCCTTATTTGTCGTCACTTGTTTTAAATTTGTTTACATGACACACACAAATTATCAAAGTTCGCCTGGTAATTGCAGTTAATTGGTTTTGTTAAGTGTAAAATAGTTATTTTTCTATCAAAATAATGTCAGGAGTGTCTTCTAAGTATAAAAGAAAAATATGTGATGAAAACAGATTGTTTCAAGACGAGTGGGAAACGGAATATTTTGTTGTTCCTAACAAAAACAATGCAGCTACTTGTTTGATATGCCGAGAAAGTGTTATGTTAAAGAAATACAATATTTCTCGTCATTTTAACACAAAACACAAATCGTTCAACGAAACGTTTCCTTCTGGATCGTCTTTAAGAAGTGAGAAATTGAGTTTTTTTAAGAAGTCATTGCAACAACAGCAAAATGTTATGTCCGTGGCATTATCACAAGACTCCGCGGTAACCATGGCATCATATCAAATTTGTTACATTCTTGGTAAGCATATGAAACCATTCACCGATGCAGAAATTGTAAAAGAATGCTTTATTAGTGGGGCCAATGCACTTTTTGATAAATTCAGCAACAAAATACAAATATTGTCTAATATAAAAAAACTACAGCTCTCCGATTCAACCTGTATAAGGCGTATTGAAGACATTTCAAAATTCATCTACGATAACTTATTAGAAAACCTTACAAACTGCAAGTTTTTTAGCTTGGCTTTCGATTCCAGTACCGACGTTTCAGCAACATCGCAATGCTCGGTGTTTGTTAGATATTGTACAGAACATAATTTAATCTTTGAAGGTTTTTTGAAATTTCTTCCAATGAAAGGTCAAACCCGAGGCACAGATTACCTTGATACTATTTGCAATTTTTTAGAGCAGAATAAAATTGATATACAAAAAATCGTGTGTGTTTGCACCGATGGCTGTCCTTCAATGACTGGATCCGAAAATGGATTTCTTACGTTGTTTAAGAAAAAATATAATTTAACAAATTTAATTACATTTCATTGCATTATCCATCAAGAAAACTTGGCGGCACGTGTTGTAAATCCAGAAATTGAAGCTGTGATGAAGACGGTTATCAATATTGTCAATTACATACGAGCAAGAGAATTGAACCACAGAAAATTTAAAAGTCTTTTGGAAGAACTGGGAAGCGAGTATAATGATGTCCTTTTACATACCTCAGTGCGATGGCTTAGTAGAGGAAAAGTTTTAGAAAGGTTTTTTTCTTTACGCCATGAAATAATACTGTTTTTAGAGCAAAATAATAAAGTGTACCCTGAGTTACTAAATGATGGATGGTGGTGTCTTTTAGCCTTTCTATGTGATATTACAGAAAAACTAAATAGCCTCAATCGGAGTTTACAAGGTGAAAATAACATAGTCTCACAGATGGCGAATAAAGTATTTGCTTTTGAGGAAAAGCTAAAACTTTATCATGAAGAACTACAGAACAAACAGCTGCACAATTTTCCAACTATAATTAAGATAACAGAGGACCGTATCGACATTTTTGAGGAAAACTGCTCTACAATTTCAAATTATATAACTGCACTATTAGATGAATTTCATAAAAGGTTTCAAGATCTAAGAAAAATTAAAAAATGTTTGATGCTTGTAGAAAATCCATGGCATTTAGAAACAACCACTATCTCAGAGCTGGCTTCAATTTTCAATTGTAATTACCCAGAGTTGTTAGATGAATTCATCGATTTTAAAAACGACACCCACCTAGAAATTTCGTTTAAAGAAAAAAGGGGAAAAAAGGAGTATGTGGAATTTTGGAGCATTATTCCCCAAAAATATAAAAGCGTCCAAAGGAGTGCTCAAATCCTATTAACATTCTTTGGGTCGACATACGTGTGCGAATCGTCTTTTTCAAAAATGAAGTACACAAAGAATGTGTACAGAAACAAACTTACAGACTCTCATCTGGATGATGTGATAAGGTTAGCAAGCAGCAACAAGCCAGATCTTGATAAAGTTTTGAAAAAGTGTTCACAGTATCAAAAATCGCATTAAAACGTTTAAATAAACTATCTTTGTTAAAGCCTAAAATATTTATGTTTATAAAACGTAAATACATGGTTAAATGTTAAAATTAAGTTTTTTATTTACTTACACCTAAACAATTTTTACTTGCGGCCCGCGANCATGGTTAAATGTTAAAATTAAGTTTTTTATTTACTTACACCTAAACAATTTTTACTTGCGGCCCGCGACACTATTACTGAACGGTATTTGTGGCCCCTATAAAAAAAAGGTTGAGTATGGCTGATCTAGGGTATTCGTCAAGATGTTAATGAAGGAAGCAAAGGCAATAGGATATGTCTACAAAAATGAAAAACCAATTTTTCCCTTGACCAAGAAAGAACAGATTGGTTATGATACAGCTACCCATTGCCATATATGTGAAAAGACTTTGGATGGAGACTCTGTGAGAGACCATGACCACCTTACAGGTAAATTTAGAGGAGCCGCACACAAAGATTGTAACTTATCCTATAAAAATCCATGTTTTGTTCCTGTGTTTAAACACAATATATCTGGATATGACACACATTTATTTGTAAAGGAGCTGGACATCGATGAAAATAAAATTGACCTAATTCTTAACAATGAGGAAAAATATATTTCTTTCTCTAAAAACGTTTGTGAGGGCTTAAATCTAAGATTTATTGACTCATTTAAATTTATGGCTAGCAGCATCGATAAGTTCTCTAGCAATCTTTCTAGAAGTCAATTCCGGGAAACGAGTAAGCATTTTTTAAATGAACTTCTAGATCTTTTTATAAGGAAAGGCATTTACCCATATGCCTACATGGATAGTGTTGAAAAATTTTGTGAGACATCACTACCTAATAAGGATGCATTTTACAACAAATTCAACAAATGTGATATTACAGATGGAGACTACCATTTTGCAAAAAAAGGCGTGGAAAACTTTCAACATAAAATCCTTAGGAGAGTATACTCAGTTGTATAACAAAGCAGATGCATTGATATTGGGTGATATTATAGAAAACTTTAGAGATGTATGTCTCAAAACATATAAGCTAGATCCTGCATGGTATTTCACAGCACTACGGCTAGCGTGGAATGCTAAGCTCAAACATACTAAAACAGAACTAGATATACTAACGGATTACGACATGATTTTGATGATTGAAAAAGGTATTTCTGGTGAAATATCACAATGTTGCAAGAGGTATGCCAAAGCAAATAATAAATACATGAACGATTACGAATGCCAAAGTTGAAGCCTCTTATCTGGCCTACCTGGATGCCAATAACTTATATGGATGGGCTATGAGTCGGTATATACCTTACGGTGGGTTTAAGTGGAGAAATACAAAAATAGATGTGACAAAAATTCGAGATGATGCCACAAAAGGCTATATATTGGAAGTTGATTTGGAGTATCCACATGAACTACACGACCTCCACAAAGATCTACCACTGGCTCCAGAGAATAAAATACTCGAAGGCTCGAAAATGCCTAAATTATTAACTACGCTATATGACAAAGAAAGATATGTACTGCACTATGTAAATCTTAAGCAATATCTGTCCCTCAGAATTAAGTTGAAGAAGGTCCATAGAGTTCTGGAGTTTGACCAATCAGACTGCCTCAAGTCCTATATTGTATAAACACAAATATGCGAATGAAGACATCTAATGATTTTGAAAAGGACTTCTATAAACTGATGAACTATGTATTCGGAANGTATTCGGCAAAACAATGGAGAACATTAGAAACAGAGTGGATATACGGTTGTGCACAAGCAGCAAGCAAGTGGATAAATTAGTAGCTGAACCCTATTTTAAAGATAGAACAATATTTACTGACTCTTTGGTCGCAGTTCACATGAATAAAACAAAGCTGTGCTTTAACAAGCCCATTTATGTTGGAATGAGCATACTTGACTTGTCAACGACCTTAATGTACGATTTTCACTATAATGTGATGAAACCAGGGGAAAATATTGAACTGTGCTATCGAGATACTGACTCATACATATATTGTATAAAAACATCAGACTTCTACAATGACATGAAAGAAATGATAGATCATTTTGATACAAGTGATTTTCCAAAAAATAATAGATATAACATGCCACAAATAAATAAGAAAATTATAAGGCAAAATGAAAGATGAATGTAATGGGAAAATAATGGAAGAATTTATTGGTTTAAGAGACAAAATGTATGCCTTACATGTGGAAGGTAATGTAAAGAAAAGAGCAAAGGGTGTGACAAGTACTGTAGTCAGGAATGATATAAATTTTTATGACTACAAAAAGTGCTTGTTTGGAAAAGAAGTGGTGTACAAAAGTATGAATCTCATAAGATCTAATAAGCATGAACTGTTTAAAATAGAGTTGAGAAAAAAAGCATTTAGTTCCGAAGATGACAAAATANGGTGTACAAAAGTATGAATCTCATAAGATCTAATAAACATGAACTGTTTAAAATAGAGTTGAGAAAAAAAGCATTTAGTTCCGAAGATGACAAAAGATTTATTCATAAAGATGGTATTAATACACTACCATGGGGACACTACAAAATTGAAAAGGAGTGATAATATGAAATATATATACGATCACCACCTTTCATAATGTTTGTCAGACTGCATGGACTGATGCTGTATACCTGTATGTCATTCATATTTTGTTTTTAATTATTGAATCTTTAAAATAAATGTTTTTAATGGGAAATGACCTATTAAAAATTAATAACCAGGCATGTTTGCGCACTAGTTAACTTCAGTGATTCTTTAACTTTTAACATCTTTGACTTATTAGCACCACATTGCAAGTAGTTGTAGTATGGATTGTCTTATTAATATCAACTGTAAATTTCAGATTAGTTCGTACCTTTACAATAGAGGTTTTTCTATAAGAACAATCAATAATATACAACGGTCTCCTAGAAACAAATGCATAATGTTATGGTGTGGAAGATCTAGCTTGGTCTTTGAATTTCTTAAATCATTGTAGGCAATGTACATCTTTTCGAAAATTTTATCCTCGATATCCAAGTTCCAATTCTCTTTAGGGTACACTTTCCATTCTTAATAGAAATATTTTTAACATTGCAATGATCAAAAATTGACCTATGTTTGTCTTTATCAACATTTTCTTTTCTGTTTAGCTGAAAACCAACAATGACAATTTCAGGCATATCGAATTGGATTGAATTGAACTGATCATTTGTATCCAACTGGAATGAGTTTGCAACAGTAGGTACAGGTTTTTCAAGACATTGCCAATAATTGAAACCTATGGAAATGTTGTGTATTTGTGTAGTTTTGCTTTAATTTCGTCTTCATAATTAGGCTCGTATTCAACAATTGGCCACGNGGAAATGTTGTGTATTTGTGTAGTTTTGCTTTAATTTCGTCTTCATAATTAGGCTCGTATTCAACAATTGGCCACGGTATTTCCATTTTCTCAATAAAAATTTTACCAGCATCTGGGATAATATCTGCAGATCCATCTGCTGGTGTTGTAGGNGTATTTCCATTTTCTCAATAAAAATTTTACCAGCATCTGGGATAATATCTGCAGATCCATCTGCTGGTGTTGTAGGCCTTCTGTATATAGAAACATCATCATAATAATTACGAATGATTGTAACCTTGTACCCACCTTTCCAGACTATTTCATTACAATCCCTCATAAACCCAAACAAATATCATAATGGATAGACAAAGTCATTATATCCATCTGCCTTAAAAGATTTGCCGTTTTCTACCCCTGCTAGTTGCAAGTATGATGATTCCGATTCTGAGCTAAGCAATGCATGCATCATAGTCGAAGTAATGCCAGGATTGTCAATACTTTCAAATATATTGCCATGGTTAGAGATCTCTACTCTTGAGAACTGGAATGGGAAGAAATTCTCATAAAGATCAATAGTTGAAGTTTTTTCATAACCTGCATTTGCATCTCTTTTAATTAGCTGAAACTGTTGGTACACATAAGCCTCATTCGGATGTGTAAATGCATCGCCAACAGGAATATCAAACTCAATGCGCTTGTTGTATTCATTTCAATTGTTTTTTGTCAGGTCATTTGGTTGAAACGACTGACGTTCACACCTTTCAATTTTTTGCATACTCATTTATNTCAATTGTTTTTTGTCAGGTCATTTGGTTGAAACGACTGACGTTCACACCTTTCAATTTTTTGCATACTCATTTACTATACAGGATGATTCTAAAATCATTGGACAAATATTGAGGGGTGGTAGAGCTCACTAAAAACAAATATTGTATAGGAATATATGGGCGGAAGTGACGCGTTGAGGCACAAACACAGAAACATAACACATTAACGAAAACATAAAATGTTCATTAGCAGCATACGNTCAATTGTTTTTTGTCAGGTCATTTGGTTGAAACGACTGACGTTCACACCTTTCAATTTTTTGCATACTCATTTATTATACAGGATGATTCTAAAATCATTGGACAAATATTGAGGGGTGGTAGAGCTCACTAAAAACAAATATTGTATAGGAATATATGGGCGGAAGTGACGCGTTGAGGCACAAACACAGAAACATAACACATTAATGAAAACATAAAATGTTCATTAGCAGCATACGTAACGAGTGATTCCATGCAGAAAATGTTAAAACAGTTGCTGGAAATACATCCACCAACAGTCACGCATGCTTGCCGACCTCTAAATATGGCGTGATTGGCTGACAATGGTGGCGATAGTTAAGGGCAGTCAAACGGTGCACCAGTGACCTGCTGCATCAGCGAACAAAGCATTTGTGCTTGAGAGTTCGGCCGTGATGGCGAAAAGGCAGACATACATATAATGTACGGTGCTGCTAATGGTAACGACAGAGCAGCGCTACGGCTGTATCAGGAACGCTTTCCACGTAGATGCATGCTGAACCACAAAATGTGTTATGTTTTTGTGTTTGTGCCTCAACGCGTCACTTCCGCCCATGTATTCCTATACAATTATTGTTTGTTTTAGTGAGCTCTACCACTTCTCAATGTTTGTCCAATGATTTTAGAATCATCCTGTATAGAAAAATTATTTTTTAGTTTTTTTTAAACAACTACACTTTTCTTATCAACCCAAGAATATTGACTACTATCAAAACTCAACCATTTAACAAGCAACTTATTTCCTTTCCTTTGTAAAACTTTCTCTACTAAGTATTCTTGATCATAGTGGGTCTTAAGCAGCTCTGGTTCATAAAATATACCCTTCATGGAATCACTTTTCAAATCTTTTATTCTCTATGTTATGGGGTGCGTGTACATTACATCACATACCTTAAATACTTCAGTGGACCAGTTTGGTGTTACCCCTTTTCAAACAGGCCTTTAGTTTTACTTATATGGACGTCATCTCCTATAGTAAACCTTGCTTTATCCATTTTTATTTCTCCACCATACATGTTGATTAGAATAGACCTTTCATTTTTTGCACTTACATTGGCAGACTTCATCCCGATTGTGCTGTGAACAGTTTTATTGTATTCACTTATTAATTTAGGCAATACACTGAGCGACAAAAGTCATGGGATACCTCCTAATATCGTGTCGGACCTCCTTTTGCCTGGCGAAGTGTAGCAACTCGACATTGCATGGACTCAACATGTTGTTGGAAGTCCCCGGCAGAAATATTGAGCCAGGCTGCTTCTATACACGTCCATAATTGCGAAAGTGTTGCCGGTGCAGGATCCTGTGCACGAACTGACTTCTCGATTATGTCCCATAAATGTTCTATGGGATTCATGTCGGGCAATCTTGGTGGCCAAATCATTCGCTGGAATTTTCCAGAATGTTCTACAAACCAATCGGGAACAATTGTAGCCCGGTGACATGGCGCATTGTCATCCATAAAAAGTCCATCATTGTTTGGGTACATGAAGTCCATGAATGTCTGCANCAAACATTGCTTTATCCATTTTTCTTTCTCCACCATACATGTTGATTAGAATAGACCTTTCATTTTTTGCACTTACATTGGCAGACTTCATCCCGATTGTGCTGTGAACAGTTTTATTGTATTCACTTATTCATTTAGGCAATACACTGAGCGACAAAAGTCATGGGATACCTCCTAATATCGTGTCGGACCTCCTTTTCCCCGACGAAGTGCAGCAACTCGACATTGCATGGACTCAACATGTCGTTGGAAGTCCCCGGCAGAAATATTGAGCCAGGCTGCTTCTATACACGTCCATAATTGCGAAAGTGTTGCCGGTGCAGGATCCTGTGCACGAACTGACTTCTCGATTATGTCCCATAAATGTTCTATGGGATTCATGTCGGGCAATCTTGGTGGCCAAATCATTCGCTGGAATTTTCCAGAATGTTCTACAAACCAATCGGGAACAATTGTAGCCCGGTGACATGGCGCATTGTCATCCATAAAAAGTCCATCATTGTTTGGGTACATGAAGTCCATGAATGTCTGCAAGTGGTCTCCAAGTAGCTGAACATAACCCTTTCCAGTCAATGATCGGTTCAGTTGGACCAGAGGACCCAGTCCATTCCATGTAAAAACAGCCCACGCCATTATGGAGCCACCACCAGCTTGCACAGTTTGTTGTTGACAACTTGGTTCCTTGGATTCGTGGGGTCTGCGCCACACTCGAACCCTACCATCAGCTCTTACCAACTGAAATTGGGACTCATCTTACCAAGCCACAGTTTTCCAGTCGTCTAGGGTTCAACCGATATGGCCACGAGCCCAGGGGAGGCGCTGCANTAGGGTTCAACCGATATGGCCACGAGCCCAGGGGAGGCGCTGCAGGCGATGTCGTGCTGTTAGTAAAGGCACTGGAGTCGGTCTTCTGCTGGCATAGCCCAGTAAAGCCAAAGTTCGCTGCACTGTCCTAACGGACACGTCCGTCGTACGTCCCACATTGATTCCTGCGGTTATTTCACACAGTGTTGGTTGTCTGTTAACATTGACCAATTCTGCGCACATGTCGTTGGTCTCTGTCATTAAGTGCAGGCGTTCGGCCACTGTGTTGTCCATGGTGGGAGGTTATGTTTGAAATTAGGTATTCTCGGCACACTCTTAAAACTGTATATCTCGGAGTGTTGAATTCCCTAACCATTTCCGAAATAGAATGTCTCATGTGTCTAGTTCCAACTACCATTCCGCGTTCAAAGTCTGTTAATTACCGTCGTNTGGGAGGTTATGTTTGAAATTAGGTATTCTCGGCACACTCTTAAAACTGTATATCTCGGAGTGTTGAATTCCCTAACCATTTCCGAAATAGAATGTCTCATGTGTCTAGTTCCAACTACCATTCCGCGTTCAAAGTCTGTTAATTACCGTCGTGCGGCCATAATTACGCCAGAAACCTTTTCACGTGAATCACTTGACTACAAATGAAAGCCCAACCAATGCACTGCCCATTTATACATTTTGTATGCGATACTACTGACATCTGTATATTTGTATATTACTATCGCATGAATTTTGTCACCTCGGTGTATATCCACTCACTTATTACTTCCCTGCACAGTAAATATCTTCCACATTTTCTCCTTCAATGTTCTTTTAAATCTTTCTACAACACTGCCTTTCTTTTCGCTGTATTTTGTATAGCGTTTTATGTTGTTATTGACCATTAATGTCTTAAATGATTTATTGTAAAATTCTTCCCCTTCGTCTGTTTGCAAATGCATAGGTCTGTGGCAATTCAAAATAGTTTTAAATGTTAAAGTAACTTTTCACCTGTTTTATCTTTGACAGGTATTGTCCATGCATACTTGGAAAAAACATAAATCACTGTCAGCATATACTTAAACCCCTTGTTAAGTATGTGTATACCTTTTAATGACCCAGATTCCATCTCAACCTAGTCAGCCTGCCTGAGATCGTCGATGCCAAAAGATAGAACAGCCCAAAAATTTTTCGCATTGGTTTATGGATTTCATTTAAAATACCGTATTTTATACCCCCACCAGTGAACATTGACTTATTGGTACCACAACAAGTACAAACACATTTAATTCTTGCATTATTTGTAAGTTCATATGAAACTTTATCACTTACTGTATGCTTCCTACACTTGAGACAGTACACATTTAAGTTATTAATATTCATTTTATACATATAATAAATGATTGCCGAAGAACAAGCTTAAATGAATACAGAAAGAAGAAAACAACTAATTGAAAAGTTTAAAGCCTTCCGGAAACTATATAAAGACGAGTATGATAAAAAATAAAACACAGGAGCAACCTTTGATAGATGTGATAAGAGGACTTTGGACAAAAAATTGAGCATGTAACAAACGAGAATAAGAACCTAATCAAGGAACTTGTTCCATTTGCTGTAAATAATTTGTACTACCCACGGACGCCTACGGAAACTTAATTTGAAAGGAAATTGTTTGGCAAAGCAGACACCGGTGGCGATGATGTTGGATGCTATGATGGTGACGTTGAATGCTACGACGATGGCGTTGAATGCTCTGACGATGGCGTTGAACGCTATGACAATGGCGTTGAGGCGTTGGAGCGTTTTAAAAACGATATTGTACCGTTAACTAACTATAGAAGAACATTTATTGGAGAGAAAGTGACTGAATTCTTAAATAACTGCGATGATCATGTTTTTGGACTAAAGCCTGAAGGAGCAAAAGGTATATTGGCGATAGCGAAGTAATATTCAACCATGACCTTCTTACTGTAAAAGATCGAACATACATTGGAACTGATGGTTTGCTGAAATTGCTAACTTGTAAGGATGTATCAGAAAGTGACTACACTGCAACCGACTATAAAAGCTATAGTCATATCCTAACAGATACAAATGCAGTTTTTCAAAAGAATGATCCCAACTCGGGAACACCAAAATCAAGCAAGGGTGATAAATGGAATACTATTGTTAGAGCAGTGTACGATATGATAAAGAAAACCAGTTACTCTCCTCGTGCAGGAACAGGTATTAAGATATATACAGGCTATCCCAAAGAATACATGTGGATGGATGATGTTCGGAAGCTCATTGATAGGCTTCTCGCTATTTATGGCGAAGAGAATGCTGGAAATTATAACTATTACAATGAGAAGGTCGGAATAATGGATATGATCAACAGTAAGTTTAGTGATTTTGTTGTGAATAATCCAAAAGGTATACCATACCTGATACAAATGTTAAACACAATACCCCCTTCTTTCTGGGAGTCGTAGCATCATGGAAAGGTATTACTAAATGACATAATAAATTATCTACCTTTTGAGTTGCATGCACCAGTCTATAAATTCCTAGGCCCAGGTACCAGGTTACTGTTAAAACACGACAGAGTCGTGGTCTTATTTGTTAACGGGGCGCTCTTAGCCGCGAGGCCATACCGCACCCCGGCCTCCCAGTAGGCGGGGAAGAGGGATCACGCCCTCTCATCGCAGACATGACCAGCACTTTCTGAATTGACCAAACCCGTTTGCCCCGACCTGTACACAGGCCGCACCAGGCAGAGCCCCGATCTGATATTGCAGATCGCACAGAGCATGTCCTACCACAAGGCCTGAGATTCTAGCACTCAGATTACCAAGCGTGTGGTATAGCCGGAGCACTACCCACGCCCCTGACGTGATCTCGGGCACGCCCCCGGAACA
>NQII01000576.1:763761-775441 GCA_002778355.1 Clitarchus hookeri
CGCCCCATCACTTATTGAAGATTTTGAAAATAAAGAGAAGATAATTCAGCGCATCAAAGATACTCCTTTATCTAGAAACACAGTAAAAGATAGAATCCTGAAACCGGCGGAAAATATAAAAGAATAGCAAAGCAATGACATCAAGTCCCCTCCCTTTATATCGCTATGCCTTGACGAAAGTACGGATGTAACTAAATCTGCTCGTTTAGCTATTTTTGCTCGATATTGTGTAGTAAACGACACCAAGGAAGAATTAATTGCGATAAGATCTTTGCCAACGACTACTAAGGGCACATATATTTGTACGACTGTTAAAAATTCACTTATTGAGAAAAAAATTGATTTAAGCAAAATTCGATAACGATTGATTCTGCTCTCATTATGGTGGGCAAAAAAAATGGTTTTATGAGTTTATTTCAAACACACATAGGATATTCGATTCATGAATTCCACTGCATCATACATGAACAAAAATGTGAAATAAAAATATATAAATGTTTATTTCTGGTTCCAAATAAAGCGTATTATTGTGGAAGTATTTAGTTTTTTTTTTCNAAATAAAAATATATAAATGTTTATTTCTGGTTCCAAATAAAGCGTATTATTGTGGAAGTATTTAGTTTTTTTTTTCATTAAACACTAACCACCGTACTCAGAGACATTTGAGTGACATTCATTCGCTTTGANAAGTATTTAGTTTTTTTTTTCATTAAACACTAACCACCGTACTCAGAGACATTTGAGTGACATTCATTCGCTTTGAAATTTTTTTGTATGAAAAATCGTCTCTAATGAACGATTTGAGTTCTATTAATGTGTCTAAGTATGGCGGTAAGTCCAGATTGTTTGTTGGCACGCCATGGCCACATTGAACATTTCTTTGGAAAAGATGGCACGCAGATGTATAAAGGTTCGCCAGCCCTGACCTAGATGCTTCAAAAAACTCTGGAACACACTGGGTATACTACTGGAAAGAATCCAATACAAAATATTTTTTCGACTCATTTGGTGGAGATCCACCCCGGGAATTGATTGTGTATTTCGGGGGTAATATTATTTATAACAATAGCCTAATTCAAAATTTTTTACCAAGTAATTTGTGGTCATTTGTGCCTCATTGTGCTAAATCACTTTTCACATAATTTTAAATTTCCAAAAATTATTTTACTATTAATAAAAGATGGATATATGTGGAAATGCATTAATAACCTCTTGGATTGAAGATCAAATTAAAGAACAGAGGGACAATGATACAACTACTGAGAAGATCAATCTTAGTGATTTTGTTTCCCGACCACAGTTCAGTGACTTTATAACCACGCTGACAAGAAATAAAAGATGATTGGATAAAGCCTTTCTTACCTACTTTAAAGAAGATAATAATATATATTTTGAAAACAAAAGACTTAGGAACATGGGAAATCCTATTGCACCTAATAATGCAGTCAATTTAGAGTACTATCAGTCCAACAGAATTGAAATTATTCGTTTAGTCGGGAAATACAGTTCAAAGGACAAATTATTTTACCTGGGTAATAATCAAACACAATACTTTTTATGAGGAGTGAAAGAGTAAATGAAATAATAATAAAATCAGAAGATTATAAAGAAATTATCAAATTATACCATAATTTGAAAAGCATTAACATATATAAAGCATTCGATGTAATGCCCGATGATAAGATATTTTTTTGAATTCCAAAAGCTTTCAGTTTATCTAAAGGCACAGTTGTGTTTTTTGAAATAGTTATGCTATATAAATATATTTTTAAAAAAGAGCAGAGTCTGTTAGTTGTTAATGGAAACACTTCCATTAAAAGCAAAGGAAAATGTGCTAATAATCCAAGGATTTACAAAATCTTTAATTTTATTACGATACTTGCCATTATTCAACTTACGAGTTGTGTATATTGTAACAAAGCCATATTCCTTATCCCAACATTTAGAACAAGTCTCCCTAAATTTCTCAAATTTAATATCACCACCAACGAAATCGCTATGAATATGTTTAAGATTTGTATCGTCTTGTCTGAATATGCAAAGACATTTGGCATTGTCTCTTATAAGCTGTTTAGGCACTTTTAAGTATGTCTGCGCTAAATAGAAACAATCAATATCTTTGTGCCTACCGCGAGTGAAGAAATCTCTTACTTTATCCTGATTTTCAAGTATGATGTCATCAAAAACCACAACAGATTCATAACAACATTCATCCACTGTAACCATTTCTTCATTTGTAGAGAAGTAGTACGCTATTGGTTCAGTTATTGATTTTGCTGCTACCACTGCATCTTCCTTTAAAGTGATATATTTTGGTTGGTTCAGACTTTTTGAACACACATAGAGTACTGACGTGAACCGCACGTTCACGAGTCCTTTTGCCCACTGACTGCCGCAGTATGCCCACACCAGATGCACCACACCGACAGGCTTGTGGGCACGAGTGCATTAGTGTTTAGTATTTATTCAGTTTATTTAGTCAGTGTATTTGTAAATAATGTCAGTGTGTAATTCATTTATAATTTGTTTTGTCATCAGGAGACAATTTGCCCAGCCACAGCCAGAGACATGTGACATTCTACATTTGGCAATGCTGTGGCTGGTGCAATGAAAACATTTAGAATAAGTATTGTCATTCTTATTATGTATTTGTGTAATTGTTATTATGTTTTGTTGTGATAATTTAGTTCATATCATTTTTCATCCCATAATCATCTTTTAGTGTATATTATGTTTCACTGTACCACCGCATGGCGTCGGCGGCGTCTAGGCGGCGGAAGCCGACGCACATTTCCGGCAGTAATCGCCAGGACTTGGACGAGCACAGACGTCAAGCTCTCCCACGCCGCAGAAGCACTAGCAAGGACATCATCTGTCGAATAGTATCCAGTCGCATCCACAACATCATAAATCATTATCATCATATATTTTATTATTTAACTTGCATAGTGTCGGGGGGAGAGCGATGTGATTATTTATTGGAAATCAAAAGTGCATCTCGAGACTCAGGTTATAAGACCATGTGGTCGCTTGTAGTTACGGGCCATTCAGGCCACGTGCCTTCTGTGTAGTTGAGTGTACATAACAGGGTAATAAATACCTTCACAACCAGCATCACTGTTTCTTTATTGATAATCAAGTACGGCGTGCGAGGTGNTTTGATAATCAAGTACGACATGCGAGGTGGCCGACAACCTCGGCATAGTGTGTCTGACGGAGTGTTCACCAGAGCCCCTAGGCCGTCGACGAANCGGTAAGTAAGTTCGTCTCGGCTACCATAGCCTAGTACTGCCACGCCACCTCAAATGACCAACCTACACTCCGCCCAGGCCCAGGTACCAGAATAAAAGAGAGACTTGAGAGAGAAAATAAACCTGTTAATTCATTAGATGAAGCTGCAATGGAGCATGATATAGCTTATCATCGCCATTAAAGACATGTAGCTGATGAGGAACTAGAAAAGAAGGCATTCAAAAGATTGTTAAGCTCAGATGCTGATCTCAATGAGAGATTGTGGGCTGGTGTTACTGGATCTGCGATGCATATTAAATGTAAGCTGGGCTGGGGAATTAAAATGAAATTTAAAAATATTAGGTATAATAAATGAAAGTAAAAAACATCATATTTCAAGTTTCTAACGAGGAGCTGGAGGGTTTGAATATTGATTCTTTCCTGACGAAAGACCAGCTGAAACGCAAAAATAAGAAGTTGAAGGAAGGCAAAAGTATGACTATCACAGTCTGAACTCCACAGCTTAAGAAAATGTCTAAGGAAAGGAAGACTGGTAATGGTTTGACATCTCACAAAGGTGGATTTTTACCTTTGATTTTTGCAGCATTTGGAGCTCTACGGGCAATGGCAGGAGGTGCCTCATCTATCGCTACATGAGTAATTAATGCTAAGAGAAACCAGAAATGAAGAACAAAAAAAACATAATTTAGCCATGGAAAAACAAGATAAGGGGGTGAAAAATGCCAAAAAAAAGAAGTAACTACACTCAGTAACTTTGATATTTATAAAATGGTAAAAAAGTTAGACATTAAAATCTTTCGAGGCGTATTTATGATTGATAAGCTACCTAACACGACTCTCGATAAGGAATGTGTGATTGTTAACCTAGATCAGGGCTGGCGAACCAATGGCACGCGTGCCATTGGTGGCACGCGACAAAATTATTTGGGCAGGGCATTAATTGAAAAAATTAGGTACCTTACCGAAATTTTTTTTGTCGTGTACATTTGAGGTAAAAGAAACCACGTTCATCGTGAACGGGATATCGGTGCCGCGTAAATGCAACAGATTGCGCGGGAGAGAGAAAGAGAGAGAAATTTCGCATGAATTTCTGACCACATGGGAATAAACGGGAGCAGGCGGTGGCGGGAGGGGAGGGAAGTTAAATATTCACTTGTTTGTTTTTGTTCTGTGGCCGCTTACGTCGTCGACTGCAACTGCGCATTGTTTTTAATTTAAACCAATTTCGCTAACATTTGAGTTATATTTACAACTACAACTATTATTCAACATTGCTAGATGGCAAAAAAAAAACAAAAAGTGCAAGATAAGCGTAATAGAGAATTTCAAACTTGGTGGACTGAGAAATATTGCATGATTAATAAAGTGATAAAGCTGTAGTATGTGTTTTATGTTCTGGGACAGTGGTGTGTAGAACATCATCTGTAAAACGGCATTATGAAACAAATCATAAATCTCTTTGTCAAAAAGCGAACCAGAGCAAAGGGAATTCATTGCATGTGCAATTAAAGAGAGAAATAAACAGTAGAGATCTACGGTTAAATATGTTAGCAAGGATTGTGATACGAGTGCCGCAAGTTTCTCGGCTGCAAATGTCATTGCCCGGCGTGACAAACCTTTTGGCGAGGTAGAATTGTTGAAGGAAGCCTGGTTAGCATACNACGGTTAAATATGTTAGCAAGGATTGTGATACGAGTGCCGCAAGTTTCTCGGCTGCAAATGTCATTGCCCGGCGTGGCAAACCTTTTGGCGAGGTAGAATTGTTGAAGGAAGCCTGGTTAGCATGCGCCCCATCACTTATTGAAGATTTTGAAAATAAAGAGAAGATAATTCAGCGCATCAAAGATACTCCTTTATCTAGAAACACAGTAAAAGATAGAATCCTGAAACCGGCGGAAAATATAAAAGAATAGCAAAGCAATGACATCAAGTCCCCTCCCTTTATATCGCTATGCCTTGACGAAAGTACGGATGTAACTAAATCTGCTCGTTTAGCTATTTTTGCTCGATATTGTGTAGTAAACGACACCAAGGAAGAATTAATTGCGATAAGATCTTTGCCAACGACTACTAAGGGCACATATATTTGTACGACTGTTAAAAATTCACTTATTGAGAAAAAAATTGATTTAAGCAAAATTCGATAACGATTGATTCTGCTCTCATTATGGTGGGCAAAAAAAATGGTTTTATGAGTTTATTTCAAACACACATAGGATATTCGATTCATGAATTCCACTGCATCATACATGAACAAAAATGTGAAATAAAAATATATAAATGTTTATTTCTGGTTCCAAATAAAGCGTATTATTGTGGAAGTATTTAGTTTTTTTTTTTTCATTAAACACTAACCACCGTACTCAGAGACATTTGAGTGACATTCATTCGCTTTGAAATTTTTTTGTATGAAAAATCGTCACTAATGAACGATTTGAGTTATATTAATGTGTCTAAGTATGGCGGTAAGTCAAGATTGTTTGTTGGCACGCCATGGCCACATTGAACATTTCTTTGGAAAAGATGGCACACAGATGTATAAAGGTTCGCCAGCCCTGACCTAGATGCTTAAAAAAACTCTGGAACACACTGGGTATACTACTGGAAAGAATCCAATAAAAATTATTTTTTCGACTCATTTGGTGGAGATCCACCCCGGGAATTGATTGTGTATCTCGGGGGTAATATTATTTATAACAATAGCCTAATTCAAAATTTTTTACCAAGTAATTTGTGGTCATTTGTGCCTCATTGTGCTAAATCACTTTTCACATAATTTTAAATTTCCAAAAATTATTTTACTATTAATAAAAGATGGATATATGTGGAAATGCATTAATAACCTCTTGGATTGAAGATCAAATTAAAGAACAGAGGGACAATGATACAACTACTGAGAAGATCAATCTTAGTGATTTTGTTTCCCGACCACAGTTCAGTGACTTTATAACCACGCTGACAAGAAATAAAAGATGATTGGATAAAGCCTTTCTTACCTACTTTAAAGAAGATAATAATATATATTTTGAAAACAAAAGACTTAGGAACATGGGAAATCCTATTGCACCTAATAATGCAGTCAATTTAGAGTACTATCAGTCCAACAGAATTGAAATTATTCGTTTAGTCGGGAAATACAGTTCAAAGGACAAATTATTTTACCTGGGTAATAATCAAACACAATACTTTTTATGAGGAGTGAAAGAGAAAATGAAATAATAATAAAATCAGAGGATTATAAAGAAATTATCAAATTATACCATAATTTGAAAAGCATTAACATATATAAAGCATTCGATGTAATGCCCGATGATAAGATATTTTTTTAAATTCCAAAAGCTTTCAGTTTATCTAAAGGCACAGTTGTGTTTTTTGAAATAGTTATGCTATATAAATATATTTTTAAAAAAGAGCAGAGTCTGTTAGTTCTTAATGGAAACACTTCCATTAAAAGCAAAGGAAAATGTGCTAATAATACAAGGATTTACAAAATCTTTAATTTTATTACGATACTTGCCATTATTCAACTTACGAGTCGTGTCTATTGTAACAAAGCCATATTCCTTATCCCAACATTTAGAACAAGTCTCCCTAAATTTCTCAAATTTAATATCACCACCAACGAAATCGCTATGAATATGTTTAAGATTTGTATCGTCTTGTCTGAATATGCAAAGACATTTGGCATTGTCTCTTATAAGCTGTTTAGGCACAGTGTGTCTGACGGAGTGTTCACCAGAGCCCCTAGGCCGTCGACGAACGACCCTATCTCATCAGCTCACCGCAGAGCTGTGGCGCCGGGCACCCACATTTTACTTAACAACTCTGGGAACACCGCAGATCAAGTTGGCTTTTTCGCCGTAGCCAAGCTTGGTCACGTCAGTACCAAAGTCCAACCATCCTGTGGTATATATAAAATTATCNACATTTTACTTAACAACTCTGGGAACACCGCAGATCAAGTTGGCTTTTTCGCCATAGCCAAGCTTGGTCACGTCAGTACCAAAGTCCAACCATCCTGTGGTATATATAAAATTAGCAATCATAAGTGTAGTTTTTCCACAATTACTAGGGCCCATTATCAAACATCTAATATTATTAGACATTAATTCTCCACGTCGTTTTGTCAATACAGTTTTGTCTGGTATCCTTATTTTAATATACCAGTCTACCTGTTTCCTGTTTCTTGGATTATTCATTTATTTAATTGATTTTTTTTGTAATAAATAAGTAAAATATTCAAGCTAACAGATAACAAATCAGTGTTGAAGAAAATACTACATTATCCTTTAGAGATAGAGGAGCAATCTGTGACTTTAGTTTAGTTATATACTGCATACCTAACACACAACATTATCCCTGTGAAAAAGAGGCTCTTTTTTATAGACCGGGGTGGAATGGAAACATCAGTTTAAATTCCATTTGGCCAATATAGTTAAAAAGATATTGTAAACACTAAAGACAATTCCCCAATTCCAATGGCTGGGGGAGAAAATAATAGCATATCCCTTGAGCTGGATAAGACAACAAACAGGGTGAAAGTTAAATGTGTGTATGATTTACAGTTTGGAAAATGGGGTTCGATAGGAGAACTTTTGGGTTTCACAGAAAATAAAATACTGAAAGCAAACGAATACCATTATGGAAACACAATTCCAAAATTTATTTATTCCCTTTGAAACAATAAACATGCACTGGAATATAGCTAATGGTATGATATTAAAACATGATGAATATAACCACAGAGAAACTAGCATAATTGTTACATTTAAACCAAGGACGACATTTGGATTTGGTGACACAATATATTACGAACCTGCTTATCCATTATTTTTTCCTGTGCTAACAACTCAAGTAAAGGAAATAATAGTTGAAATTAAGGATGACAAAGGTAAGTAAATAAATTTTGATTCATCAGAAAGAACTGTGGTCTTAGAGATGAGATTGTAGATACTTATTTTTATATTAAAGAAAAATATATTTTAGGTTGGAAGTAATTGTATAATAACTTTAATGGTTATTAAAACCATTAAAGCTTGATATTAATAAAAATCTAAAGACTATAGGTCAGGCTCATTGATAAATGCAATTGCATCATGTATCTGACTTCAACACAGCTTGCGTTCTGTTGGCGAGTCCGTATGAGGAAAACCTGTTTCTAAACCATCTGCGACTGCTGTGCTATCGGTGACGTAATATGTGAACCAGGATGTGGTCGAGGTCGATGTATTTTGGCTCTAGACATGATTCATTAAAACCTTGAGTGTGACTCGCTGTATAAATTGTATGAAGAACCTCGCCCAGTGTCTTGCCAGTTTAGCTCAGTGGTAAGATGCCCGACTCGTAACGCAAGGTTTGTGGGTTCCAATCCATGCAGTGTGGGTGTGAAGGCGCCCGCAAATACATTGTATGTTTATCAACCGAGCCAATCAAAATTTCAGCTAATAAAATTAATGCTTGTACTCTTAGCAGATGTCTAGGAGTAGCAGATGTAAATATATGGTACTTCTTAAAGCCCAGCAAAAATACTCTCTATAGTATTCACTATTGTATCAGACATATAGCTGGGTAATCTCGGATGGTGAAGGCGCCACACCATCTGAGAGGGGGAACTGGAAATAAAAAAAACTCCTCCACCTCACCACTTAAAAAAAAAGGCCTGCCGANCTCCACCTCACCACTTTAAAAAAAAGGCCTGCCAAGTGGTGAGGTGGGGGATTTGTCCGAAAAAATGGAGTTTTGTTGGCATCAAATTAGGCTGTAATAATATTTTAATAAAGGTCCCTGGCGAGTCATTAAGTTGACCGTAAACGTTTTCTAATTTTTTCTTGTAATATAATAAAGATGGAGAATATTTCTATAGAAAAGGCAATGAAAGATTTAGAAAAAGAATTAGGTGTTTCACCTACTTTAATATGTCAAATTAGAAGGTGCATATCCAAACTTTTCGAAGTCAGAGCTGTAATTGTGTTTTAATGGATTTACAATCATTAAAACTATATAGAGATATGAATGCAATTGAAAATAAACTGATGTCTAATTATACAAATACATGCATTTACGCTTTTACAAACAGAATAGAATGCCTTTGTGTGTCACCACATTTTTCCATTCTTTATACACAAAGCTTTTGCCTCCCCGATTAACATCACTTAACACTTTTGTACCGAAAATCTGTACATATATGTCTGGTAAGATCACCTTAAAATTTCCTGAAGTAACTACCGTTTGAGACCGTATTTGGTTTATTTTATTTCAGCGTGGTTTATGGGGTAGGACTGCCCTATTATGAGGTCGGAAAGTTTCATAAAATGGCGGGTGCTGTTTAATGCATTTAGCAACTGATGCATGTTTTGTTCTTTATTATACATTTTCATTTCTTTAAATTAAAAAAAAGTCTCGCTAGTAATTCTTTTTGCGCTGCGCTCGTATCAACATTTTCTATCTATGGTTATTTTTAATCCATTAGTTTTTAAAAGTGGTTTGAAAATGTATAGCTATTTTTAATTCATTAGTTTTTAAAGTGGTTTGAAAACATATGGGTATTTTTAATCCATTAGTTTTTAAAAGTGGGTTGAAAACGTATGGGTATTTTTAATTCATTAGTTTTTAAAAGTGGGTTTTAAATATATAGCTATTTTTAACCCATTAGTTTTTAAAAGTGTGTTATATGCATGTAGGATTGTTGAACGTGATTTTATTCTATATAAAGGAATTAAATTACACGTACATTCAACATAGTAAAGAAACAAAGAAGTCACAAGATAAACATGTGATAACAACATTGACAAATGAAGGGAAGGTTGCAGCGAGGTTGCAGAGCGTCTATGGAGCAGTGTAGTTAACCTTTACATACGGATGGTTCTTTTTTGATCCATTAGTTTTTTAACAGTGGGTTGAAAACGTATGGATATTTTTAATCCATTAGCTTTAAAAGTGGGATGGGTATTTTTAACCCTTTAGTTTTTAAAAGTGGGTTGAAAATGTATGACTATTTTTAACCCATTAGTTTTTAAAATTGGGCAGAAAATGGATGGTTAAAATCTATGGTGTGCCAGTAGCTGGGCTAGCATCGGCATTTTATTTATATTCCTGTATTATAAAATTCTCAAAATAGCAAAAAAAAAAATATATATAATATTTATTTCATGTTATTTATAATTATTTTTAGAGACACTCAAATTATTGGACATTAATGTAACTGGCTTGGTAGGGGGGGGGGAATCTTGTTAAAATGTAATTAATTGAAATAATAAAAAATTGAAAAATATTTTTGAACACCATTTAAAAATTACTCCAGCTTATTAGCTCTACACATGCACCTCAAATTGAGGTCAACGGACCACTAGTAGCCAGCAAAATGACTGTTATTAATTTTCTTCAAACTTTTGGATAACTTTTCTACTAAATAGTAAGTTTTATTATATAAATGTAATGTTGTCTTGCGATAAGGCATTTTCATAAAAACTTTCATAATTATTCATACATTGTTTAAAACAACGGAAGCTGTACGGTACCGGGGTAGGTAGTTCATCTTTGAGAACCACGGGATCGCTGATATTATTATAGCGGATACCAAAGTTAAAATAGGATCATCGATATACACTGCTGTATATAATTACTTTTTCACTTATTAGTTGTAATTTTCGAGACTTTTGAATAGTGAACATCTAATTTATACATCAAAGGTCAATGGAAACTAGAATGGCAGCTGTATCGTAATAGATCATTCTGAAAAGTCAAGCTCGCCGGACTCCCATTGAATGTCTGCACCTCTAAGTGATGTCCTAATTAGCTCTTGAGGCCTATGAGTTAGCGATGTGAACAAAGAAAGGTCCCATTATACCCAATACCTATTTGATGTTTCAGAGCCGGGCATTAGTGGCCTATATGACCAAAGACATTGTGGCAGTTATGGGTCACGAGACTCTTGACTCATATCCCGAAAATGCTATGTACTTATTTACACGTTTTAGACACATTTCTTAATTTAGTGTATAAACTAAAGTCCTGCTACGTGTCTGGATTAAAAACGAAGCCTCTATACAGCCAGTATATATATTCAATTACATCAAAAATTTTCAAAATTAATTATGGAACACTACTGTGCCGCTACCCGTAAACACTTCACTAATATATGACGTCCCTTAGTGAGCTGTTATCTCCAAGGTAGTAAATCGAACTAAATTTTCAGTAAATTTGACGCATTCTGCATCCCTATATTTTATTTGTCAGAACACATGCTCTGGCGGAGCTCGCAGCCGGACGACCGCAATAAGGATTAAGAGTTTTGTGGACGTGCCGGAAGAGGGACACCAGGAGCCTCGCAGCTGCTAAGGCACGCTACCAAAGGTTTCGGCACGTGCAACTGTTCCTGCACGTGCAGACGACATCCGGAGACAACGGAAAGCACCAGGGCGCGGACACA
>NQII01000577.1:0-47918 GCA_002778355.1 Clitarchus hookeri
CCATAACTCAGTGAGCATGAGTTAGTTAGTGTTGTGCGGTGGATGGCCAGTGGATCCCTGGAGTCCTCTGTCGATTTGTGGTGCTTGTGTATGATGAACTAACCAATCATTGCACATACCTAGTGATTTCACTCTTTATGCTGGCGAGGTTGTAGGCCATTTCGCACGCCTTACTTACACTAGTTACTGCTGCAATAGGTTATTTCACCCGAAGTTTCACAAGGGGTAAAGTAAATAAAAAAAACTCGTGTTTATTCAAGATGTTTACTTACTTCTTTGTTGCATGTGCACGTATGCTGATATTTGATAAGTTTATGCAGACCAAGTACTGTGGTCTCCTAGTGACCATTGCTGTTCAATTAGGGCCTANCTCCTAGTGACCATTGCTGTTCAATTAGGGCCTAAGCCATGAAAATTAGGTGCATTTACACAGTACACATTAAGTCCTGTTAAAGATGCCTGTAAGACAGACGGTCGTCTGCTGGGCACGAATTAAGCAAAATGTTCTGGTTACATGAAAATTATATTTAATTGAAAATGAGTACGGTTTAAAATGAATGTGCCAAGGGCGCCTGCATGGAGCGAAACTAACAAGCTGCCGGCTGGCCCGAGTTCTGAAGTCAGACTAAAATCATGGCATCAGCTTCCACCAATGGTGATAGAAGCCGGCGCCAAAAATTATGTGAAAAATAACACCAACCCTCTTAATGCTAATTAATATGATACAAAAGACAATTTAATGGTGAACAACATGTTGGTGACATCCTCCTTATTATTTAAGTGTTAATTATGTTTGTGACTGTGATGTCACGGCTGATATCACAGCACTAGAAGCACAGAAAATACTGTAAGGCCTTGATAGACAGTCTGTTGTGAAGAAATACATATTTACTCCTTTAAATATTGAACATAATTAACATACAACAACTGACTGGAAAAATGGTAAATTAATAATGCATTTCAGTTTCCGGTAAGTTCTGCAAGTGTATTTCAGTTTCCTGCTTGTTTCGCCAATGGCCGGGTCCAAGTGTTCCAGCTTGGGTGGGCTGGGCGAGTCCATCCCTGAAAAGGGGTGTTGGTAGCCTTGCTCGTTTAAGGTTTTAATAAAGAGATGAATTAAATTTATTGGACTATGGCATTTTTGACTCTATGTATTGCTTTGGGATTTTATTTCCCATGGTTTAACCGCAGTTGGAATCATGTAGTACTGATATCCCAGCCAGCAGGCCGGTCGATGTCACGTAAGGGGGAAGGACTTCGGTCGTCACGGTGAGAACTGCACCGGAATTCCCTCTAATTGCTGGGGTGCCTTATAACTGTGGCTTTCGGGGGGTGACACAGAGTTGCACCATTTGTTATGTCCCCCAAAGAGTTAACCCTTGAGGTAAATAAAGCAAGATGTTCACTTAAGTATCGTAGTATATGACGAAGAGGCGGGTGTCTTCTGTTCTCACCAGCCTGTACTGATGTACTCGCGGTCGAGTGTTCACTTCAGCCCGGTGTTGGCTAGGTGGTGTAAGTGAGTTCGGAGGTGCAAGTGTTCACGAGCGCACACCGTGACGCGTGGTTCACGTAAGAACATACACAGGATGAGTATAAAAGAATACCCCAACTTTGAAAGTCTACAATATCAAAGCCAAACAACTCATAACCTTGGCTGACCAACCAAATGAACTGTGCACATGTGAAGTTTATTTACCATCTCTTCATAAATGTTCAAGATGACCACTACGANTGACCAACCAAATGAACTGTGCACATGTGAAGTTTATTTACCATCTCTTCATAAATGTTCAAGATGACCACTACGAGCTGCCCGAACGACAACTACGCAATAATCAAACTCGTTCCACACTCTTGTTAGCATGTCCCGTGTTACGGTTTGGACGGCATCCGTAATTCTCGTTTGGAGGTCGTCAATGTTAGCAGGCAATGGTGGACGAAACACTTGATCCTTTGTATATCCCCATAGAAAAAAANCGTTTGGAGGTCGTCAATGTTAGCAGGCAATGGTGGACGAAACACTTGATCCTTTGTATATCCCCATAGAAAAAAAGCACATGGGGTAAGATCAGGGCTTCTTGGGGGGCAGTGATGAAGAGCCTGGTCACCAGCTGCTCCTCGACCAATCCAGAGTTGCGGCAACGTCTTGTTCAGGTATCCGCGAACAGCTAGGTGCCAATGGGGTGGATCGCCATCCTGCTGGAAAATGAAGTCCCCTACAACCTCTTCTAATCTTCTAACTGCGGAAAAAACCACTCCGTAAGCATATAAAAAAAAGGGATTCCAGTAATGTAGGGCTCGTTAAAAAGTAAAGGGCCGAAAACAGAGTGTTTGTATACAGCGCAAAACACATTCACTTTGGGGGAAGCGCGCTTGTGTTTGGTGGTTTCATGTGGAGGTTCTTGACCCCATATCCACGTGCTGTGCCGGTTCACCTTACCATTTGTATGGAACATTGCTTCATCGCTAAAAACCAGCTTAGACATGAAGGCATCGTCTACCTCGTTCTGGACACATAAAGGAAACATCAGACTGTCCCCTTCACATTGACGAGTCAAATGCGAGCTTGCTACACCCTCACCACCTCAAAACCAAGGGTTAGAACACCATCCAAACTGTAACACCAGACATGCTGACAAAAGCGTAAAACGAGTTTGATTATCTCGTAGACATAATGTGGTTTAAATTATTAGTAGATATAGGTCTAGTCTTATTTTTGGCACACTCCGAATGCAAGGCCGAATACTGTTTAATATTCTTGAATATGAAAACCTGAATTAATTCTTTACAACATAAATAAATCCTTTTGCAGTTACTTTCTCGTACAAATAAGTTTCCTTTTAATGTATTGCTTCATATCTCAAACATCAGAGTTATAACAGATGAGACCATTCCTTAATAATAATTAGTAAATGGAAGGAAGCAGCTGTGGTCTGTGTTATGGAATAATCTTATCATTTATTTGGTGTGACTTCAGAAAACCACGTAAACTAAAATTAGGAAGCATGACTAGGATTCATATCTGGCTTCTTTCAAACTGGAATTCTTTGAATTGCCACAACTGTTATGTTATCTTGCGCAGAAAGTAAATGAGCGAACACTACAAAAACGACTGATAAATGCGAATTTAACAAAATTATAAAATTATGGTTACATGCAGGAAAAGACAGTAAAAACACATGACACTAAATACCACTTGTTTATGTGCCCCTTGTATTTCTATATTTTAGAGACTGTAAATGTGTTTACGTGTTTTCAGCATTTCTCTTAAGTACTGGATTTACCATTAGGTGTATTTTTACTATAGTCACAAAATATGTGTATCACTCTTGCAGACTGTTTCGATTATATTAAAAAATGGGTTCAAGGAGCCCAAATTTTTAAATTCAATTCCTGAATACACTATACAGGAGATTTTACTGTATAACTCTATAAATAGTTATAATTTACATGGTTTCATCATTTCGGTAATTAATTTGAAGTTGCAGCATGCATTCTTAAGTGCTAGGTGGAACCATAAACCACTTAATTATAAAATAATTATTTCAAATAAATTAATTACGAAATTTTACAGAATATTAGTTGAACCATTTAAATGTAGCATACCCCCTATGATTGACAATATTTATAAGTTTGCACTGACACTGCAAATACAGCCGCTCTTTTCACAAGTCAATTATGTTGAATCAATGTCATCATGGTCAACATAATGTATTGTGCACATTTCTCATATAGAGTAAATATGTGAAAAATGTACATTTTTTTCTAGACTGCAAATAGTACATGAATTTATTGCGATGCAATTTTTTAAAAATTCCTTTGCAGAGAACTGGTTTCATTTGTACTGTGATTCAGAGGAAATAGGAATATTGTGAAGTTAAGTATTGCTGAATTTAACTGCTTACATGCATAAGATAACATAGCATATTTTACTTAAATCCTGTAACATTTCTTGAATTATCAATCATATCCTGTACATTCAAAAGAGATGGAAATCCCATTCCTAAATTTTTTGCATAGTTTACTTTTCAGTGAACTTCATGACAAACTTTGATATCCAAGGCTTGCACTCCTTGAAGTAGGTGTATCATAGAAAAATAAAATGTAGTTTTATTTTCCCTGGCTATTTGCTGTTGTGTATGTCGATTGGATCATGTAGTAATTGTGGTAAAATAATGTTGTAAATTAAAAAAATTCCCACTAAATTTGGTTTTTGCACAAGTAGACAAAACACCATGTACCCTACCTGGGATAGAAAATCGTCCAGTTGATATGTTATGTCCTGTATGTACATTTGATGGTGTCTGATTTCGAACAGAATAGTCATGATCTCGAAATTCTTGCATGGTGTTATTGCATTCTGTGGCCGATTCCACACCAACTGAAACAAAATGGGTTATTTGAGATGTTCATAACTAACATAAACAACAAACTCATGAGATAATGGTCCTGGTAAGAAGGCATGACACTGATTAGAGCTGTTCAGGTATTGTGTAAATCTGTTAAGAAAATCCTAAACAATAAATTGCTTTGTTGTATGCGTGTATAAGTGTGTGTGTATGTTCAGGCACATGCGCACACAAAAAAAACACACAAGTAACCTGGCACTTTAAAGCAGTTTTAAATGTTCTTGAACACTAGTTTCTCACGTTTTTTTTTTTAGACAGACTGAAGAACAAACACGAGAAGTATGGAAGAGAGAGAGAGGAAAAGANAGACAGACTGAAGAACAAACACGAAAAGTATGGAAGAGAGAGAGAGGAAAATACTGCAAAAAAGGGGCGTGACTGATATTGTAAATTTAGAGGTTTTGTCCCCCAAACATACCGAACCTATGTTTGAAATCTGCTACACGTATAATAATTTATGTATTATATTACACAAATTACAAGATATTAAAACTCTGTGTTGTGTAAGATTTCTTACAAATATTGTCAATATGTGGCAATTACTCAATAACTATGCCTCTTAACTCTTCTGACCACTAGTGCCTAACATAAAATTGCATGTATGCACACACAATCCCTGTTATTCATGTATCGTGAATTTAGGTTTAGTTTGGTTAGGTAATCTTGCATTTAATTCTGTTTTTGCAACCCGATTAACATATATTTTACATAAATTTCATGTGTTTTATGCTACAATTTCCCTGATCTTCATAGCCCTCCTCATCATCATATTTTGTAGTATCTGCTGCAAATACTTTGATGCCGCCATTAATATTCAGAGAAATAAGTAATATCAATATATGTAAAGTTCTGGTATTATTTTTAAGGTTTTCAGAAAAACCACGATTCTTTTAATTACCGAATATATAAAAAATAACTATTCTACATGGGGTAGAAAGTTGCCCAGTGTTTGCAGTGGCTGGTGTCAGCTGTTGAACCGCATATGAGTTTTCTTCCACAATGTCACAGCATTTTATAGGTGACTCCACACAAATTAAAACATAAATATTTGATATACACTGAAGAGCCAAAAAACTGGAAACCTGCCTAATATTGCATAGGGCCCCCGCGAGCATACAGAAGTGCTGCACGACGACATGGCATGGACGCGACTAATGTCTGAAGGTATGCAGGAGGCAATTCACACCATGAATCTTGCAGGACAGTCCACAAATCCATAGGAGTGCGAGGCAGTGGAGATCTCTTCTGAACGGCACTTTGCAAGGCATCCCAAATATGCTCAATTATGTTCATACCTGGTGATTTAGGTGGCCAATGGTAGTGTCCAAAGTCAGAACAGTGTTTCTGGAGCGACTCTGTAGAAACTCTCGACGTGTGGGGTATAGCATTGTCGTGATGGAATTGTCCACGTCCGTCGGAATGCACAATGGACATGAATGGGTGCAGGTGATCGGACAGGATGCTTACATCTGTCACCTGTCAGAATCGTATCTAGACCTATCAGGGTTCCCATTTCACACCAACTGCACACACCCCATACCATGGCAGAGCCTCCACCAGCTTGAACAGTCCCCTGCTGACAAGTAGGGTCCACAGATTCATGAGGATGTCTCCATACCCNGCAACGTGTTTCCAGTTATCAACAGTCAAATGGTGGTATTCGCGGGCCTAGGCGAGGCGTAAAGCTTTGTGTCGTGCAGTCAACAACGGTACACGAGTGGGCCTTCGGCTCCGAAAGCCCATATCAATTATGGTCCATTGAATAGTTCGCAACGCTGGCACCTGTTGATGTACCAGCATTGAAATCTGCGCCAATTTGAGAAACGGTTGCACGTATATCACATTTAATGATTCTCGTCAGTCGTCGTTTGTCCCGTTCGTTAACGATATTTGCCTGGGTGCNCAGGTGAGGCGTAAAGCTTTGTGTCGTGCAGTCAACAACGGTACAACAGTGGGCCTTCGGCTCCGAAAGCCCATATCAATTATGGTCCATTGAATAGTTCGCAACGCTGGCACCTGTTGATGTACCAGCATTGAAATCTGCGCCAATTTGAGAAAGGGTTGCACGTATATCACATTTAATGATTCTCGTCAGTCGTCGTTTGTCCCGTTCGTTAACGATATTTGCCTGGGTGNGGTTGCACGTATATCACATTTAATGATTCTCGTCAGTCGTCGTTTGTCCCGTTCGTTAACGATATTTGCCTGGGTGCAGCGATGTCGAAGATTTTATGTTTTACTGGATTCACGATATTCATGGTACACTCGTAAAATGGTCGTAGTCGAACATCCAAATGTTATCGCTACCTCGGAGATGCTATGTCCTATCTCTCGTGCGCCGCCTATAACACCATNGTAGTCGAACATCCAAATGTTATCGCTACCTCGGAGATGCTATGTCCTATCTCTCGTGCGCCGCCTATAACACCACGTTCAAACTCACTTAAATCTTGATAACCCGCCATTGTAGCAGCAGTAATCGATCTAGCAACTTTGCCAGACGCCTGTTGTATTATATAGACACTGCCGACCACATCGCCTTACTCTGATTGGTTCCATACCTCTGTTAATTGCATATGCACGCCCATAGCAGTTTTTTTTGCTCTCCAGTGTAAATATATATGAAATTTTTTATAAACATAAGAGGCTATCACCATATGGCGTGCAGATAAACTACTAAAATCTAGTAGTACACTTAATTATTATGCTCAAGTATACCAAAGTTAATACAGTNCAGCAATACACATTTCACTGTAATATACACATTTTATTCACTCTTACATTCTTACACATTTGCAAATTTTCACGTTATAAACGATACTCAAGTATACCAAAGTTAATACAGTCACCCTTCGTATTTACCATAAATCTTGTCGGCTTTTTTGCGATAGCCGAANGTAGTCGAACATCCAAATGTTATCGCTACCTCGGAGATGCTATGTCCTATCTCTCGTGCGCCGCCTATAACACCATGTTCAAACTCACTTAAATCTTGATAACCCGCCATTGTAGCAGTAGTAATCGATCTAGCAACTTTGCCAGACGCCTGTTGTATTATATAGACACTGCCGACCACATCGCCTTACTCTGATTGGTTCCATACCTCTGTTATTTGCATATGCACGCCCATAGCAGTTTTTTTGGCTCTCTATTGTAAATATATATGAAATTTTTTATAAACATAAGAGGCTATCACCATATGGCGTGCAGATAAACTACTAAAATCTAGTAGTACACTTAATTATTATGCTCAAGTATACCAAAGTTAATACAGTCACCCTTCGTATTTACCATAAATCTTGTCGGCTTTTTTGCGATAGCCGAACAGAGATTCAGTAGAGATCGTAATCAGATGTGACTGACTTAGGCCATGTGCGAATTCGCCAGAAGTAGGTACTTATATGCACCTGTCCCCGGAAGTGACCTCATAAAGTCTGTCCGAATTGGAAGTGAAATATCCAAGTTTACAAGTAAATGATAATGTATACTTCTCGCGTACCTGCAGTATATATGGTGCCATTTTGAGAAGTTACTTGTAGGTTACAATTGATTTTCAACATTGTTATTTTATTTACAGATTATTAGGGCAACATCACTACTTCGTAGGCATACAATTTTAAAATAAGTTTGTAATTATTATATTAAAAAAAGTATACACAATAAATTCTTATTACACCTGTGTTCATAACCTACTAAAGTAAATATAAAATAGGTTATCAAAATTGCAATTTCACGTATAATCAGCATTACAATTAATGTTATCTAAGTAAAATCAAAATATTATTTACTCTTGAGTTAACCCTATAACTTTCGGTGTTTATCAAGTTCTTCGCAGAAATACATATTCATTTAAAAGCGACTAGCTGGCTTATAACTGTGGTTGAAGCCAACAAGATTGCCTGTCCTAAATCATCAAGATTGGTGCCAAGGTTAAGTAAAATAGGCAAAAGTGCCAGTACACCAGTATATTCCTGATTTTAAACACGGCTTTAAGGTAACAAAATAATATCTTACATATGGTATTGAAATTAAAATTTACCTACATCATTTTTGGCCTGCCCCTGTGATTTAAGTTGGCTTATATCAATATTTGCATTGTTTTGAACCATTATGATTCTATCAAGGCTAAGTACCTAGGTTTCACATAAGACACCAAGAATCAATTCCACCTAGGCCTAACTTCCTATCATTCAAGCCTCTTGTTCGCTAGAAACTATGATTTAACATTAACTACACAGGATAGCTACAGTTATATCCAATATGGAAAATTATCACTTCAACATGGGCCTATATTCTGTCATTGTGAAATGAAATTGCATATTAATCCTTACCACATGAATCACTAATAGTTGTACTTAAATGGNCTATATTCTGTCATTGTGAAATGAAATTGCATATTAATCCTTACCACATGAATCACTAATAGTTGTACTTAAATGTGCGCAAAAAGAAGTCTTTACACTCCAGTGACAGACTGAATGTAGTCCTTATGTCACCACTTGTCCACTACAAGCACCAGCCTGCAAGTGATTCTGCCAGTGCATGAATTTCACTTTAACAATAAATATACTTACATCAATGTGCACTTCCTTAATATTATAATTAATACTTTGAATGAAAAAATTCAATACAAACATTGACTAAATTAGCAGCCTCTTAGATGATTGTACATGAATATCTGCAAACTGCATTCTCCATCAAATGCTGAAAAAAAAAACATGTTATCATCAGTTACAACACACACTAAAATGAACCTTTACACTTTCTTCCAGCTTGAACTCTAAATAACAAGTCGTCTCACATTCAAAGATCAAATGCCTACACCTAGGCAGGTGACTTGATTCCGTTCATCTAGGCTATAAATTGCTATTAGGTAATTGAAATTAAGAATACAACTGTATCTGAGAGCTGAATTACAGAAAATCGCATGGGTAAATAATCTGGAATAGTAGTATAGGCCTATCCTTAGCTTGCCTAATACATAATACCCGCCTGGTAAATTTTGAGTTGGAAGTGCGAACTTCTTCAGTCCCTTCGTGCCCACACACTTGCAATGGTCACTGAAAACGAGGAAATTTTTGTATATGACAAAGTCATCTAATTCAGAAAATCGTATATTTGTAATCCTTTCAACCCATATCATACACTGTTTTTTTTTCATACACTGGGAAAGTTTGTCGAACTGTTACCGGTCTATACTTAAAATGTGGTATGCAACACGTAAGTGTTCTGGGTATTTTGATAATGCAAGAACTTTTAACACAATTGTTACATTATACAACAGATGCTAAGATACAAGATTTTAATCATTGGAATCACCACGTGTCTCACTAACGTCAAAACCAAACCAATACACGCACTTCCGCCATTACAGTTATTATTTGTAAAATAAAGTATAAAAGCAAGTAGCGAAAATGTGATGCTAACACTAAGTGTTTCTTCCCCTAAGTAAAACAGAGTTACATACACAGCCTATGAAGTTTCCGCCCTGTAATGGCAACTGAATTGTTCTCGCTGCTAATTTCAAACCGTATTACTACTGGAAACACTTAACAAAAAATAACTGCCATTACATATCTCTTATGACTTATACATTAAATGCCATAATATGAGCACATCATTTAGGTTAACATAGCTTAGCAAAAACATCCAGTATCACAATTTTCAGTAGTACAAGCATCTATAATTTACCATTAGGGTCCAGTTAGCATAATTGCTTCAGATTTAATTATATGTATTGTGTAACAAGTTAATGCATTGTCAAAATACTATAGTGTAACTGAGTGCCAGAATTTTCAATGNTAATTATATGTATTGTGTAACAAGTTAATGCATTGTCAAAATACTATAGTGTAACTGAGTGCCAGAATTTTCAATGCATGACTTGTCTTTCAGATGTCATTGTTTGTCATGAAGATAGTTTTAAACTCAACACTTGAAAGTTCATTAAATTATACGATTTTGCATTGATATACAGGCCATCCCAACGGGGATGTAGACGCTGATTGGTTTACAATAAGAAGAAAGCCTGTACTGTTTACAAACACTTTTAATAAATTATTCAATGTGTGCTATCGCATAGTATAAGTGTAGTATGGACTCAGTCATGCACATTAGGCCCGAGAGCCTACATAGCAAAGTTTCAAGCAGATGTCTAGCCATTCAGGAAGATACCAATCCAAGACCCAACGACATCAAGATCTTCGATATCTTACATTTATTTTGAATTCATATAAGTTTACTCTAAATTAGCGAGCACAGAGACAAATCCATCATATGCATTTCGACTATTTTTCTCCATCTTGGATTTATGCATAACTGAAGTACCACTAGNACAGAGACAAATCCATCATATGCATTTCGACTATTTTTCTCCATCTTGGATTTATGCATAACTGAAGTACCACTATTAACATTTACGAACACACTGTGGCATTTCAGGGTGGTTACAGTGTCCGACAGGTGAAATTTACATGTCCGGAGGGTGCCAGCTAACCAGTAAAGGAATCCGTTTGCGTTAGCATGAGACTCTTGAGGTGGGCCGCGACCAAAAAGCCTGGAATAAGAAACCTTGTACCCCATGTCTGAAGTCCCTCTCACATGATCAAATATTTGTTGAATTCGATTATTTGAATTCAATTTATTGAACTAAAAAATCACTTTGTTTGCCTTTCAATGAAATTGCATTCAGTAAGCTTTCAAGTCTCTATATTAATTTTTTTTACCAACATTTAAATAAAACGAGTTAAATAAATACCCAAAAGTAAATTTGTTAAAGTATCTGCGACTCATGCACTACACAAAAATTATTGGTTAAACAACAACAAATTTTCTTCATTTTATTGCATATTTTTATTTTAAAAAATATTAATCCTTATTTTGTAACAACTTTAAATGTGGGTACACAACTCTATTATAATGAGATCACTTACAATGATATAGTCAGAAAAGCTATGATCGCTCATGGAAATTTTTGATTCGAGAAAGTTAGAACATGTTCAAAACGAAAATCTTGAAGGAAAATGACAAGTCCAAGGATTTCANAAATTTTTGATTCGAGAAAGTTAGAACATGTTCAAAACGAAAATCTTGAAGGAAAATGACAAGTCCAAGGATTTCAAAAATAAAATGGCCATGATTATGATGTTCGTATGACGTCATATTGCCTTCAATGAATTTAATTCAATAAAAAGTAAAGGTAATTTGAAGAAATCTTTGATAGTGTGAAAGGGCCTTTACAATGTTGCGGGGAATGGCTGATGTATTATCAAGCTCGTCAGACGCCTAAGCACAAACACTTTCCGAACAGAGGTATTGCGGCTCCCCAGCTAGCCGTTCCAATGCACAAGAACTTGATGCGTGGCGGATACCTAGGGTAGGAATTGCGCTGTATTCACACCCTGAGAGGATAATCCACGTATAAGGATACGTGGGGAAAAATCGAAGTTGAGAGAAACAGGGTAAGTCCATAGAATTAGCTGAAATAAGCCCTCTACGAAGGAATCAAGGGAACCCCCGCCGAGAATTAGTGCAGACACAGCTCACAGGAACACCGAGACGCTTGCCGCATCACTCCCTCCACCCAAGTTTGAGCGCCCAAGTAGCTGCAAGACACAAAATCCTACACAAAAAACGTGCGAGGTACACAGGGAAATTCCCGATTTCTCTCTCGAGAATCTGCTGACAGCCAACTTGAATATAGCGGGAGACGGGTTAAATTCAGGCCAAACCAAGGGGTTGTGGTCAGTCGTTCGAGATCAGTGGTAATCAGTTGTTGACGAGGAGTTGTTTNAAATTCAGGCCAAACCAAGGGGTTGTGGTCAGTCGTTCGAGATCAGTGGTAATCAGTTGTTGACGAGGAGTTGTTCGGCAACCGCGATGCGAGACAGAGAAGGCAGTTAGGCGAGAGGCAGTCGTATCACCGGACCGGAGTTCGGACCTGGCCCAGGCAGTAATGTACAATCAGTTGTTCGCAGTCAGTTGTTCGGGAGCAATTATCGCCAGCAGAGACGGTAGTTGTTCGGCGGTACAGCCGCGAGATGAGATATATGCAGCCGAAACGGGAGAAGCCGAAACGGGAGTAATCAGTCGTGTGACGAGAACAGTGCCGAGAATATGAGTAAATTCCCGGAGAGGAGTGGTAGCCCCAGTCCGAGAGGCACCATTCCCCGAGAAGAGAACAGTGCCGAGAATATGAGTACATTCCCGGAGACGAGTGGGTAGCCCCAGTCCGAGAGGCGCCATTCCCCGAGAAGACATAGTCGTACGCCGTATGACGACGAGGCAAGCAGTCAGTCAAACAGTGAGTCAATAGTGGCGTCACCGAGGAGAGACCCAGGAACTGCCTAAACTTCATGTGTAAATTCCCGAGACAAACCCAGTAAAAGTGTAGAGTAGTTATGAGTTCATTTCCGAAAACGTAGTGGCAGTTTCCGTGGTGGGGAAGTCAGAAACGCGAGCCAGAAGCCGGACGAGGAGACGAGCTCTCCCACAAGGAACGCCAGCTGAGGTCGCAGAGAAAGTACAAGTCCGGGAAACCTATCCCGGACTTCCGAGAGAGTCAGTGAAAGCAGCAGGAAGAAGCCAACTTAGTACAGCACGCCAACGAGAGCCAGTCCGAGAACCTGAACCAGGGCCACCCAACTCACCAAGCCTCAGCTACCAACAAAGACAACTCACCAAAAGCCGCAGTCACAGATAAGTAGAGAAACGTCTCCCTTCAAAAACCTTCCCCAATGCAAAGTATTCAGCCCACCAGCCCTTCAGGCTTACGACTTACAGAGGGGCTCAGTCTCGCCAGTGTGTTAAATAACTGAGAATACGAGTATTTGTTTAACACCTAATGCAACAACCACAGGTGCCCCTTAGTCTGCACCAAAATAATTTAACTATATAAACTACTAGCTGCCATCCTGTATAACTCAGGTGGCCTAGTAGCGACAAACTTAACACTTCAAAACAAAATTAAACCGAATGTACATGATGTAAACAAGATGCAGATGGTGGATGGTTGAGAGGGTCCATCGCCCTTAAGTTCTCTGTGAAGCGGGAATAAAGTACNGTAAACAAGATGCAGATGGTGGATGGTTGAGAGGGTCCATCGCCCTTAAGTTCTCTGTGAAGCGGGAATAAAGTACACACACTTTGATTCAGAACACGAGTTGCATTTTCGAAACAAAATGGAATGGTACAAACACTGAAGCGAGCATGTGGAACAAGGTCCCGCACTGGCCTATGCTGCTGTTCACGAAGACATCTCGTGAACGATTAACAAGTAACTTAAAAGAAAATAATGCTGGAGGGCTCAAGTCTACTCCGGAAGGGAGGCGAACCCAGGCGTGCACGAAGTAAATGAAAATATTCTGGTACGATTAAGTCTATTGAAAGCTATATGACTGTAACAAAAGATGCTTCACATTCGAGCTGCCCTGAAGCCTGCCCTCGCTAGACTCAAAAGGTTCTGACATGATAGTGGTGATGTGGCTGCCACCTCCCACCAAATATACAATTCCCTTGACTAAACTGAATTTAATGAAATGAGAATACAGAGCACCTTGTGAATCATTATACTATGCATGGCGTCAAATACTATTGACATTAACATATTAACATTGATGAAAAAACTTATTAATATTTTTTGTTCCTGATAAAGTTTTTCCATAACCTGAAAGGAAAATGCATACAAAAACCCTATTACTTAGCGAATAAATTACTCTGAATTAATAAAATGGCATTTTGAGTAAAATTAATTTTAATTAAAGGGAAATATATTGTGCCTCGCTTTGGGCTCGGTGTCCCACTGCTTGAATAAAAGTACACTATTCTAATTAAATATTATGTACATTTGTTTAAGAAGTAATCGAAGCTTGAGTGTCTAATTATTATTGAGTAATTTATCAATTAGTTAGTTTTGTAAAATATTACTTGGTATTTCGTAGCTCACGCCCATGCGGCCGATGCTTAATGTGTATACTGCGGTGGTGAACATTGAGGGAAAACTGTGCATTGCTTTGTATGTTGATTTTAATAAGTACAGTGAATATTATATTAGCATTTAGGATGCTTAGTTACGTCCTTTGATAATTTCACCTTGAGGCAATGTTGGTTGTTGCACTAACTCGAGAGGTACACCCTGGGCGCGTGGTCTTCGGTCGTGCCATGCATGGCCAGTGGTACGGCAAGTGTAGTCCCTAACTTGACTGGAAGATGATGCACAAAATTTGACAAGGGCTCTAAGGAATGCCGAAGATGGTATCACCTGAAATAAAAAATCCAGTGCTCTAAGTTAGAGTAGTTTGCACTGCAATTATTTAATTACAGTTTAATTTGTCAAGAGTAATATATTTACAAAGAAATTGAGGTTAGAGTAAAGGACTGAACAATCATCATGAGAGAGGCTATTGTTACTATGGGCTGCATGTGTCAAAAGTTACAATTATTTCATGTCACACAAAAGTTATTACATTTAGTGAAGTAAATAATTTTATTATTACAAATAATACTTCATACCAACTTTATGATGTCAAAGGTGAAGTTTAATAAATGAAATACTCATCGTATCCTGGAAGCCTCTGTGGTCAGTTAATTTATTAAGAGTGTAGTAGTTATGTAGTCATCCTTACCAGTGCCTATCTGGGTAATTCTGTCTTGTGCGTTCATTAAAGGTCCAGTTTCGCAGGAGTATAAACTTCAGCTGGCAAGAAAGGTAAACATTGTATGTAAGTTTGATGTCACTTATCCTGTATCATGGCGGTGGGCATATTCAAAATCTGAGACAGCCACTTGATGTTAGAAAATAGCTAAAGTAGAATAATTTAATATGAGTCTGGAATAAGGGATTCTGCAGTAGGTGTCAGAAGCCGACAATCCGCTCTGCCATTCTNAGAATAATTTAATATGAGTCTGGAATAAGGGATTCTGCAGTAGGTGTCAGAAGCCGACAATCCGCTCTGCCATTCCGGTCGCCTGGCCGCCATATTGGATCTGGATGACCTTGAACTTGACCGCACTGTCATTTGACCTTGTAAATTCCCTAAAAATCCCGAAAAAATCCAAAAAATTCTAAAAAATTCTAATTTTTTTTAAAAACATCTACAAAATTCTTAAAAACCAAAAAAATCTAAAAAAATTAAAAAAAATGTTCAAAAATATTTAAAAAATTCCAAATATTAAAACAAAGAAAAAACCTTCACCCTTGGTCCCATGACCCTTGACCTTTTTTCCATGTCCTTGATCTTTAAGCCATATTGTTTCTAGAGTTTTCCTCTTCATACTCTGTCATTCCATCTTGCTACTTCATGCTCTTTCATTCGATCTTGCTGCTTCATGCCTGGTATTTCCATCTTTCTAGCTTATGCTATGTCATTCCATCTTGCTACTTCATGCTCTGTCATTCTATATTGTTTTTTCATGCTGTCACTCAATCTTGTTTTTACATTCACTGTCGTTCAATCTTTCCCCTCTATTTCTTCTCTCTCCAACCTCTTTCCTCTCTTGCACCTTCTTCTTCTGCCATCTTGGATTCTCTGCTGTAGTCCCTTACCACATGCTAGTTGTGCTGGTGTCAGACATGTCGTTGTTTATTGCTGCTAGAGTGTGCAGGTTTATCCAATCGCTCTACACACCAGTGTGCATATTTATTTATAAATTTTAGCATGAAGTGTAATTTGCCATTTATGAGAAGGTGAAAGTATCATACATAAATAATTAAAAAAAATTGAATTGTTCTGATGTTTCATATATATATTTATTTACAATTTTTAAGCGAAATAGTAATTACTTTAGGCGAAATCCCAATCACACTTTCAACTTTGTCTATAACATCAAATTTTTTATATTAAAATGTTTCTGTTATAATTTCATTGTGCATTCCAGCTTTGTATTTTTTTACTGTTTTATGAAAAAAAGAGGTAATCATATCCCACTTGCCCTCAAACTTACCATGTATGTTTTTTTTTAACCATGCACATGGCTCCACGAGTTGGGACAGGCTGCATTATTACTTTTAACAGGTCCTGCATGGTCTNTTTTTTTTAACCATGCACATGGCTCCACGAGTTGGGACAGGCTGCATTATTACTTTTAACAGGTCCTGCATGGTCTCGGATAATAATGAAGTAAGCACATGTGCACATAGCAGTGTTAGCATGTTTACAGGTCTGAACCTTCATTGTGTCGGGTAACTGGAGTGAGCTTACATGCTTCCAAACAATTTTGACACCTGCATGGTTTTGGATAACGATGATGTCTACACACATGCGAAGTGCAGTGGTAGCATTTTTACAGGTCCGCACCTGCATGGTGTTAAGTAAACTGTGTTAGCATTCGTGCTTTCAAGTCGTTTCCTCACATCCACCCCTACAGGGTGTCTGGTAACCGCGAAGTATCAGCATGTGGACCTTGCTCCCGTGTCTTGTATCACAATTTCCACATCGCACTTGGCAGTTAACTACAGTGCGCTTTCCATCCAGCAAGCACTGTGGAATTTTGTGTGGATTTGTGTGATTGTTTTGCATATTGCAGTGCTGATTATGGTGCTGATTGTGGTGCCGATTATGGTGCTGATTGCAGTACAGATTGTTGTGCAGATTGCAGTGCTGATTGCGGTGCCGATGGCGGTGCTTATTGAAGGAAACATTGATGAAGTGATTTAATGATTGGACGAAAGATTGGGAAAAATTGTGAAAGATTAATGGAAATATTGCGAAATTGATGAAAAGATTTTTGGAAAGACTGACTGCTCCAGACTGACTCCTGCATTTTATTTTTTAATTCCTGCATGCAATTGGCCAGCTGCTATCACATGGTGACTCGGTAATTGGCTGGGCGATGTCAATACAAGCCTTATTGGTGTAATATGACTGATTCAAAGTCACCATGATGTAATAGAGCATGCATATGTGTATATTATAAGCAGTTGTGAGGGTCAGCTGAGAGGCTTAGTTTGACAGCAGCTGGCATGGTAGGCAGATCGCCTCAGCTAACANTAAGCAGTTGTGAGGGTCAGCTGAGAGGCTTAGTTTGACAGCAGCTGGCATGGTAGGCAGATCGCCTCAGCTAACGTCTACACATTTAAACCATGGTTGGTTGCGTTAAAGTTGAGTGGATATTTCCCACCAATGGTGCCATACAGTGTAACAGAAAGAAAATGCCTTATCATAAAAGTGTCACTGATGTCGACTTAGCGGTTCTGGTAATGACTTGTATGGATGTGTTNGAAAGAAAATGCCTTATCATAAAAGTGTCACTGATGTCGACTTAGCGGTTCTGGTAATGACTTGTATGGATGTGTTAGAGATGAAGGTAATGGAGTTAAAGAAGCAGGTAATGCTGGCAATTTTGTTCTAGGTAGAGCATCCAAAAAGTTGGATGACTCCATTAAAGATTTCAAAGGTGTCACAGTCAAAGAAGTCGATGGTACTATACCATCTGTAGATGATCGTGCTGCACTGGAGGCAGTAGATGCTGGTAGTGATGTAGGTGTCACCAATTATATTAACCAATCATATTACAAGAATAAGACATAGCATGGACATCGCACAGCCAATCACCGTGTTTCCACGTGATTGCAGCTGGCCAATCGCATGCAGGCATTCAGACATCACATGCAGGAGTCAATTTGCAGGAGTCAGTGTTTCCATCAATCTTTTCATCAATCTCACCATATTTCCGACAATATTTCAAAATCTTTTCATCCAATTTTGAAATCATTTAATCAATAATTCCATTATTATTTCGCAAACTTTCGATCAATCAGCACCACAATAGGCACCACAATCGACACTGCAATGGGCACCACAATCCGTACCGCATTCAGCACCATAATCGGCACTGCAATGAGCACTTCAATCAGCACTACTATAGGCACCACAATCACGCTAATCCACACATCATTCCACAGTGCCTGCTGGATGGACAGCGCAATGCAGTAAAATGCCGAGTACGATGTGGAGATTGTGATACAAGAANATTCCACAGTGCCTGCTGGATGGACAGCGCAATGCAGTAAAATGCCGAGTACGATGTGGAGATTGTGATACAAGAAACGGGAGCAAAGTCCAGCATGCTGATACTTCACGGTTACCATACACCATGGAGGTGTGGAGGTGAGAAAACGACTTGAAAGCACATATGCTAACACATTTTACTCGAAATCCATGCAGGCGCGGAGCTGTAAAAATGCTACCACTGCACTTCGCACATGTGTAGAAATCATGGTTATCCAAAACCATGCAGGTGTCAAAATTGTTTGAAAGCATCGACACTACCTGCCGATGTTGTCTGGTGCCTAGTCGAGTATACTACTCCAAACCCACCTAACAATGTTTTTCACTGCCACTCAAAACTTCCATCAATCCAACACCATCCAGCCAAAATAAGTTAAATTGGAGCTTAACATTTTGGCGAATTCTTATTACAGTTATACACTGGAGAGCATAAAAAACTGGTCAAGGCATGCGTATGCAGATGACAGAGGTATGGAACCAATCACAGTAAGGCGATGCGGTCGGCAGCGCCTATATAAGACAAGCGTCTGGTAAAGTTGCTAGATCGGTTACTGCTTCTCAAATGGCAGCTTAACAAGATTTAAGTGAGTTTGAACATGGTGTTATAGTCGGTGCACGAAATATGGGACATAGCATCTTCGAGGTAGCGATAAAATTTGGATTTTTGCATACGATCATTTCACGAGTGTACCGTGAATATCAGGAATATGGTAAANCGAGGTAGCGATAAAATTTGGATTTTTGCATACGATCATTTCACGAGTGTACCGTGAATATCAGGAATATGGTAAAACATCAAATCTTCGACATCGCTGTGGCCGGAAAAAGATTGTGATCGAATGGGACAAACAACAACTGACGAGAATCATTACACGTGACAGACGTGCAACCCTTTCTCAAATTGGCATAAATTTCAATGCTGGGGCATCAAAAAGTGCCAGCATGAGAACTATTCAATGGACCATCATTGATATGGGTTTTCGGAGCCGAAGGCCCACTCGTGTACTGTTGTTGACTGCACGACACAAAGCTTTACGCCTCGCCTGGGCCCGCCNGCCGAAGGCCCACTCGTGTACTGTTGTTGACTGCACGACACAAAGCTTTACGCCTCGCCTGGGCCCGCCAACACCTCCATTGCACTGTTGATGACTGGAAACACATTGCCTGGTCTGACGAGTCTCGTTTCCAATTGCATCGGGCGGATGGACGTGTACNTGACTGGAAACACATTGCCTGGTCTGACGAGTCTCGTTTCCAATTGCATCGGGCGGATGGACGTGTACGGGTATGAGACATCCTCATGAATCCATGGACCCCTACATGTTAACAGGGGACTGTTCAAGCTGGTGTAGGCTCTGTCATGGTATGGGGCGTGTGCAGTTGGCATGTGCAGTCTAGATACAACTCTGACAGGTGACANCTGGTGTAGGCTCTGTCATGGTATGGGGCGTGTGCAGTTGGCATGTGCAGTCTAGATACAACTCTGACAGGTGACAGATACATAAGCATCCTGTCCGATCAACTGCACCCATTCATGTCGATTGTGCATTCCGACAGACGTAGACAATTCCAGCAGGACAATGCGACACCCCACACGTCGAGAGTGTCTACAGAGTGGCTCCAGGAACACTCTTATGACTTTATACACTTCCATTTGCCACCTAAATCACCAGACATGAACATTATTGAGCATATCTGGGATGCCTTGCAATGTGCTGTTTAGAAGATATCTCCACCGCCTCGCACTCCTTTGGATTTGTGGACTGCCCTGCAGGATTCATGGTGTGAAATGCCTCCTGCATACCTTCAGACNCTCGCACTCCTTTGGATTTGTGGACTGCCCTGCAGGATTCATGGTGTGAAATGCCTCCTGCATACCTTCAGACATAAGTCGGGTCCATGCCGCGTCGTCTTGCGGCACTTCTGCGTGCTCGCTGGGGCCCTGCACAATATTAGACAGGTGTACCAGTTTTTTTGGNCCGCGTCGTCTTGCGGCACTTCTGCGTGCTCGCTGGGGCCCTGCACAATATTAGACAGGTGTACCAGTTTTTTTGTATCTTCAGTGTATGATGTCCTGCACAATTTAACCAGCATTTAATTGTCACCCTTCCATGTGACATACATTTCCCTCATTATTTCACACATTTTTCGTCCCAGAAACCTCTAAAATTTCTAGGCACCTCAACCCCTCTTGGNTACATTTCCCTCATTATTTCACACATTTTTCGTCCCAGAAACCTCTAAAATTTCTAGGCACCTCAACCCCTCTTGGAGCATTTTTCCCAACTGTTTCCCCCCTGACAACATCAAGAGCATATTAGGAGCAGTGTGATCAACCTGGGGCAATGTTCTGATGCCAGCCAGATGCCAGAATTATTCTCAGATATGCAGCACCACATGGCATAAAAGATGCGCCAAAGCAGCTACCCAGCCACAATACATCAATGGTGCAGGGCATGTGCAGCAAGTCGGCCATAATGGGACAGGGTGGCATCATCACCCCCCTTGTGCACTCTGAACTGTGCAGCAGAGCGGGCAGGATCTGCACTAACTCTTTCCCCCTGCTCAGCACCACAACACCAGATGAGAGTATCGGTCGGCGCAGGGGACTGTGTGTGCTTGCGCAAACAACGCCTCCACTGTTGGTCGGTACACCCCTCCAAACCAGCGCAGGGGGGTCAGCCACGAGGGGTGGGCAATGGCCTTGACCCCAACTGCCGGGTTCAGCTGCCGTGCAGCGACCATCAACAATNGGTCAGCCACGAGGGGTGGGCAATGGCCTTGACCCCAACTGCCGGGTTCAGCTGCCGTGCAGCGACCATCAACAATGGCTGGCCTAACACCTGTAGGCTTCCCGACACCTCTGTGTTGGTAATGCTTGCTCCCCATCATACAGGATGTAGTGGCCAAGTACGAATTAGACACAACATAATTCAAGTGCACTTTTAAGACCAGCCCAATGAGCAACCATGCCGCGAACACATGGACAGCTCCGATGTGATAAACCATATTCAAAGCCAGTNTAAGACCAGCCCAATGAGCAACCATGCCGCGAACACATGGACAGCTCCGATGTGATAAACCATATTCAAAGCCAGTGGAAATTTAAAGTTTTGGACAATACCTGTCAACAAAATTCAAACATTCATCTTTCAACCAACAAAATTTTGGGTGCCAGTTTATTGTACATGGGTTAAGGTATATCTACTCTCCAGTGTACTTTGTGTCTACAGCATTACAATTCAATGTACCTAACCGCGACCAATCTTATGACCGTACAAAACCGGAACTATCAGTGCTCACAGTACCACAGCAATAACAAACAATTTAACAATTCTACAGTGTACAAATATTTATTAACTGGTCTAGACTGTCAACTAATGAAATGTCACCATCCAGTGTGTTCAGAGGGCGAAATTAATGACATGTTGAAATGCAAGGTGTGTTCAGTGTATGTACACGGGCAATATTTGCAGTCTGGCGAGATACTGACAGTACAATATGTCAAATTCATGTGTCAGCAATGTACAGCAGCGGCCAACACTGCACTGCAACTGTCATATGCTATCAGTGCGCACATGGCAGATGTAAACAAAGCAGCACCATTAGCTCATTCCACACCCCGCCAGCCGGCCTTGACTTCAGCACGTTTTCCTCTCTTGCCATCTGCCTCTTACATACCACCACTCGCCACTCACATTACCATGCTTGCCTTCCCCCAACATATGATTTCAGTGCTACCAACCCACCTCAGAAATTTCCTCTACATGTGACAATTGCTATGCGCCACTGCTATCATGAGCTACTACCCAACATAACAGGCAGCATGTTCAGGACATGTGCATGTGTTGCATTTGTGGCTACATTATTAATCACATTACAGCTGTGTGGAGAGACAACAGGCGAGCCTCAACATCCCCTCCTCCGAAGCTACAGCTCACACATAGGAGCTAATCGGCAGTCAGCCATCCCCCCCACCCTCCTAAAGTCGTCACACCTGGGAGCACACAGCGGGACACACTGCTCCCCTCCCACATCACTCTCCTAAGTACCAACTCAAAGATTCGTCAAGCAGCCATGCATGAACACAACATGTGTTCCCATGCTCTTCGCACAGCAGCATAACAACTTCGCAGCAGGAACAGCAATCTCACTAGTACCCTTCAAGTTAGCAGCATGTCTATGAAAAGTCTTTTGGGATGTAAAATCACATTCACACCATTCCTCATTCTTACATTATTCTAATATGCAGTGTCATGTATTTCTTATTTCTTTGTGGCAATTCATTTCTTTTTGCATTTTTTTANCTTACATTATTCTAATATGCAGTGTCATGTATTTCTTATTTCTTTGTGGCAATTCATTTCTTTTTGCATTTTTTTATTGTTAGAGCAAATCCACTAGGCATTAATATTTGAATATTTTCAGCAGGTATAAAGATAATTTCAATCNTTTTTTTATTGTTAGAGCAAATCCACTAGGCATTAATATTTGAATATTTTCAGCAGGTATAAAGATAATTTCAATCAGTCAATAATTGTATATCAGTACATAAACACTGGTTAAGTCAACTTGAAATCTCATTGTTTAACTATGGCAAGTGCCTGTCTTTGATCGTGTTGTTTGTTTGGCAACCTTGTGCTCCTGATTCGTCCCATCGCCAACATCGTATTTCCGATTTATCACCCACGCACTTCATCCTCATGCACATGGAAAANCTCCTGATTCGTCCCATCGCCAACATCGTATTTCCGATTTATCACCCACGCACTTCATCCTCATGCACATGGAAATAATCGTGGGGTAACAAATCCCCCTACGCACGTGGTGTAATCGTTCAACACAGTGCATGTGGAGCTAATTGATGGGTACACAAGCTCACCTCCACACACTGTGCCATTCCGATGCGCGTGGAGATAATCGAAGGGTACCCAATCCCTTCTTCGCCCATAGTTCACACAGCCGAGACAACCAGTTCCAAGTCGAGACAACCAGTCGAGNAGGGTACCCAATCCCTTCTTCGCCCATAGTTCACACAGCCGAGACAACCAGTTCCAAGTCGAGACAACCAGTCGAGACACCTGCAAGTATTCCAGACAGCCAATCACCATTCACACTGCCATTCTTGTCGAAGGGCAACACAGTGTTTTCATCTCAACCTAGCAGTGTAGACTTCACTCACCAGCGATGTTACATCGCACGGTGGCTGCCAACCACCATGCGACCACCACCTTGACTACGAGCTGGTCACCACATTAACGTACGAACACACTCTCAGCCCTCAGCCTGCAGAGACTTCTGTGTTGGCTATGTGGCGAAGTGGAGCATGCCCCAAGCGATTGTACGAGCCATCGGACCCACCACCTACCTGGTCCAGCTTGGCAGAAAGAATTTATAGGTGCACAAGGATGACCTGCACCTCACACCAGGTGACATCGATGACGTTGTCGCGCCATGTGCCCAGGTGCCCCATGATGGCGACCCCGATTTCAAGGTCCATCAACCACCCACATAGGAGGAAGGTGCATCAGCACCTCCCTCGGAGGAGCATCTACAAGGGCCCGCAAGCCCGAAGACGCCCGGCATTCAGTCTCTCCTCAGAGATCGTCGATGTGGGATCTCCATCATCGTGGATGGTGCGGAGCCACTCAGCATCGCTGTCCCCTCGCCAAAGCATACCACCAGCACGAGCAAGAGGAAGCCACGCCAAGGCTCGACAGGAACCTCCAACTCCCTTTCCTCATCCCCTACTGGTGACACCCAGAGATCTCCTGGCGCACTGTCGATGGCATCAGGACAGATTCCGGAGGTGTCCCCCACAGGCGAGAGGGTGATGAACTGGGGCAGTGCCACAGCAGGAATGCCATTGCCAGTGGAGGGGTCACCACCAGCTGATCAACCCCCCTCTGTTATTGCCAGCCCGGGTTGCTACTGGCGGCAGTGGGGTCGGCAGAGCAGCAGCAGTAACACCAGGAGCAGTGACTGTGGCAGCGAGAGCAGCAAGGCACTCATCTCGCCTCCCCCAACACACACATTAGAGACGTCAATCAGCACAGGCGTGCCTGACCTGCAATGATTCCACCATGTCCCACACCACAGCAGGCCACCCATGTAAACACCAGCAGCAGCCACACCAGCACTATTCAGGTCACCCAAGGGCCCCAAATGCCCTGCGGCCCCGACATCTTGGGACTACAGCCTGACTCTGCGGCGNCACTATTCAGGTCACCCAAGGGCCCCAAATGCCCTGCGGCCCCGACATCTTGGGACTACAGCCTGACTCTGCGGCATCTGGAGATGCATGGCTGCAGAAGTGGGGCATTTGATGCAGAATGTTTGCCACCCTGGTGACTCCACCGCATCAGCCGTCATCACTGTGCCCTCAGTGCGCATTGCAATTCCATGAGCTGTGTAGTGCGAGAGCATCAGAGTGCAGAGTAGTGCCTCGCATTTTCATAACCCCAACCCCCTCCCCCCCAGTCTATGGGTGGTCGAGGGAGCATTATGACAGACTCTGCATACATTAATTATAGGCAAATTTAAGTTCCAATAATTAACTCAAAAGAAAGACACACCAAGCACATCGATGCTCAAAGACACCCTATAAGAGTCCCAGTGCATTATTATGTTTATTTGAAAATTCACATATTTTTCAATTCAGATGTTTAACCCTCATTTCATGCCATCCACATTAAATTGTATTTGTTCATGTGCATTGTAATATTATGTATTTATTTATTCATGTTTTATGCTAGAGTTCATGACCATTTCATTGTGCAAGAGTTTTAGTTCAACAGAAAGTAGTGCAGGGCGAGCCGCATGACGTCATAGTCCGCGCTGTGCGAGCTAACCAGTGTCAGTCTCTGTCGAGTGTCTCAAGGGGTCGGTATGCACCATGGCGCGTTCCAGGTGCATTCATTTTTTTCCCGCAAATGATGTTTAGCTGCAATAGTCAGATATAACTTAGTGGAACCTGTTGTTTTCTGCACCCGGAGACGCCACCCCTTCTTGGTGAATATTAACACACCAGTAATTCATTGTTGTGCACACCTGTTTAGTTTTGCCTATCTGGCGGGCTGCAGGTCAGAAACTGTGAAAAGTTTTCATCTAGTGTGATGTACAGTTTTGTGCAAGAGTAATTACATGCAACTTTTCAGACTTTGTGTTTTTAATTTCAAGCACTGTCTTCGTGCTTTTCGGTGTCGAGGTATCCTACAACCAGCTTTCACCAATATTTCACTTAATTTACATTAATAACCAGCATGCTCAATACCGAGCTTTTATTAGTAAAAGGCGTATGAGTCAGTCTGAATAGGCCCACTTAATTCTGACATAAGTATCAGGCGTAGGAAATGCTTGGTTTTCCTGTCCAGAGGGGCTCATCAGACAATTTCACCCAGGGACTGCGCACGCCCGGGCGAAAGGCCTGCTGTACCCTGAGATCATCATCAGCAGCACCAGCAATCGACTCCGCCTGCCGACGGTGTCTGGTGCCTAGTCAGGTATNTGTACCCTGAGATCATCATCAGCAGCACCAGCAATCGACTCCGCCTGCCGACGGTGTCTGGTGCCTAGTCAGGTATCCAATTCCAAACCCACCTAACAAAGTTTTTCACCGCCTCTAAGAACTTCCATTAACTCAACACCACCCAGCTAACAGGCATTAGTCTATCATGGACTGAATGAAATAATAAGCGATTTAATTAAATTGTGTCTCGTGTCCATCGTCATCTTAATAATACAGAGTTTCAACAACAACATAACACTGTCAGAATATTTGCTAATGGATGTGGGAGACAAAACAAAAATTAAACCATGATCGGAAGGGTATGTAAGTGGCTTCTTGTAGAAGCACCTAAACACATCTCACAAGTACATATACTTTTTGCAGTTCCGGGCCATTATTTTATTCCGCCTAACAGAGTATACAGACGCAACAAAAATTTTGTGAGAAAAAAAGATACAATAGTGCAACCAGAAGAATATTTTGAGATATTTTCCAAATGTGATAAAGTCATTACACCAAGTGAATAAATTGTATTTTATGATTGTAAAAAAATCAATACTGGAAATAAACCACCACGGTCATGGCACCTACAAAAATATTCGTAATAACCCGAACTGCTAAAGGTATGAGGAGAAACATCCTATTATACTGATGAAGGGATTGGTAAGACAGTTTGTAAAATGGGGAAAACTGTTGTGCAAATTATTCCTCAAGTGTTATCCATGGGCCTACTACCAACACCCCCAAAAGCTATAGATGTTATAAAACTGCTTGTAAAGCACCATGGACCACAGTGGAGCGACCACACCAATTTAAAATTCTATAAATATGCACTTACACCTAAAGATAGAATGAGTGANATGGACCACAGTGGAGCGACCACACCAATTTAAAATTCTATAAATATGCACTTACACCTAAAGATAGAATGAGTGAGGTAAGTGAATACTACGATAAACCCATGTGTGATGTGGAATGTGCAGTCTAGAAGATAAATAGAACTGTATTTAAAACAGTTTAAAATTTGGTAATTATATTAAAATTGTTTTCAATAGTACAGTATTTACAATGTTACCGATGTACTTCAATTCCTATTTCGCACAATTTTTACATTATGTTTGGTGTGATGTGTATACTTATATGTAAAACAAAATGTTTGCGTACTTTGCTGTTATGTTTTCTATTTAGTTATTATTCTAAAAACAAATTATCGAGCCCTTGCATTTTGAATAGATTGTTTTCTAATAAAACTTGTCCAACATGTTCTATTCCAAAATTAATCTTGTACAAACAACGGTTGCAAAGTGGTTTTGTCCAAATGTTATCATATTTGTATGGCTTTTACATTAATGTATGATTTCTTAGCCAGTATGTGTATCGACCTATTCGATATATATAACCTACTACTACCATTGCAACAGTACTTCAAATTAAAATATAACATTTGGTCATTTATCTCAGTTCATGATTGGTTGGACATGATTCATTTTGAGTTTGTGCTACTAAATTCATTTCTTAACTAAATTTGAAGAGTATGCCATGTTATTTGGGCGGCCCCTATGGTGTTTCAGCTTGGCTTTATGATCTTCTGCATACTATTGGTGGGAAGTGGTGAGTCCCAATATATCAACATGCTCTAAATTCATGGAACATTTTTGGAGCAGGAACATTCAGGGGAACCTAAGAGCACAGCTCCATGTTTAAAGGTTTTACTCAGGCAATGGAAGGAGTCTAAAAACACATTTATTGGAAGCATGTGACAAATCTAGGCACCTGACACTATATATTAATATTGAAATTAATATTGCCATGGTATTACAACAGCTTCCTCACAGATACCAGACTCCCTGGATGGGCAGGCTGGATAGCAGCCTGGTATAGTTCAGGGAAGGTTTGCTGGTGTTAGAGCAAATAGATCGCCTGCAAAGACAACAGTCTAACCAGTACGGGGAGAAACCAAGCCTNAGGGATAAACCAAGCCTGGCAGAAAGAAATTCGTCCTTGTACCAAAGCAAACAACATAGAGAATATCGCACCCAGCCTAGGCCTGATAATAATCCCAGAATAAAAAACTACTACATGTAGTACATTTAACCCTATCAAGTACAAAATTTGAGGAATAACCTTATCATCGCAACTGAACAGAGAAGTAAGAACAAAAAACAATTCGTTTAATATAATTTTAAGGCCAAACAATTTATTTTAGCAAATGCAGTACATATGAGTAAGCACATGGACAATGTAACCCGAAAATTGCTTCCACTATTTGTTGGTCCTTACAAGGTACCTGAGGTAGTGAATACCAAATGATACGAGCTAGCACAGCACACCACGGAAGAAATTTTGGGCACATTTGATTTAACCACCTTATGAGGCAACAGGATGTCGCTTACTACAGTTTTAAAAGGATGTATGTGCAGCTGTGTTCCTGATTTATGAGCATGATGAGCCATGTTAAGCAATATGCGTTGAGGATGAAACTGATATGCTGTGTTTCTACATGATATGTGTTATTTGAGGAATGATTTCTATGTGATAACATAGAAAAGCTTGCTAGGAGAAAATTACTGCTACCACAGTGATTCCCATGTCTTTATGTATTTATTTATTCCCCAGGTACTTTGAGTAAAGACATACAGCTCCCACCTTGATGTAGAACTGTTTAGTGCATACACATCGTGGGAGAATACTGCGACACTGTATAAGAGAAACATAATGACCATAATGAGTATAATATTATAAGACAAATGGCATTTGTGGTGATGATAATATTCCTGTCAACTGACGTCGCCAGCGGGCTGCAGGGTTGTTGTTCGTGTGGCAGTGCGAACATATGAGAGGTGTTCTGGAGTAAATAAACATGCTTCTAAGGTCACGAATGTGCTGCGAGTGTTCCGGTAAAGGGCGCCAGCTAATCAGGTTTTGCTCTCGGACTAGTACGCTTGGTGGTAAGGATTCTGTCTCCATAATTTTGCAGTGAAGCGGCTACTCACAGTTGTGGTACACTCACTAAAAAATCTACACAACACATAATGTTTCCATTTTCTACTTGTTTATATATCCATAAAATGACGAGCGATGGTACACGCAATTGTTACACTGGAGGAGATTTGCAGCTGATTCCCTGACACTAGCCTNTGCAGTGAAGCGGCTACTCACAGTTGTGGTACACTCACTAAAAAATCTACACAACACATAATGTTTCCATTTTCTACTTGTTTATATATCCATAAAATGACGAGCGATGGTACACGCAATTGTTACACTGGAGGAGATTTGCAGCTGATTCCCTGACACTAGCCTAAGTATTGTACAAAACATCTTGCAGAGNTGGACCACAGTGGAGCGACCACACCAATTTAAAATTCTATAAATATGCACTTACACCTAAAGATAGAATGAGTGATGTAAGTGAATACGACGATAAACCCATGTGTGATGTGGAATGTGCAGTGTAGAAGATAAATAGAACTGTATTTAAAACAGTTTAAAATTTGGTAATTATATTAAAATTGTTTTCAATAGTACAGTATTTACAATGTTACCGATGTACTTCAATTCCTATTTCGCACAATTTTTACATTATGTTTGGTGTGATGTGTATACTTATATGTAAAACAAAATGTTTGCGTACTTTGCTGTTATGTTTTCTATTTAGTTATTATTCTAAAAACAAATTATCGAGCCCTTGCATTTTGAATAGATTGTTTTCTAATAAAACTTGTCCAACATGTTCTATTCCAAAATTAATCTTGTACAAACAACGGTTGCAAAGTGGTTTTGTCCAAATGTTATCATATTTGTATGGCTTTTACATTAATGTATGATTTCTTAGCCAGTATGTGTATCGACCTATTCGATATATATAACCTACTACTACCATTGCAACAGTACTTCAAATTAAAATATAACATTTGGTCATTTATCTCAGTTCATGATTGGTTGGACATGATTCATTTTGAGTTTGTGCTACTAAATTCATTTCTTAACTAAATTTGAAGAGTATGCCATGTTATTTGGGCGGCCCCTATGGTGTTTCAGCTTGGCTTTATGATCTTCTGCATACTATTGGTGGGAAGTGGTGAGTCCCAATATATCAACATGCTCTAAATTCATGGAACATTTTTGGAGCAGGAAAATTCAGGGGAACCTAAGAGCACAGCTCCATGTTTAAAGGTTTTACTCAGGCAATGGAAGGAGTCTAAAAACCCATTTATTGGAAGCATGTGACAAATCTAGGCACCTGACACTATATATTAATATTGAAATTAATATTGCCATGGTATNCATTTATTGGAAGCATGTGACAAATCTAGGCACCTGACACTATATATTAATATTGAAATTAATATTGCCATGGTATTACAACAGCTTCCTCACAGATACCAGACTCCCTGGATGGGCAGGCTGGATAGCAGCCTGGTATAGTTCAGGGAAGGTTTGCTGGTGTTAGAGCAAATAGATCGCCTGCAAAGACAACAGTCTAACCAGTACGNCTGGTATAGTTCAGGGAAGGTTTGCTGGTGTTAGAGCAAATAGATCGCCTGCAAAGACAACAGTCTAACCAGTACGGGGAGAAACCAAGCCTGGCAGAAAGAAATTCGTCCTTGTACCAAAGCAAACAACATAGAGAATATCGCACCCAGCCTAGGCCTGATAATAATCCCAGAATAAAAAACTACTACATGTAGTACATTTAACCCTATCAAGTACAAAATTTGAGGAATCACCTTATCATCGCAACTGAACAGAGAAGTAAGAACAAAAAACAATTCGTTTAATATAATTTTAAGGCCAAACAATTTATTTTAGCAAATGCAGTGCATATGAGTAAGCACATGGACAATGTAACCCGAAAATTGCTTCCACTATTTGTTGGTCCTTACAAGGTACCTGAGGTAGTGAATACCAAATGATACGAGCTAGCACAGCACACCACGGAAGAAATTTTGGGCACATTTGATTTAACCACCTTATGAGGCAACAGGATGTCGCTTACTACAGTTTTAAAAGGATGTATGTGCAGCTGTGTTCCTGATTTATGAGCATGATGAGCCATGTTAAGCAATATGCGTTGAGGATGAAACTGATATGCTGTGTTTCTACATGATATGTGTTATTTGAGGAATGATTTCTATGTGATAACATAGAAAAGCTTGCTAGGAGAAAATTACTGCTACCACAGTGATTCCCATGTCTTTATGTATTTATTTATTCCCCAGGTACTTTGAGTAAAGACATACAGCTCCCACCTTGATGTAGAACTGTTTAGTGCATACACATCGTGGGAGAATACTGCGACACTGTATAAGAGAAACATAATGACCATAATGAGTATAATATTATAAGACAAATGGCATTTGTGGTGATGATAATATTCCTGTCAACTGACGTCGCCAGCGGGCTGCAGGGTTGTTGTTCGTGTGGCAGTGCGAACATATGAGAGGTGTTCTGGAGTAAATAAACATGCTTCTGAGGTCACGAATGTGCTGCGAGTGTTCCGGTAAAGGGCGCCAGCTAATCAGGTTTTGCTCTCGGACTAGTACGCTTGGTGGTAAGGATTCTGTCTCCATAATTTCGCAGTGAAGCGGCTACTCACAGTTGTGGTACACTCACTAAAAAATCTACACAACACATAATGTTTCCATTTTCTACTTGTTTATATATCCATAAAATGACGAGCGATGGTACACACAATTGTTACACTGGAGGAGATTTGCAGCTGATTCCCTGACACTAGCCTAAGTATTGTACAAAACATCTTGCAGAGNCAATTGTTACACTGGAGGAGATTTGCAGCTGATTCCCTGACACTAGCCTAAGTATTGTACAAAACATCTTGCAGAGTAGAAAAAATTACTGTAAGTTAAAAACCGGCCAGGGGTTGCAGTTGAACCGACCGTGATGCATGCCTGGGGTGAAACTAGTTCTCATATCCAATGATTAATAATTTACTTTTGCAACTATGGTGGTTGCTTCATAGAAAATATCCTGGCCGCGGGCCACGACATGCATGAAACCTCTCATCCCACTAAAATCCAACTCGACAAGACCATTCATCAACATGAGCCACACCGACTTCTCCCATTAAAAATAGAACTGCCTCAATAAAATGGTGAATGAGAAGATTGCACACGACGATGATTACAAAATTATATACACATTTGACCCTTTTACAAATATAACCCTTAAATGTCATGTGGTACTTACAGTGGAGAAGCAAAAAAAATTGTATAAGCGTGCGTATACAAATAACAGAGGTAAGGAACCAATCACAGAAACGCTATGCAATCGAAAACGCCTACATAAGACAACAAGCGTCTGGCAAAGTTGCTAGATCGGTTACTGCTGCTACAATGGCAGGTTATCAATATTTAATTGAGTTTGAATGTGGTGTTATAGTCGGCGCACGAGAGATGGGACATAGCATCTCCGAGGTAGCGATACAATTTGTATTTTCGCGTACGACCATTTCACGAGTGTACTGTGAATATCGGGAATCCGGTAAAACATAAAATCTTCGACATCGCTGCGGCCGCAAAAAGATCGTGAACGAACAGGACAAACGACGACTGACGAGAATCATTACACTTGACAGACGTGCAACCCTTTCTCAAATTGGCACAGATTTCAATGCTGGGGCATGCAACAAGTGCCAGCATGCGAACTATTCAACGGACCATAATTGATATGGACTTTCGGAGCCGAAGGCCCACTCGTGTACCATTGTTGACTGCACGACACAAAGCTTTATGCCTCGTCTGGGCCCGCCAACACCGCCATTGGACTGTTGATGACTGGAAATGCGTTGCCTGGTCTGACGAGTCTCGTTTCCAATTACATCGGGTGGATGGATGTGTACGGGTATGGAGACATCCTCATGAATCTATGGACCCTACATGTCAACAGGAGACTGTTCAAGCTGGCGGAGGCTCTGTTATGGTTTGGGGAGTGTGCAGTTGGCGTGAAATGGGACCCCTGATACTTCCAGATACGACTCTGACAGGTGACAGATGTAAGCATCCTATCCGATCACCTGCACCCATTCATATCGATTGTGCATTCCGACGGACGTGGACAATTCAAGCGATACAATGTGACACCCCACACGTCGAGAGTTGTTACCGAGTGGCTCCAGGAACACTCTTCTGACTTTAGACAATACCATTGGCCACCTAAATCACCAGATATGAAGATTATTGAGCATATCTGGGATGCCTTGCAACGTGCTATTCAGAAGATATCTCCACCGCCTCGCACTCCTATGGATTTGTGAGCTGCTCTTCAGGATCCATGGTGTGAAATGCCTCCTGCATACATTCAGACATTAGTCGAGTCCATGTCACATCGTTTTTTGGCTCTTCAGTGTACATGTTACTTGCATTTGAATTAATTTAAGGTATTTTAATGAGTTTTGAATATGCAGTGAGTTGCAACGGAATTGTTATATTGTTACATTGTCGGGTCCACTACCTGAATCGAGGTATTCAAAGCCAGAACTCTGCTAAATTCACCTGAATTAACTAATTACATTAATTAAATAACTCTCGCATTTCATTATGTACCCTTATTTATTGGTAATATATAAGCGTAGGCAAAATTTCCCTAGGTTTTCGGTTTCCATTTCACACATGTACCGGTACATATGCCTTTCTCACCGCATAGGAACACCTACCCTGATGTTCCATACATGTGCTGTGAGACAGATATAGCNGAGCATATCTGGGATGCCTTGCAACGTGCTATTCAGAAGATATCTCCACCGCCTCGCACTCCTATGGATTTGTGGGCTGCTCTGCAGGATTCATGGTGTGAAATGCCTCCTGCATACATTCAGACATTAGTCGAGTCCATGTCACATCGTTTTTTGGCTCTTCAGTGTACATGTTACTTGCATTTGAATTAATTTAAGGTATTTTAATGAGTTATGATTATGCAGTGAGTTGCAACGGAATTGTTATATTGTTACATTGTCGGGTCCACTACCTGAATCGAGGCATTCAAAGCCAGAACTCTGCTAAATTTACCTGAATTAACTAATTACATTAATTAAATAACTCTCGCATTTCATTATGTACCCTTATTTATTGGTAATATATAAGCGTAGGCAAAATTTCCCTAGGTTTTCGGTTTCCATTTCACATATGTGTCGGTACATATGCCTTTCTCACCGCATAGGAACACCTACCCTGATGTTCCATACATGTGCTGTGAGACAGATATAGCCGCTTGGTTTTATGCAATAATTAATGAGAATCCTAATGCTGAATTTACATGACCACCCCTTGGGCCAGTAACCGGCATTGAAATGACCCAAGGGGTGGCATAAATATCACTCAAACATCACCCGTCGTATTGTCTTGAGTAGAGTGTGACGGGATGCTGCAGAGTGCCTTGCATGCACTCTGTGGTGGTGCATCGCTGCTCCTTGTTGCACCATCAAGAGTGCAGGTGTGCTGCACTGAGAGGGGACAACAGGTGCTCAAAAGAAGAGGAGGCACGACCGGCATCACAGCCTAGCAGAATATGCATAAGATGAGCTAGTCCTAATTATGTTATTATTACTTACTTACCTGCTTATTGCTAGGAAGTTGATATGGTACTACTCACTGTTATCCAGGTCTGTTTCGAACATAGAAAAAGGAATATAAGCTGAAACAAAAGAAAGTGGAGCATACCCCTGATTACAACACAAAGAAACAGTGCTCTTCCACAATACACATAAACACAGTGATTGGAAAAAGAATAAACTGTTGTTCTAATTAGGAGTTTTCTTATATACAGTTGTTAAGCTTAAGAGTCTTCTCATTTAATCCAATTTTTGGTGGTGCTGCAAATTTTTTTTCTGCAATATGTTATCCTTCTGTGGTCGTATCTGCAATATTGTGCAACATATATGTATTGAATAGGTTTTAAGTGTGTTCATGTAAGTGTTTATCTTAATCCGGCAATGGTAATACTGAAGTTTTTGTTGATTTTCATATGTCTCTTATAATGGCTAAGCTTGAATGTTTTTCGTGGAAAATATTTTCCCCTCTTCTTTCTTCCTGTTATTGTATGCTTTGGTGGTGGCCAGTAGCGCAGCACGCTGTGCACTGATCACCTTCCTTTTTGTGTGCATTTTTTCGACCTCCGGGTACCACACACCTGCGGCATATGTAACCACTACCAGGAATACTGATCGATACATTAACTTTAACATGTGGAAGCCAAGTCCCCAGTTTGCAGGTGCCACAGATCTGAGTCAGTGGAACATCACAACAGCCTTGTATGACTCCGAGGTACTTCATTTCTTGGACGAGTTTTACAACTCGTCCTTCGAAACATACCACATGCTTTCTTTGGAGGTTTCCTTTAAGAAGAATACTACTCATCTTTTCAACTGAGAACTTCAACTTGAAGTTCTCAGCCCAAGTCATGATCTTATTCAGGTCATTCTCCGCTTTCTCCTCCAATTCGGGCCGTGACCATGCTGGAATTAGTAAGAGTCCATCGTCTGCATATCCATAGATCATGCAGCCATCCGGGAGGGTTAGCCGCAGTAATCCTTAGAATATTACGTTCCGTAATATTGGACCTAGGACTGATCCTTAAGGACAACCTTTTGTGAGTACTTTGAACTCAGCATGTTCTCCTAGTCTGAGTTCGCATGTTATTTAATTTAAACCTCTGCCCACCTGCTCCACGACTGCCCGAAAATTGAGGATCTTCGATTCTCTTTTGAGGGTAGTCACGGCCAAATCGACCTCCGGGAAATGCTTTCCAACAGAGTTCTGGCACCACAAGTGCTGGAATTTCTCAAGGAGGCAGGAAAAATGAATGGAGACTTTGACGTGTGGTGGCTGAGCCACAGTCTCAATCAATCACTGGATATGGGCAGGGATGGTTCGGAGAACCCAGAACCCGATAATGTCTAGACATCTATTCCCTACAGTAATTCTGGATAATACCCAACCAGATTGCCCAACACCCGAACCAAGCCCTGAAACAACACAGAAGGCACCAATTGTGCAGCAGGCACAGGTGCCCCGAATGATTGGGTCGATCCTGCACTTGGTTGACCCAGCGGAAGATAACCCGGAAATGACAAAAATACCAGANTCCAGATACGACAAATCCAGAGGGGCCAAATGATGGATGGCCTTGTGACTGGAATCCAGTCTTGTATGTAAGGGAGGGACTTGCTCATGTTGCTCGCAATATGAGCAAACTCCTAAGGGATCAGAGGAGAAGAGCAGGACATGCTTTTAGAAAACCAAGAGAGAGTGAGGTGAGTGACGTGGAAGAGATAAAATAGGAAAGAGCGGAATGAGAGGTCTCTCTCCTCAGAGCCCAGGTAAGGAGAAACGAGATGGTACCTGAAACAGGCAATATCTTTATCATCGACTGGCCATCTGATAGGAATACTTTCGATGCCTCAGTCCAAGCCTGGCCCTTGGGGGCCCACCCGAAGGAACCAGGGAGCCCAAATGTCAAGACTGGAAGATCCAAAAGTCCTGATGGCAGCAGTAGCCCTACTGGTTAGGTCTATGGATGGGGGAGAAGATCCTCTTCCCTCACATGGAGTGTGTTGACAGGCTCACCATCGCCCAGGTGGGTCTGCCGATGCACACTGAGGCACTCCTGAGATTTCTCAAGGAGTGTTTGTGGTGAAGAGGGGATTAACAAGGATCTACGGCATCTACAAGGATGCCGTCCGCACATATTGGAGGCTTACCTTCGTCTACAGTAAACCCTTCACGGGGTTTGCTGTGGTCAGGTATTAGTCCTTCTCCTCGGGCGGTACATTACCAAAACACTGGATGCGACAACCCACTGATCATGACCATTTCCTGGATACAATTCTATTTGTTCTAGGAACCCCCAGCGAAAACGACCCCAGCGATGGCCCCGGAATGAGATAACGGTAAATGGAAGGAAGACGCAAGTTTTTCATGGATTGGACAAGGCCGAACGACCTGAGAATGGTAGCAGAATGAGTATAATTTAACGTGTGAATGAATCGAACGTCTGCAGTGTGGTGTAGAATAACGCTATTTGCATCCAGGGGGGAAGGGGGCGGAAAACAATCCTGGCTACCAGCTGTTTCCCAAATCTAAGTCCGACACAGCCTGAGTGCACTGGGCCGAGAAAGTGCTAAGGGAATGCCACCATACTTAACTTTAACCGTGAGCAGGACAAGCGCATGTGTGGATAGTGTGTAAATATCAATGTGTAAGTATTTAGGTTTTGTGTATTTTAAATTCTTTTCTGACCAGNCGCATGTGTGGATAGTGTGTAAATATCAATGTGTAAGTATTTAGGTTTTGTGTATTTTAAATTCTTTTCTGACCAGCATGATGGACTCAAAATTCAAAGTTCCCGGTGGCGCCCTGCGGAACAAAAGAGCCGATATAGCTTTTGTTTGTAGGGGATAACATAGAAGTAGAAAGAAGTACNTAGCTTTTGTTTGTAGGGGATAACATAGAAGTAGAAAGAAGTGCTCCTGGTATGCCCTTTTAATAGGCATAGGCCACCAGGAGGGGAGGTTTGGTGAGGAAAGCGCCGGTTCCACAGGAAACTTTGGTATGGCGGTGCCACGCTGCACTCACAGCATCAGTAGCGCTGACGGGGGTGGTGGTGGCGCTGCGGCTGGTAGAGCAGAATGCCAGAGGCATAACTGCTTTAGCCGTTGCTGTCCCACTGTGTCCTGTTGGCTGGTGACGATGTGGGCCAACCACTCTTCTCCCCCACCTGCCTACGGTCCTGTATCATGTGAGTAGATGCCGGTCTTCGATGCTGGTAAGGGATGGTGTGGTGTAGCAGTGCTTCTCGATGACGGCGGCAAGGGTGCCGCGCTGTCTGCTGAGTCACCCAGACTTTCTGGATGGCTAACACCGCATGTCGGGATGCCGCACAGTTAGACGAAACACCAATTTTTGTGGACAAAACTTCTGGTGTTGTGTAGTGCAGTTTTTTATTTGTATCGCTTGTACAGCGACCCTTTAATTATATGAAGTAAATATTCAACATAAAGATCTTCATTTCGGAGCATCAAGGTGCAAAATGAAACAATTTTTAGACATTCAAAACTCCAGCAATTCAGCGAAAAAAAAGGGTAGTATTTTTGTTTTAAGAATCAAAATAAATAATATTTATGTTTTTACAGCACAAAATACAGCAATTAAAACCATCACTTTACTCATCAAGATGATGATCATCATCAACAACATCATCATCATCAACAACATCATCATCATCTTCACACCACAAGCCACGAACTTCTATAAGACATAGCTTCCAGGCGTTTTTTGTGTCTNGCGAAAAAAAAGGGTAGTATTTTTGTTTTAAGAATCAAAATAAATAATATTTATGTTTTTACAGCACAAAATACAGTAATTAAAACAATCACTTTACTCATCAAGATGATGATCATCATCAACAACATCGTCATCATCTTCACACCACAAGCCACGAACTTCTATAAGACATAGCTTCCGGGCTTTTTTTGTGTATTTTCTCGGTACTAGTGTCGTAATAGGGTCAGAATATATAAACCTTATATTCATTATATCTCTGTTAGTAGCCTCTCTGCTTGACTTGCAACATCATCTCCCCCAGAATATGCAAATGTTCTTTGCTTCCTGTGCCTTTTCACTTAGCATTTCTATCGGAAGAAAAGCGACTCCAGTAACATGGTTACCATGAATAAGATTTTTGTTCACTGCAGGAGGCACCGGATACTATGAGTACTTACGGACATGCAACCAGACTGTATCAAGGGTGTATTGCCGAAAATATTGGATGCTGACAGCATATCCAGAGGGTAAGGTGTGCAACATTATACCACGCTGCTTTATCAGGCCATCAGAAAGTTCTGTGATCGATTCTAAATATGCAGTACCATCAAAAAATCGATGGGCTGTAATTCCATAANATCAAGGGTGTATTGCCGAAAATATTGGATGCTGACAGCATATCCAGAGGGTAAGGTGTGCAACATTATACCACGCCGCTTTATCAGGCCATCAGAAAGTCCTGTGATCGATTCTAAATATGCAGGATCATCAAAAAATCGATGGGCTGTAATTCCATCATTCATTGTAGCTTGGCATTGTTTAACAGTATCTGTAAGCAGGACCATCACTAGTCGGAAACAAGACTTCGCTGCTCTCTTCTTCTTCTCGACCTCACTTCTAAATACTTGCTTCAAATGCAAGGACCATATATCTAATCTATAACTTACATGGAGCAACCACTCGATAAATCGTATGTAAGCATAAAGTGTTGATAGCCCACACTCCAGAGCTTGTTCATTAATTGGTCTTTTCTCCTCGTTATCTACACCATTCATAATATTCTGAAACACTCCACACAAATTACAGCAATGACTTGATGTCTTTCCTGTAATTGCTGAACTCACTTTCCTGTCAAACATAGTCATCAACATTTATTGTATGATGGACAATTCTTCTTGTCCACGTAAGATAATTTCAAATGGAAGAAGTACTTTTATTTCGTGTATTACAGTCTCGCAAATGTTAAACCAAATTCACTGTCTCGGACAAATTAAAAAATAGTTGGCAAATATTTAATATTTTGCTAGGTTTCATATTTTAACTTTTATAACCTACTGATTTTTTTTTAGACAGATGTCAGTTTAAAATATCTTAAAATTTAATTAGTATTACAGTACAATGGCAAGTGGATTAGCTAACAGCGTGTTGATAAAAAAAATACAGCCTCCGCTTGATGCACCAGCTGTTGACGAAAGGACACATAAATGAAAAGTAAACATTGGTGCTACTTTCGTCAAACTGCCAGAATCTCGCCAACTTACATGAAACAAACCATATCTGAAGGGACAAAATACGAGCGGCTAGACGAATGTCCGGACACGTGTCCTTCCACTCGCCACTAGTCATGTATTTTCTTCCCTTTTGTTGGCACCAACTATGCTGTTCCGAGTTCGCCACTCCAGTTTCCCACACTCTGACGTGTTGTCTAGCAGATGCGCGCATACTTACTCATTCTATGTTTCCTCCAGAGGTGGCAAAAGGTGGAACATCATTTATATATATTTTTTGTAAGGGAAGGTTTTCTGGTTCGATTGGTAAAACATATAATGTGGAGACTCGTGGGGCAAATTTTGTAGGTCTGCGAACATACAAAGATGTATGCGGAAATTGACCTGTATAAGAAACCCCAAGGGAAAAAAAACACAAATAAGTAAATTGATATTGTTAAGCTATCTTACGAACATCATAATAGGCGGTTCTTTGATGACCAACCTTGAAAATTGTATTACCTTGTCACCAAATATCACAGGACTACGAGAAATCTTAGACTCTAGTAGCTCGCAAAAAAGGCATCTATATTTATACAACTACTTTGCAGGCTTCTTAACACTAAAGTAAAGGAGCAAATTTGCTATATCTTGTAGTTTCTACTGCCCTAGACATTGCAATACATGACCACGAATAGTTCAAACAAAAATTATAATTTTCGATTTGGGGGTTTTGTCCAGGAAAATATGTGTTTTGCCCCACTGTGTGCTGGGTGAGTGTGCAGTCATGAGAGGACTGGGTGACGTCTGCTGATCATTTAAGTACGGCTGTAACACCACACTGACAGGTGGTAGAGGTACCACAGGCGAACTCCCCCAGCTGGCTAAATCGCTGCCACCGACCCCTTACAGGGCAGCTGTGCACCAGGCATCGGTGTGACTGAAGGCTGTGATGTGAGAGTTGCTGTTGCACTCGTGGCATGCACTCGTGGCATGCCAGTGCATGTGGGCTGTACCACACTTAAAAGCTGTAACAAAGCCGAAGGCACGCAGCAACACACATTTTATATTTCTTCTGCTGTTCTGCTTCTGGCTGTAGTAATGCCTGACATATATGGTAGAATTGCAGTGTTGGTTGCAGTGCCAATGGATGGAGAAATTTTGCCAGGATAACTAGCACGTCGTCTTCCTCTCCTCGATCTCTATTGGGCATCAGAATGCTGGGCATCCAGCTAGTGGCTGATGTGTCCTGTGCCACCGCTAGTTGCATGTCAGCCTGAGCAGGCTTGTATGTGCAATAGGCCCATCTTCCTTGGAGCCTGCTCGATCCATATCGGGTGGTTGTCTGCCAGACATCGAAGCAGGGACCTCAGTCGTTGGGGGACAAGGTCAGACTGTTGTGTATGGGATGGGGAGGTGGCGCATCTTCCACTCTGTCTCCTGTCGCCCTGATGTCATCGAGATGTAGCTTCGTGGTGCACTTGGTTCTGAGTTGTACACAGTAAGTGCTTTCTCCCAGCCTGGCAGTGATAGGATAAGGCCTACTCCATTTCGCAACTAGGCAACCACAAATGTTCTTACTGCCTATGGATGCCGGATGTTCGCGAACATATACATATTCGCCCAGCTGGAGTTCCCTTGAGTGGCATTTGGTGGTTGGCACCATGTGCCAATACAGCATTGTTGTTCACATACCTGTTGGTCCATTTCGCAGTTCTATAGCTGTCCATCCATGGTGTTTTCTGTCTTGTTTGGCGGGCAAGCTAACTCTCTAGGGCGAGTTACATTATGGACCTGCAGGATTTCAGCTTGTGTTTTCCCTGTAGCTGCATTTATGTGTGTGCTAAGGCAGAACAGGGCATCCGGTTGGTGCTGTGGCCAGGATGTGTGGAACTTTACCATGTGCAATATGAGCTGTATTTTCAAGTCTTCGTTTCTTTGCTAAGTAAGGTTGGCCATTGGAAGCTAGTGGTCCTTTGTATGGTGCTCGGATTGTCTTAGTTCGCACAAGTTCTGCCATCGGTGCATCGTAAATTGTTTGCCATTGTCGGTAAGGAGTACATGGGGAAAATCCCTCCCAGGGAAGAACTCTCTTTCCAGGACTTTGGCGATGTTTACGCGCACGCATTGCTGACAACATAGGCCTCTGTCCAACATGAGAAAAGGTCTGTAACTACTAGAATTAAGTGCGTGCCCTGTGCACAGTGTGGTTAAGGTCCCATGAGGTTCAGTGCCACTGTTGCAAATGGTTTGTTTGGTAAGCATTGTTGTTGTTCTTGTTTACTATCTGTGCGGCAGACCATAGATGTGTTGCAAATGCTGCACTGTTTCACATAACAGTGTGTTTCGTGGGTTTTATACCAGACCAGTGGTATTTGCTGGAATTCTTATGCTGTGTTTTTTTCCATGCCCAGGTGGCCAGCAAGCTGATCGTAGTGCCCATAAGCAAGTACCGCTTGATGGGCAACGACAGGAACAAACGTCTTCTAATCTTTGTCACCTGGCAGAAGCACTTCAAGGAGATTGTCTACAACTCACCAGTATTTTAGAACATGTGCGCACTTGTGGCACCATTATACTGCATCTGGAGCTGCTTGTTTCGCCTGCATGGTAAGTGCATCCAGCTGTTGCACAGTGATGTTTGTATCTGGGGTTGTAGTGATTTTAATTTGATTCAAGCATGATGGCAGGCTTTCAGGACTGAACTGTAGCTTGTTGTGAGGTGGCAACATTGCNCCTGGCAGAAGCACTTCAAGGAGATTGTCTACAACTCACCAGTATTTTAGAACATGTGCGCACTTGTGGCACCATCATACTGCATCTGGAGCTGCTTGTTTCGCCTGCATGGTAAGTGCATCCAGCTGTTGCACAGTGATGTTTGTATCTGGGGTTGTATTNGCCTGCATGGTAAGTGCATCCAGCTGTTGCACAGTGATGTTTGTATCTGGGGTTGTATTGATTTTAATTTGATTCAAGCATGATGGCAGGCTTTCAGGACTGAACTGTAGCTTGTTGTCAGGTGGCAACATTGCTTCCTACTGTCTGGGTAGTTCTCAAACACTTCTGGTCTTGGGGAGTGCGAGAGTGCATCAGCTAACTCATTTTCTAGATCCGATACATGCTCTACCACAAAATCATAGGCCTGCATAAGCATGGGCCAGCATGTCAGTTTTATTTGTATTCGCGCAACTTTGGTAGCCATACTGAACTATGGTTGCCAGTACGGAGAGTGAACCACTGATATTCCAAGAAATGACAGTACTGTTTCAAAGACCAGGTGATAGCTAAACATTCTCCTTATAAATTGGCTCCCCCAATTAAGTCAAAGGTTTGCTATCATCCCTGCGCCCCTCACTCTTGTCACCACAAGTTAAGTTTCAGTGCCCCAGAAGCTGAACAGGCATTTACAGAAAATAAACACCAGTTCCATTAGTGCGAATCTCTCTCGCCTAGACCCCATGAGGCACCCATATTTGCCAACTTACACAAATCAGGAAGGGTAAGGGGCAGTCCTATTTCAACAAGGCGACGAAAGCGAACGATTCATCATCGACTACGGGAGTACAAAATTTGGCCCTGTAAAGCATCTATATGATGAAAATGAATGCGAATGTTAGGCTATAATCTGGTCTCTGAAAAAGTACTGGCAATTTTTAGAATACCAGCAGTTCGCTGTTGAACTGACAACCATAGTTTAGTATTGATACACAAGATGAGCGAATCCAGAAGAAAACTGACATGCTGGTCCATGCTTATTCAGGCCTACGAATTTTTGGTAGAGCATGTACCGGGAATACAAAACGAGTTATCAAAAGCGCTCTCATGCTTCCCCAGGACAGAAGTGTGTGAGAACGATCTGGACGAGTGGGAAGCAGTGTTGAACCTGTCAACAATCCATGGTTCAGTACCGAAAGATCACCACCATGCTTGAATCAAATTAAAATCAATACAATCCCAGATGCAAAAATCACTGCACAACAGCTGGATGCACACATTGTGCATGCGTAATAAGCAGCTCCAGATATGATACGATGGTGCCTCAAGCACACCCAACATGTTCTCAAAACTTCCACGTTATAGGCAACGACCTTGATGTACTTAGATTAGGTTTCAACAACGATTGGAAGATGTTTGTGCAAACTGTTGCCCAACAAGCATTACTTGCTTATGCACACAACAACCAGCTTGCTGGCCACCAGAGCATGGAAAAAACACAACAAAACATTTTCATCAAATACCACTGTCCTGGGATAACCTGCAAAACACACCATTACACGAAATAGTGCAGGATTTGAAACACATTTAAGGCCCACCACCCAGATGGCACACAACAACCATGCTAACCATCTGGACCATTTGACACAGTGGCACTGGATCTCATGGGACCATAACCTTGAAATGCACAGGGCAAGCACTTTATTTTAGTAGTTATGAACTTTTTCTCACATTGGACAGAGGCCTGCACTGTCAGCATTGCATGCGCGAACCACATCGCCAAAGTCCTGAAAATTGAGTTCTTCACTCGTGGGGTTTTCCCTAGGTGCTCCTTAACTACAACAGCACACACTTTATAGGGCACCGATACGGAACTTGTGCTATGATGGAAATCCGAGCGTCATACTATGGCCCACTTCCATCCAATGGCTGAACCCACTAAGCGAAGAAAGCAAGAATTTAAAATTCTGCTCAGAATGTGCATGGTAAAATACCAAACAACCTGGCCTTGGCACCTACCTGCTGGCTTTTTCTGCCTGTGCACTGATGTGTAAATGAAGCTACAGGGAAAACGCCAGCCGAAATCTTGCAGGGTCGCAATCTAGCTCGCCCTGAAGAGCTAGCTTGTGTGCCTAAAAAAGACAGAAAACGATACTGACAGACAGCCACAACACCGCGAAATTGTCCAACAGGTAAACAACAACAGTGGTATATTCGCACATGGTTGCCAAACACCAATTGCCAGCCAAGAGATCTGAAACTGGCTGAATATGTATACATTCGAGGACACCCACAATCCATAGGCAGTAAGAACATTTGTGCCGGCATAGCTGCGAAATGGAGTGGGCCTTATTCTATCACAGGCAGAGTGGGAGAAAGCTTTTACTCTGTCCAACTCAGCAACAAGCCTCCATGAAGCTACATGGCGATGACACCAGGGCGACAGGCGATGGAGTCGACGATTCGCCACTTCCCTTTCCTCTATGCAACAGCCAGACCTTGTCACCCCAATGAATGAGGTCCCTTCTTCGACGCCCAGTACACAGCCACACGATAGGGATCGAGTGGGATCCCAGGAAGAAGGGTCAAAGGCAAGTACGAGTCTGCACAGGCTGGACACGAAAACAGCGGTGACATATGAGATGTCAGCAACTCAGTCGATGTCCGGCATCCAGACCCCCAACAGGGATCGGGGAGAGGAAGACGACGCCCTAGTTATCATGGTACAATTTCTTTAAGCGTTGGCACCGGATCCACCACTGCATTTAGACCCATCAATGCCAGGAGTCCTTACAGCCAACAGGGGAGCATTGAAAAAAAACAGAAGATGTGTGTGACTGCGCACCTTTGGCTTCATTACCAGCCCTTCAGCACAGTACAGACCACTTGAACTGACATGCCATAAGCACTGATAGCAACTCTTACACCACAGACTTCAACCTTATAAATGTCTGGTGCCCAGCCACCCAAAAGGGGTCGGTGGCAGTGATTGAAGCAGCTCGGAGAGTTTGCCTATGGCAACTCTACCACCAACCAGTGTGGTGTGCTTTAATGCCCTTCAACACTCATTAGACATCACCCAGTCTTATCATGACTGCACTCTTGCCAGGTAACCCGACGTCCGATAGCAAAACAGTATCAGCCATCGAGGAGGTATAGGGTGACTCACCAGTCTGCGCTACCCTTGCCATATCAATCAGTTATCATGGCTACAACACACCACCCCCTACCTGTACCAGTGCTGGGCGTCTACAATCCCAATAGAGGACAGGTAGCAGGGAGTCACGAGAAGAGTGATTGGCCCACATCAGCACCAGCCGGCAGTATACTGGGGGCAAGCGACTGATATAGCAGTGATGCCTCCTGCATTACCATTACTGTCATAGCAGCACTGCAGCATCACACCAGCATCATCGACGAGCCACTGAGATGCAGCGACACCAGCATCCCGACGCTACCAATCACCACTACCAGCTGTGGCCACGGCCCCAGCATGGGCCGCCCGGCTGTAGGACGTCATAGACACCTGCTGCACAGGGGTTGGGGGCATTTGATGCAGTCCATGGCTCTCTCAAGAGACCTTGTCGACACTTGCGCACCATNCACTCATTAGACATCACCCAGTCTTATCATGACTGCACTCTTGCCAGGTAATCCGACGTCCGATAGCAAAACAGTATCAGCCATCGAGGAGGTATAGGGTGACTCACCAGTCTGCGCTACCCTTGCCATATCAATCAGTTATCATGGCTACAACACACCACCCCCTACCTGTACCAGTGCTGGGCGTCTACAATCCCAATAGAGGACAGGTAGCAGGGAGTCACGAGAAGAGTGGTTGGCCCACATCAGCACCAGCCGGCAGTATACTGGGGGCAAGCGACTGATATAGCAGTGATGCCTCCTGCATTACCATTACTGTCATAGCAGCACTGCAGCATCACACCAGCATCATCGACGAGCCACTGAGATGCAGCGACACCAGCATCCCGACGCTACCAATCACCACTACCAGCTGTGGCCACGGCCCCAGCATGGGCCGCCCGGCTGTAGGACGTCATAGACACCTGCTGCACAGGGGTTGGGGGCATTTGATGCAGTCCATGGCTCTCTCAAGAGACCTTGTCGACACTTGCGCACCATCTACCTGCTTAGGCAGGAAATATCCTCTCCAAAAACCGGCTGTGCGCAACATGACTGAAGGCCATGCACCCAAGACAGATGTCTCAACTCAGTGTAGAGACTAACTGTGTCACAGGTCGTAACTTCTGAGAAACATAATTAAGTGGCCTTACTGCAATGCTAAAATTAGTTACATTAATTATTATGCTTTAGAAAATGAATGTAGCATTCTTCCCTGCATGTCCACTGCCACAGTGCATGCATAAAGCAACAATGATGTGGTCGTGGAATCTTGAAAACCACGTAACATTTTGCATATCAAACTAGTGGATGGTTTATCAATCATTAAACGGACATTCAAGCTGTGAGTCACGCTCTTAGCAACTGCCATGAATAATTAATTAAAATAATATGTTTTGACTCTAGCAGTGGGACACCAAATCCAAATTGAAATATGTAGCATTTCAAGTAATTTAAATATTAATTGAAATAACATTTTAATTATAGAAGGGCCAATTGTACATCAAGTAAAGGGATTTTGTACATATGCTTTCTTTTCAAGTGATAAAAGGACTTTATTTGAAAAAATCTGAATTTCTCATTAAAATTATTGCCATGTTATTTTTNTTTCTTTTCAAGTGATAAAAGGACTTTATTTGAAAAAATCTGAATTTCTCATTAAAATTATTGCCATGTTATTTTTTACCATATTTTTTAATGTAACATCAATTATGTTTTACACATTGTAAATGTAATGTCATCAACAGTGTTATGTGTTCGCATATGATTTATTTTAATTTTTATTTAAGGTAATTATGTTTTGGTGGGTATTTGCAGCCACGTTACCACTGCCTCACCAATTCCTCCTCAGTCTAACGAGAGCGGGCATCAGGGCAGGTCGCATCCTGTGGCTTGGGGGTAAGCAACTCTGGCACGCCAATCATGTAACTTCCATAAACTCAATCATACCAGAACTTTTTCTCTTTCTTCGTGCACTGCGTGTTCGCCTCTCTTCCAGAGTAGACTGAAATCCCTCCAGCATTATTTTCACTTAAAGTCTTCGTTCAGTGTATGCACTTTGCTTTTGTCTTACTGCATAAGCCAGTGCAGGGCTATGTGCCACATGCCTACTTATTTGAGTGCACCATGACGTGCACTCGGTATTTCTCTTGTCGAAGGGAGACGGTTGGGCGCGCGGTATCCCTCGAGCTGTGAAAGTGCCGGGCGCCAGCTCAGTGTTGAGCAATGAGATGGGGTCGTGGGTAATCACCCTAGGGGACTCGAGGTAACACACCGTCAGATAATAGGAAAATGCGAGCTGTATGGCCGCTGCGCACGCCCGGATTAATGAACGCACTATTGGTTATATGAAAGATGATTATTTTATTGAA
>NQII01000577.1:50104-143794 GCA_002778355.1 Clitarchus hookeri
ATCTCTGCTGGCCCCCGACCAGTGGAAGTGCCTGTGGAGGTTTCTGGCCGTCTGGGTCACCCCAGGGTGACCAGCAAAATAGTTGTCGTGTGCATGCTTTAGTGCTTGCTCTCGATCCCATGCAGGTACATAGAGGCACCAGGCTGCATCGGGGTGATGCTGACGGGTATCTAGGTGCGTGTCCCGGATTCGCCACCATTCCCTATCTGCATGTCCTATTCTAGTCACTCTGGCCTGTGTTTGTGGGCAGTGGTGCTGTGCGCCGATCACTAACGCCTTAAGCTCATCAAGCCTGGGTTCTTGGTCTGGTGTTGTTCCAATGGCATTGCAAATTATCTGTCTGTTACTGGTTGTTGTGGCAATGTTGAAATTGGAGGGGTAGCAAGTCGTCCCACTCGTCCCTGTCGACGGCTACCTCGGTGCCTGGTGTCCTGGATAGTTCGTCGGCCAGTTGGTTCTCTGCTCCAGGGACATGTTGCACAACAAAGTCGTATGATTGTAACAACAATGCTCACCGGGCGAGTTTGCTTCTGGCTTCCCTCATGGAATGTAGCCAGAGTAGGCACCAGTTGTCCGTCCGTAGAGTGAAGCGCTGGTACTCTAGGTATTCTCTATAATGCTTCACCGCCCAAACTATGGCCAAACATTCCCTTTCATTCACATCATACCTACCCTCAGTCGGCCCAAACTTGGCGCTACTGTATTCGATGATTTGGCGCACGTTGTTGTCTCCTAACTGAAATAGTATGGCACTTAGGCCCTTCTCACTGGCGTCCGTTTGCAGGTATAGGTGCCTACTGGGGTCATGACGAGCAAGAATTGTGCACTGCTGGAACCTCCTCTTCAGTTCCTGGAAGCAGATTTCGTGTTCGCTGTTCCACTGGAATTTACGGTTCGGGGACAGCATGTCTGTTAGGGGTGCCGTTATCGTCGCAAAGTCCCTAATATTTTCCCTCAGCCAGTTGACCAACCCGAAGAACTTCCTGAGCTGTTTGCGTGTTTTAGGTGCCTCGTGCTGGTCGATGAGGGACAGCTGCTCCGGCGTTGGCCTACTGCTGTTTTCGTCCACTAGGTGCCCCAGGAACTGGACGCTGGGTTTCCCTATGTGGCACTTCCGGTTTGCACAAGTTAAGTTGTTAATCGCTAGGCGTTCCAGCACCAGCGACAGGTGCTTAATATGGTCTTCCCAGTTCTCTGACCAGATGATCACATCGTCCAGGTATGCGTTGGTAAACTCCCCTACATACCCATCGAGCACTTGTACTATCATGGCTTGGAAAGTGGCAGGTGCACATTTTAACCCGAAGGGCATGGCACAGAACTGAAAGTGTCGCCCATCAGGGACATTGAGCGCTGTCTTGTGGCGGTCTCCTGGCTTGATTGGGACCAGCCAGTAGCCGCTGCGCAAGTCTAGCGACGTCATGACTTTTGCTCATCCTAGCATGTGTAACACATCCTTCACACTGATGTATGGTGGAGCGCTTTGCATCACCAAATTGAGGGGGCGAGAGTCTACACAGAAATGCCAAGTACCATCCATTCTTCTTTGGTGCCAATGTGATGGCGCTGTTGTATTTGCTGTGTGTGGGTTCGATGACCCCTTTGGCTAACATCTCCCTAATCTGCTCTTTGATGATAGCGCACTGGTATGGTAGGTAGCTGCGAGGTCCTGCAAAAATTGGGCGGTCGTGTTCTAGCGGTATTGAGTGTTCGGAAATAATTGTTCGCCTTAGGGGATCTGCATCCACAAACACATCCTGTCTTTCCTGAAGGATTTTCTGGACCGCCACCCTGTATGTTTCAGGCACCTAGTGGTCCAGTTCATCCAACTGGACACATGGTGTGCAACTAGTGGTCCTTGGTTCCAGTTCATAAATGGTGCGTCGTTCCTTTTTGCCAAAATGGATCCTGCGGGCTGCTGGCTCTACAGTGGTATTCTGTTCTGTGAGCCAGTGGATACCAAGTATGGCATTTTCCCGCAGGTCTGCCGACACTAGGGCTGTAGTGGTGGTTTCTACGTCGCGGATCCAGACAGTGATCGTCACTCCCCCGAAGGCTTGCCCTGTGTGTTGGTGTAAGGCTAGTTGTATTACTTGTTTGTTGGCCTGATCGCTCCCTCATTTATGAACCTTGTACCTACAAAATTGTGTGATGCGGCCGTGTCCACTAGTGCTAAACACTGAATGTTATTTACGGTGACCGGTATCCTGATCATCCTGTGAGTGCCCCCGGTTATCTGCTGTAGCACAATTTGTTGTGGGGTGGGCCTGGCTATTATTCTATGTTGTCGTTCCCTTGTTTGTTGATGCTCTGGCCTGGGGTAGTGAGTGTCCGGCTCGCCTACCCTGCTAGTTAGTTTCCCGCTGTCGGTGGTCTGTCACTTCTCACACTTGGCGGCCTTCCACTGTTTACATTGGGGCACTCATTGTGCCAGTGGTACTGCTGGCCTGGACAGAACCGGCATGGGGAGGGGGGCCCTCACTAAGAACTGCTCCTGTCTGCCCGTTTCCAGTTGACGCGTTTGGGTGTGTTGGTTTGAATGTGCCAACTTCTCGCTTCCCCTTGTCCTGTTGTTCGGTCTGGCTCGCCCCCTCCTGCCGAATCCAGCTGAGGACTGTGAATCCCCCCTCCTCACACTGTTATTAGGGGGCCATGCTTGATGTGGTCCCCCGAATCAACAGTATATCATGAAAACTTAAAGAAAAATATAATAAGCTGCCAGTGAGTGTCAGCAGAACCAACACTAACCGGCTTTTACTAATTCATAATACGACGGTAATTCGCCTGAAAGGAAAAGAGAGTTAATTTTAACCTGAATAAACCTAAATAGCCTATCACTTAATCGAAGTCCACAAGGACGTACATTTTTTTTGAGTTAAGGAACTAATCTTAGTCTAAATATTCCACTGAGTTGTCTCTCAAGGACTCATAATGCTAATCTAAAACGGTATGTCATGACATAACAGCTTGCTAAATTAAGTTAAAAAGCATGAACTTTATTTTTAAAAAAATCCTAACCAATAATTCTGTAGTTCACACGAGCGGAGCGGCGGGCAAAGCTAGTATAGACTGAGTGGCCAAATTGTTATGACCACCCCCTCAATACAATGCTGGACCACCTTTTGCCCTTAATACTGCATGGATTCGTCTTGGCATGGACTCTATGAGATGTTGGTAAGTGGTATTAGGAATTTGAGACCTTAACTGCACTTTCAAATTCCTTACGTATTGATGGTACTGGATCCAGCTGCCTGATGCCTCTTTCGATCTGATCCCACAGATTCTCAATTGGATTGATATCTGGTGATTGTATACGCCAACTAAGCAAGGTAAAGTTTCTGTAATGCTCTTGGAACCATCTGCAGACAATGCAAGCTTTATGACAAGAAATATTGTCCTGCTGTACATGCATCGCGTCGCGAGTGACCTTCATACTTTGTGGAGGCGTACCACTTTTACAGTTCAAATAGTAATATCAAGGCCTGCTGGGGAGCCTGAATACCCCAATTACATCTGCATTTTCCTATAATTATTGTGCTGTGTGTGTAAGGGGATACAACCACTTGGTCGTTTGGCCACGATACTAAGAACAGAGATCTCGCACTCACCTGGTGAGTTGGTGCCCATTATGTTCAAAGTCGGGATACTTGTGCTATTTTAGATTTTTGTTGATATGAACTCCGAACACCGCCTGTGTTATCTGTCTCCAACAAGGCCATGTTAGTTAATGATTTTTTTTACCCATTATTGTTTCGTATCTAGGAATAAAAACACTTAACCACAATACTGCCAGCAAATCGCAGCCCCCTTACACCAAAGCTATCAGCCTGACAAAGCACCCAATAACCTATTCAGATAATATACATCTTAATAGCAACTATTTAGGGGGCGTAACACGTTTTTCGGTCACTATCGACAGAATTAAATTTTGCAGAACATTATTCAGGGGTCTTAATACAGGCCCTCGCTGTGATTTCAATCGCATTCCATTTAGACAGGAATCTTATTATTTTATTTTATTACTGGTATATAATATTTTCAGGAAATATAAATTTTATCCATTTCAAACATGTAACTTATTGGTGTGCTTCTCTGCATGAGTTTCAGCAGTCATAATTGTAATATAATCTAATGTATTTGAACTTCCAATGTAAAATAGATCATGTAAAAAGAGCATGTAATATGTATATCTCTGCATGTGTAAAACATTATATGGGATACATATCACTCAGCATGGTGGAACCTTAGCATATATACTTAAACTAAATATTCTGGAGGCCGATATCCAACACTCTCCACAGTAACCTTAAGTTATGTTAATTAAAATATAAAAAAGTATAGTCATTAACTTGAAGAAATGTTTCCAAAAGTTGTTAGCAGATGACATCATCACGGCTATTTTTTGAGCAGAAAACGTGTATCGGCTTGGCATAGTTAACTCAAATGTTACCTTTCTACCTTAAAATTCGGAATACACTCTTTGATATGGTTTTATGATAAATACATCTGAAACAACCGTGTTACCAGAAATATTATATTTTTAAACAAGAATATAATTTTAACTATATATTATATCAATTTAAAACCTAAAAAATACATAAAGGTCTTTAAATCAATTTTTTTTTTTACACATTTTCAGAAAACCTGTTCTTACTCCTGTTGAGGGCTTCATACAAAACGACATAGAAATATAAGTAGTTAGGAATCATATTCAGCAATAACACAAACACAATTTTGTTAACTTTATTTGGTATTTTTTGCTACATTTAAACTTTTTCTCATATACAGGTTGAGATTGTCTTTCCATAAATTAGTATAAGTTATATACATACCTGAACACATCCTCGTAGAGACAAAATAATAGCTTCACAGACTTCCGGAAATATCTTAGAAAAATTTGTTTTAAAATGTTGATAAAATACTGTAGACTAGTAAATTTTGAAGCACTGACAGCACCCACCAAGGTTTTATTACTATTATGTCTGTTTAGAAGGTTCATAATTATAAACAACTCGCAGGCCAGATCAGCATTCACCTCTGAAGACATCTGCTTCTCAATAAAGGTGTGAATGTTTCCCTATATGACACAAATGAGCCTGGATAGGAAACGATGTTTGCTCATTGCTGGCCAACAATGTTTATAGAGTTTCTGTTTTGTATGTTTACCACATGTTTTCCAACATTTGTGTACCTCGAAAAATATTTTCCAAAGAAAGTTGCCCAACTATGTTTCCAAGTCCATAAAATTGACTTAAGATTAACAGTAGACTGTGTGCTTAGAATATGACTCAATGTTTTCAACTGTATTGGCTTATGGCTGCAGTCTGTAGGTCGTGTACAGGTCATGTTCATTTTTTGTTTAACTTAAGATATGGTAGTAATATTTATAATAAGTACAAGTCAAGGCGAAGAAGCCTGTCACTATCCCCTTCGTATTACCTGCTGCAAGGAAGAGATGGTAGGCAGATGAGAATGGATCATAGGGTTCGATGTGGTATTAAGTTACAAATAATTTGTTTGGATGGTGCGACACAATGCTTCCCCCACCNTGCTTCCTCCACCCCCTCTGAGATGTTGAGACTTTAACTCAGGGTGTGTTACAGTTCCATCTCGTGGCGATTTTCATTTCTACGACACAGTAATAATTCATGTGTCCACATACACATCATAGAGGACCTAACTTTCTACTTTCTGTAGTTGGCCATGGAAAATGCCACTGTCCCTAGGCGCCCTGACTGAGTGATGCCATATTAAAGCACTACACTATAATGTAGGCGATCACAACCTTCAGTTTTGCCACTTTGTTAAAGTATGTGACACACAGTTGCACATCGAAAAAATGACTCAAATATATATGGAACACTTTGATCGCTTGATAAATAATTTTCCCTGAAAACCAGGCTGTTCTCCAGCATCGTTATGACAGAACTTACTAAAAGCGGATCAGACTCTTGGATGCTGAAAAATTGAAGCAGAACAGCCACGAGGTTCTCAACGAGCTAGAGAAAGGACAGAAATTGTCGTTGCCATAAATTATAAATTCCAGCTTCCTTGCATTGAATCGAGGAGGCGTGGGATGCGAATAAAACCAGTATATCGTAGAAATCAAATATACAAAATAACTTTGTCAGTCNAAACCAGGCTGTTCTCCAGCATCGTTATGACAGAACTTACTAAAAGCGGATCAGACTCTTGGATGCTGAAAAATTAAAGCAGAACAGCCACGAGGTTCTCAACGAGCTAGAGAAAGGACAGAAATTGTCGTTGCCATAAATTATAAATTCCAGCTTCCTTGCACCAATAAATACTGAAAGAAGTGAATCGAGGAGGCGTGGGATGCGAATAAAACCAGTATATCGTAGAAATCAAATATACAAAATAACTTTGTCAGTCNTGAATCGAGGAGGCGTGGGATGCGAATAAAACCAGTATATCGTAGAAATCAAATATACAAAATAACTTTGTCAGTCACAACTGACATGAGCACAACCTCATGCCCCTCTTGTGACCGTTCGTTCGCCATACAATACCAACAGCCCTGGCCGAGCACTATTCCACAACCATCAGTGGCTCATCCGATCATGTGGGCCACACTTAATAATAGCCGGATGCCAGTCGTCGTTAGGCCCGTGTGCTCCAGCATCACTGTCAGGACATGCACGCGAGGAGGCATTACCAGGCAGAGTAGTGCCCCTGATCAGGATGTCTACTACAGCCGATGTCAGAGTGCTACTCGAGTGTGAGTGGGTGCAAAACAGCCTCAAAAAGAAGAGCATTTGGCATTTGGAGAGGCTAACAGCTACACATTTAGCCCACATAAATATTGAATAATGTATGGAACAACATAATAATCATGGTGGCCTTATGTAGGGCACAAACCACTTATGGTTCCTCAATAACCACTTCACAAGACAAGATACGGAGGACAAAGGGATCTGGCCACGGAGGGTGGTCGACCATCACAACCCATTATCGCTGAGCAGCTGATTAAGTATCTCTACATAATGCCTCTGGATCGGTGAGTTTTTCCTGCCAGAGACACACACAAGGTAGTTGTACACTGGTAANGTATCTCTACATAATGCCTCTGGATCGGTGAGTTTTTCCTGCCAGAGACACACACAAGGTAGTTGTACACTGGTACATTGCCATCCTATCCCTTTACCTTCATAAGCAGTAGCATCAAAATGGTGCCCAACATGGGGCTTAAGAAGCCACCTATTCAAACATTTTTCCTCAATCGAAATGGCTTTCCCAACTAGTAGTCATACATTGTTAGGAACTTTTTAATAATTTTTCTCTATGCCAAAATGACTCGTATAGCCATGTGGCGAAATAAAGACTTTCTTTTGCTATTTTCAGCCACACAAACATGTTTAAATACAGACTTCTCAAAATGGCACCTCCGAAAATTTCCAAAATTTTCAAAAATTTCAAAACTTTTCTCAAAAGTGCTCAAAAACAGTACTACAAAAACGGTGACACTAATTTAGGGATTACTGGGTATGTTAAATAGTGTAGTTGTTTCATAACATCATTTTTACATAATTGTGTGAACTTTGCAGACTTTTCACGAGAGTGAAATATTGTGCAGGTACTACCTAGTACATCAGTAACAAATGTGTAAAAGCACATCCAGCAAGTATCTTAAACGAAAATATCACATAAAAGTGAAATTTTACATAACTTGGTACATTCTACAACAACTGTGCCAAAACTGGCACACGGAACTTTGTCATCCACTTTTCGGTGTATTTTGTCAGTGTAAATGTATATTGAGTGTGTTGGGAATAGCAAACCAGTGCCACTATTTTTACATAAATTTTACAGGTATAATTTCCGACATACATTTTTTCATGACAATATAAGCCCAATTTATCGATGTAAATGTCCTTTATGCGATGATAAAGTGTGCACAAGATATAAACCGAATACAAAGTCAATTACATGTGCATTCAGGCTCTTCAAGCCACAAAACAGAGAATTTCAAGAAAAGTGTGAAAAATTTTTTCAATGGGGTTGATGGGAAACATCAGTCGGCAGCCATTGTGAGTACCGCCCAACATTCCTGAGCAAAGCGACTATTTTCTGTCAACACCACCCCATTTCACGTGATGTCAAGTGTCCACTGAACAACAAGGAAAATAAGAGGCTACAAAGAAACATGATGGTGGGCAAATTTCCTCCCATGCCCCCAACACTTCCGACAGACGAGCAGTTATTCTGCTCGCGGAACGATAAGACAATCATCTCATTAGCCCAGCTGTCTCTCGCACACACCGTGCACATGGCAGCCACACATCTACGCTAGATTGAATATCACATAAGGATGGTTATGCATACTAAAGCAGGTAACACGACCGTACTTTGTCGAAGGTTTGTGCCTGGTAGAGAGCACAACTAGTATGGACAAATATGACATCACTTCACACAGCTGCCAATGCACATCCCCCTATGGCGAAAAATAGCTACATTACACTACTAACTGCATCAAACATCTCAATAAAGTGCAATGTAATTAAGAATCGCAAACCTCTGCTGGCATACCAGCCAAACTCTGTTGGACTTGCTTGCGTCCAACCAAACAAATTGGTTTCAACAATCTGCTTCTGGACTAACAGTGTTGGTGCAATCAGCCAACCTAAACAGAACATAGTGACAGCCTATACACGGCAAGTTACTTAAGTGAACACAACAGCTGTGCTAATCTGTTATGGTGCGATGGAAAAGCACGAACATTTGTAATGTGTCAACAATGCCAACAATCTTATCACCTTCAGTGTGTCACACTGCGGGAATGCCCACCAAGGCACGGAGTACAATTTACTTGAAAGTGTTGCTAATTTAGCTCTTCCAAAGCCTCCAATAATTGCCAAGATTTGCTAAGTGGTAGCCAACTACAACCCACATACTGTTAGGAGCCTGTGTGCTATGGAGTAGACATGGACATCGTGAAATGTAAACACTGTGGACATAGTGTGCATAAACAGTGCATACCAATGAACTAGTGGGTGGCAAAAGCAGATTGTGACTAAGAATGTAAGGCATGTCTGATGTGCTGCATGCATAAAAACAGTACAAACAGCAGTACCAATTACTATCCATGCTGCTACATTCGCCATTCTGCTTGCACAATCCACAGCATTTACGACCAGACTGGAACCAGCACAGAGCAGGCAAATGGTAGAGAAGAAAAATTCTCGAGAAAACATACAGTAACTGTAACACACCTGTGCCTTTTGAGTCACAACCAAACTTCTCTGGTCTCACAACCGCTGCATAAAACAATGCCTAAATCCAGCAGAAACAAATGGGACACCGATGACTGTGATCGCGAAGATGCAACTCAACAGGACCAAAATCACACTACAGAGGTAACTGAACTCGCTACCAAAGTATGGGTTAAGGTATTATGGAATAAAATGAGGAAACTGCCCTATGCATGCTGCAACTGCCTGGGTCAGCAGTTCCACTTGCATAGTTACTGCCCTGGTGCGAAAACGGAAGCGGTACCAGACCAGAACAGTGTCTACCACCAGCGGGAAATGGGAAGATGGGGTAGGTCGGCTAGAAGTCACNGGAAGCGGTACCAGACCAGAACAGTGTCTACCACCAGCGGGAAATGGGAAGATGGGGTAGGTCGGCTAGAAGTCACCTCCCCTGAACCATAACAATAATCCCAAACTTGACCCTACAACAAGCACTACTGCAGCAGCTCACTGTGGAGCAACCTACACCCAATGGTATGTTTATATAGGCACCTGTATATGTGAACGACGTCAAATAGTATGCAATTATCGATATGGCTGCATCACAACACTTTGTAGGGATGTAAGGGCATTGCGACCTCATAGTGAAGCTGTACAATTAGTTACATCGAACAATAGCAGGGAGTCCATGGGATAAACTACAATCGTGCTATGCATACATATTTCACGACCTAGAGACAACCATTGTAGTACTCGTCATCAATCAATGACCTTCAAAAAGATGTAATTCTCGGTCTCCCTTGGTTAAATGACCAGAACACAATCGTAGAGCTAGCAACTAGGCGGATCCATTTTGGTAATAGGGAATGTAGAACTGTCTACAGCCTAGATCCTCGCCGTAGCATGGTGCGCCCAGCATCAAGCCTGACGACCTAGACCACGAGGTACCACCTGCTTACAATGAAGCGGTACAGTGAGTGCTGGACCAGGGACGCGATGTTTTCGCAGCAGCTGACCTGTTGCTGCACACAAATGTTGCCGAACANTACAGTGAGTGCTGGACCAGGGACGCGATGTTTTCGCAGCAGCTGACCTGTTGCTGCACACAAATGTTGCCGAACACACAATTGAAACAGACAACAAAAGAACAATTTTCACTCAGCCCCTTAGGTTATCTAGCTCACCAGAGCAAAATAATCAGGAACCAAATACACAAGATGTTAGGAGAAGGCATCATAGAGTCCACAGAAAGCCATTAAAATTCTACCATAACCTTGGCACCGAAAAAGGATTGTAACTGGTGCTTCTGTGTGGATTTCTGGCCTATCAACCAAGTCACAAAATCAGTATAGCCTCCCTACATCAATGTAAAAAATCCTTTAGGTGTTCTGGGAAAAGCGAAAATAATGTCCTGCTTGAATCTACAGAGTGGCTACTGGCATGTTACAGTCAAACACGAAGACTGCCCCAAAACAGCCTTCACCACACCAGATGGAAGGAGATTCCAGTTCAGTGCGATGTCTTTTGGCTTAAAGTGCGCATCATCCAAATTTCAAATCACGATGGTTTGACTCCTTGATTGTCTGGTAAGCGACTTCACACTCGTCTATCTAGACGATGTAATCATATCATCCAAAACATGAGAAGAACTTCTAAACCACACTGCCTTAATGCTAGAACGACTCGCCATCAATGTTATTATGATGGTTTGATTGGACTGTGTTCATTGCCGGTCATGAGACTAAATATAAATCTCGCACACACTCAGAACTCACTAAAACAAAAAACGAAAGAAAAAAAACCTTTTAGAACACCACAAACAGATAATTAGGAAAAGCTGTTTCCTTGTCAATAAAATTAAGTATATCTATATTTAAAACAACAAGCAGGCAGACGAACAACTTATTATTATAAAACAGGACAGACAACAAAGGAGACCTAAAGAAAAGACAACATGTTGACGAAAACGAAAACACCACATAAGTTAGTAAAATAGAGTAAAAAAATAATATCAATGGACACAGTTGAACAATTAAACTCAAAACACACACAGAAATAGGACAAACACCACAATGGAACACAAGTCAGGAAAAATATTTCTAGTCAGATTATAAAACCACAGAAATAACAAAATAAACAGAAAAGAATAGACAAACTAACAGAGAGGACAGCGCGACGAAAAATGAAAACACAAAGATTACAATAAGTTTTAACATGTCTACATATTTATTTTTCATTGACAAGGAAACAGTTTTTCCTAATTATCTGGCTGTAGTGTTGTAAAAGTTTTTTTTTTTTTTTTTTTTTTTTCATTTTTTGTCTTGCTGAGTTTTGTGTGTGCGAAATTTCTATTTATTCATATGGATGGCAATGGACATAGTCCAATCAAACCATCATAATAACATGAACTCACCATTGCCATTAAACTTCAAAGGTAAAATCGCCATCAAATGTATACATGCGCAAATAACAAACGTCACATGGGCAAGATTCACCTGGATTTTCTAGGCCACATTGCAGACAAGGATGTAAACTCACCAAACAGCAAACATCTTTGGGTGATTAAGGAATGTGAGCTAACCAGCACCAGAAATTAGATTCGAAAACTGTTCGGCTTGCTTAAGTGTCTGTGGGAATATATATGTGATTTTGCANAACGTCACATGGGCAAGATTCACCTGGATTTTCTAGGCCACATTGCAGACAAGGATGTAAACTCACCAAACAGCACACATCTTTGGGTGATTAAGGAATGTGAACGAACCAGCACCAGAAATTAGATTCGAAAACTGTTCGGCTTGCTTAAGTGTCTGTGGGAATATATATGTGATTTTGCANAACCAGCACCAGAAATTAGATTCGAAAACTGTTCGGCTTGCTTAAGTGTCTGTGGGAATATATATGTGATTTTGCAGTAATAACAGCACCTCTCACTGGACTCATGTTACCTGCTCTCAAATTTGAGTAGACAACTGAAGCAGAAGCAAGCTTCCTGGAAATCAAGAGCCATTCTAGGGAATGCGAGGCATTGGCACATCACTACCCCAGTCGACATTTGTATGTTCAACTGGATGCCAGAGAACAAGGCTTAGGTGCGGTCCTCTTCGAACTTGCCGACCAGGGAGAACGCCATATAATAGATTACAGTAACGAAATTTGGGCTTACTGAAAGAAATTAAGACATCAATGACATCAATGTAGTAGTATGGGCATTCAAGGAGGACCATCTATATTTGGAGAACCAGCACTTCAGACTGCACCGACAATCGCTGCCTGGTATGGCTACAAAACACACATTAAGCACACAAGTAGACCAGATGGTAAATGCTACTGCAGATGTACGACTTCCATGTTGAACATGTACCAGGTGTGGAAAATCAGTTGGCATACCTCCTCTTGCAGTTACCAAGAGACACAAACACTGCATATAACGATGAGGGGTGAGAATGGATGCAGTGACAATATTCCAGTTATGCCCACTTGTGCTAACATCAATGTGATGTCAACAATCATGCTGGACCAACTGTGCCATATAGCAATCACAGCAAAACCGCAGATACAGATGTGCAAATCAAGATAGCACTCTGTGCACAGCAAGGAAATGACAGGGGGTGTACGATCGATGGTAGGCTGGAAACCAGGCAGCATAAAAACCAGAGTGGAAATTCTACATACCAGCTGCGCAGATATTGACATATAGAACTTCGCACATGGAAACCAGTTCGCCAGACACCCTANGAAATTCTACATACCAGCTGCGCAGATATTGACATATAGAACTTCGCACATGGAAACCAGTTCGCCAGACACCCTAGTGCAAAACAGACCACATGAAACCTCCTACAACATTTTCACTGGCCTGGTGTATCCTGCGACATATATGCAACTACGGCCGCGAATACATCCCGTACAATCACTATGATGAGAACTACACGCCCACGTATGCTATCGTGACCACTTGCAGCTCCGCAGACACTNGAAATTCTACATACCAGCTGCGCAGATATTGACATATAGAACTTCGCACATGGAAACCAGTTCGCCAGACACCCTGGTGCAAAACAGACCACATGCAACCTCCTACAACATTTTCACTGGCCTGGTGTATCCTGCGACATATATGTAACTACGGCCGCGAATGCATCCCGTACAATCACTATGATGAGAACTACACGCCCACGTATGCTATCGTGACCACTTGCAGCTCCGCAGACACTTACACCACCTAGCTTACATCGGGCCGAAGTGAACACTAGGCAGCGAGAACAACAGTATGGGTCGGCGAGAACGGAACACACCCGCCTCGTCGTCATGTACTAAAGACTTAAGTGACAGCCTTGCTTTATTTATCTCAAGAAGTAACTCTTAGGGAAAAATAACAAGCGGTACTGTGTCCCCCCGAAAGAGACAGCCGTCAGGCGTCTCGGCAATTGGAGGGAACGTCGGTGCAGCTCGCGCTGCGACGACTGATGTCCTTCCAACATGCATGATGTCGACCCGCCTGCTGGCTGGGATATCAGTGCAATATGATCCCAAGTGCATTTAACAGAGGGGAATAAAATCCCGAAGCAACACAAAGTGTNACTGATGTCCTTCCAACATGCATGATGTCGACCCGCCTGCTGGCTGGGATATCAGTGCAATATGATCCCAAGTGCATTTAACAGAGGGGAATAAAATCCCGAAGCAACACAAAGTGTAAAAACATCGTAGACAAATAAATTAAATTAATTTCTTAATTAAAACCTCAAATGAGCCTGGCTACCAATACCCCTTTTTAGGGATGGACTCGTCCAGCCCACCCAAACTGGAACACTCGGACTCGTCCATTGACGAAACAAACCAGAAACTGAAATACACTTGCGAAACTTACCGGAAACTGAAATGCATCTTCAGTTTACGGTTATTCTAGTCATATTCAGTATGTTAATTATGTTCGCTGTTTAAAATGGCAATTAAGTTATAACTTTACAGCAGACTGCCTATCAAGGTCTTACAGTTTTTAATTCATGGTTATAGTGTGATAACATCCCCTGCGATGTCAAAGTCTTAAATATAATTAAAGCTTTACTAATCACAGGGATGTCACCATCATGTTCACCATCAAAGTGTATTTTGTAGCANTCTTAAATATAATTAAAGCTTTACTAATCACAGGGATGTCACCATCATGTTCACCATCAAAGTGTATTTTGTAGCGTATTAATTAGCATTAAAAGGGCTCATGTTATTTTCCATGTAATTTTGGCGCCGGCTTCGGGCACCATTAGCAGAAGCTGACACCATGATTTTGGTATGCCTTTCAGCACTTGGCCCAGTTGGCAGCACTAGAGATTCGCTCTGTGTGGACCCCCTTCGTCACATTCATTTTATGCTGCAATCACTTTCAATTCAATAGTATTTTCATGCAACCAGAACTTTTTGCTTAATTCGTGCCGAGGGGACGACCGTCTGTCTTCCTGTCATCTTGGTTGGACTTAATGCATACTGCGTAAATACACCTAATTTTCATGTCTTAGGACCTTATTGAACAGCAATGATCACTGGCAGACCACAGTGCCAGGTCCACATAAACTTATCACATATCAGCATAAGTATATATATATATATATATATATATCAAAGAACTAAGTAAACATCGTGAATAACCACGAGTGTTTTATTTACTTTATCCCCGAGGGGTGCTTCGGGTGCTGCACCCTATTTCAGCAGTAACAAGCGTAAGTACGGCGTGCGAGGAAGCCTACAACCTCGCCAGCATNATATTAATTAGCATTAAAAGGGCTCATGTTATTTTCCATGTAATTTTGGCGCCAGCTTCGGGCACCATTAGCAGAAGCTGACACCATGATTTTGGTATGCCTTTCAGCACTTGGCCCAGTAGGCAGCACTAGAGATTCGCTCTGTGTGGACCCCCTTTGTCACATTCATTTTATGCTGCAATCACTTTCAATTCAATAGTATTATCATGCAACCAGAACTTTTTGCTTAATTCGTGCCGAGGGGACGACCGTCTGTCTTCCTGTCATCTTGGTTGGACTTAATGCATACTGCGTAAATACACCTAATTTTCATGTCTTAGGACCTTATTGAACAGCAATGATCACTGGCAGACCACAGTGCCTGGTCCACATAAATTTATCACATATCAGCATAAGTATATATATATATATATCAAAGAACTAAGTAAACATCGTGAATAACCACGAGTGTTTTATTTACTTTATCCCCGAGGGGTCCTTCGGGTGCTGCACCCTATTTCAGCAGTAACAAGCGTAAGTACGGCGTGCGAGGAAGCCTACAACCTCGCCAGCATAAAGAGTAAAACCACAAGGTAAGTGCAATTATTTGTAATTTCATCATTCATAACCACCACAGATCCGCAGAGGCATTCAGACACACGGACCATCGACCACACGACCCTCACTATCTCATGCTCACTGAGTTATGGCTGCAGGCAATTTCACCAGTTTTAGCTTTAACCTGGCAAGTTGGGTAAGGCAGGAACCTACATCAACATCCCTGGAACCCCCTACATTTCAACTATAAAGCACGAAGAGCAGACAATCAGAACAGCCGAGAACACCCAAGGAACCATTCGAGGCAGTCGCTTTCGATATTATGGGCCCCTACCCTAGCAGAGTCACAGGGAAGGCCATTATTTTAGTGGTTACTGACCTCTTCTCCAGATAAGGCCTATGCAGTGCCTAGTGCATGCATGTTGGCATTGCCAAAGTTCTAGAGGCATAATTATTCCCTCGATAGGGATACCCATGGATGCTGCTCTCCGACGAGGTGCTGTAAACAGGAAGGGAGGGATCTCTGTACAAAGTGGTGAGTCAGCCCCTACACCAATTAACCATCCATGTGCCAACCCTGCAGAGTGGAGGAATCTAGGCCTAGACCTCTGTGGGGTAACGACTACAGCTCATTGCATGAGCACCTGCCCAGCAAACATTTTACCCTCCGTAGAAATGTCAATGACGCTACAGGGATGCCACCTGCGGCTGTACACCAATGGCATGAATTAGCACTCCCTGGCGAGTACAACTGCCTGCAGGTAGANGGCATGAATTAGCACTCCCTGGCGAGTACAACTGCCTGCAGGTAGATAGTGTGAACGAACCAGAAGGCAACGCCACCCGCAAACAGTGTGGAGAAGATGATCTTGCTGCAGCCTACATGCACGAAACAACATCTCTGGGTGGTTGCCCATCGCCAAGAGGCCCCTAAACAACTGTGGGTAGAGCAAAGTGTGTTTGTCAAAGAACACTTGCTGTCTGCAGCTCGAAAAAACATGTGCACTTTATTGGGCCCAGAGTGGAGTGACACCCACATCATGAAACACGTACTAGGACCAACGATGCACTTAGTCAAGTTCAGCCGACGACATATGCTGTGCAGCAAGACCATGTGTGCATAGCTTTAATATATTGTTGTATTTTATATCTTAAGTACGACGATGTAGCCAATCAGAGAACAGCAACAGCTGTTTTTTTTGGTGAGAAGCTTTATTTACATCTTGGATTTGGGTTATGTTGTGTTGAGAAATCATATGCTATGAATTATTAAATTGGGTGACAGTATTCGCATGTATTTAAGGAACAGTTCCTCGTGGTTTAGTTCTTAGAAGAGGTAGTTAAATTACTTTTTATTTAATTTCATTTAGATTTATTGGCATAGCTGACGAATGTTGCCATTGGCATAACATTTGATAAGATATTGTGAGTTTTTCAAAAGCTTACACAAGCAGTACCCCTAAATAAAGGAATATATGTAAATCAATGTCAATTCTTCCCGGCTTTGATGTCTAATTTTGTTATGGGTGTTGTGGCTTCAGGAGCCGGATAAATGGCAAGTTAGATTTTATGCAGTTAAGTTTTCTGACAAGGTAAAATATTTTTTAATGGGTGCCAGTATGAGATAATAAAGTTGGATTGGGCTGTTTTTACACATAATAGCTGCTCCTGGAGTCATCTTTGCTCTACGGATAATGATACTTACAGAATAAAATTTTTGCCTATCAAACTGAGAGTGTGGGCCCTCTCCGAATGCCAGTAAAGTAGGGTGAGATTGTTCGGTGTTCCATATCACATGGCTAATAACACTGAAATCCATTTTGTACATCACTTACTCTGCGATATGTAATTTACTAAATTAAGAAGTTAGGCAGAATGGGGTTGCAGTACCTGATATGGTTGTGAAGCTACCAGATATGAAATAAATATCCACAAGAGCAGTCTTTGGTGAATTTACTCTTGTGCTATTTATTCCTCATTCGAAACAATTATATGGAAATAACAGTTATGGCATGTTAACAGCCTGCACAGAAATAATTTGGGCTTTACATGATATTGTTAAGCCCTCGGCACTAGAGTCGGTGGGGTTCGTGGTAGCACTTTTACCTAATGCAAGAATTAAGTAATTATGTAAAGTTCCAGTGAAAAGACAAAATCTATTCCAGATATATGTTTAGTCTAAAGGAAAGGTTGAAGATTCAGAAATGCTGGCAGACACATCCATCCCTAAGCTCGCGAAGCCCAGAACTGTTCAGTATGGCAATAGCCTGCTCGATGCTTGAGCGAGTTCTGCGAGAATTTCAATAAATACAAATACACTGTGAAAAATAAATAAAAAACACAAAACTTTCATTAATTAGCAAAAGAAACATGTAACACAATGATACTAGAAAGACATAACCCACCTTTCAAATGTTTATCCAGTGGTGTAACCTTGCACAATATTAATGAAAATATCAGTTATCAGCTGCTTAATGTATGTGGGTCAGCTTGAATAGGCCCATGAAACAGGCAACGAAAGGACCAGGCATGACTTCAGCTTCATTTTTGGGACGACTTGACAACATTCTATCACCAAGGGATCAGCATATATCCAGGCGGTCGACCACACATCCCTGAGAACACCAGCTACATTATCACAACATTGCCTGTCGATGGTGTCTGGTGCCTAAGTAGGGTTACCTTCACCTTAATTTATTCCTACATTTTGGTAACCACCACTCAAAACCTATATGCATGCATCGCAGAGCATTAACTGTCGCCTCTCTTGGGGCATACTCTTGCTTCATTTCCTTTTCCATGAAAATTCGGCACATAAATTCCAAATTTCCCTGCTTCTCCAAGAATTTAAATGAGTAATTTTCCATTATTTCTCCTCCGACTGCATCATGATTGCACCTTGGGAACATTGAGAGCAATGTAGGACTACGATTTTACACCAATATGATGTCAGAACAATACAGAGAGAAGCTACAGCACATGGGTTAAAAGTGCACCAAATACAGTTTTCACCAGCTCGCCATTGTGACTAGGGCACAGGACACATGCACAGCAAGTCGGCCATCTTGGGGATAGTGTGACATCTCCATGCATCCCTCTCCACAACCTTGGGTCTGCGCAGCACCAGAGGGTAGGTGCACCCACCCTCCCCCCTACATGCCTAGTGCCATTTCTACACGAGGGGGAAGTATTGTTTAATTCTATGGGCCATGTGTGCAGGCATGCACATTCCCTCGACTGTTGGATAGTACATCCCTCCACACGAGTGCAGGAAGGATGTGCTGCTATAAGTAGGTCATGGCCTTGACTCACACCACCGTTATGGCTGCCACACCACAGATGTCAACAATGGCTGACCTAACACATGAAGGTGTCCCGATGACTCTGTATTTGCAGCAATTTCACCCTATTTTACAAGATGTAGTAGCAAACTATGAGTTAGGCACACATTACTGTCAATGCACTCGTAAGACCAGCCCTACGGGCAACCGTGCTGCGAGCACCCATGATGTAATGGACAACTAAAAAACGCAGTACAGTGCCAATTCAAGACAAACCGAATATGAACAAAAATTTTCCGCCAAACTCAACAAAACTATTGTAAGTTACCCATGAAATAGAATTATATGTGCAAGTTTAGTGTGTGCGGGGAATGGGTTACCAACATTACAATGTAGTTTGTGCATGCAAAAATATCAAACAGTGTGGCTTTCCATGGTCGAACTTGCTAACATTAGCAGGAGAGACTTTATGTGCCATCAATGTTTTACCCACTCAAACCATCTGGACACTTCTATAATTTACAAAGACTTGCTAACTGGTTCAGACAGTCAACCCACACAGTGTCACAAACCAATTTGCGAAGATGCTGAAAGTACAGATATGCTGAAGTGCAGTGTGTGTGCAGTGCATGTACACAGGTGAAGTTTGTAGCCTGGCAGGTGAATTACAGAATTATATGGCCAGTTCACATGCAGGCAATGCACAGCAGCAGTAGAGACTGACATGCACATGACAGATGTAAACANGAATTATATGGCCAGTTCACATGCAGGCAATGCACAGCAGCAGTAGAGACTGACATGCACATGACAGATGTAAACAAAACCACTCCGCTCTCTCATTCCACATCATGTCAGCCAGCCTTGACCTTTGCACTGCTCCCTCTCCTACCATTCACCTCTTACATACCACCACTCGCCAATCAACTTTCCCATGCCTGCCTGTTCGCAACAGCACACCAAATTCCCCCTACACTCCTGGTTTCATTATATCCTACACACACCCCTGCCCAGCCAACTGCAAGCACATGGTCACAAAGCAGCGGGTGGCAACCCCTAACTACTGCAGCTACCTCAACTCTGGTGCCACAGCCAACCAGTGCTACCACACCCTCAAGATTTCAGTCGCTACCCACTTTTGCGGGCCTGCCCACAGAGGACCCATTGGTTTTATTGGAGGACTGAACATTCTGTCTCCGGTGCTGTGGGGTATGTGAGGAGGAGTGAGCTAGCTGTGTTGGAGTGCAACTCTCCAGAGAATCATGTTCGTGGTAGCAATATATAAAGTACTATGGTCTGCAATGGGTGGAGATTTTCCATGATTTCCAGTGCCACTTTGGAGGACGATTGCCATCCCTCCAAACACAAAGTAAATTGACCTTGGAAGAGCAACAGCCTACCGAAAAATTTACAGCCTTCATCACCAGGAAAATTAATCTCATATAGCATTTATACCCACACCTGCCTGAACACGAAGTGCCAGAAATGGTAGCTGAAATTGTATGACCAGAGTACTGTGCCGCATTGGTATCCCTGCTTAACAGTGAGCTATACTAACTTATGCTTGCCACGATAATCCAGAAGTGAAATCTGTGCCAATTGTGCCACGAACGGGGCTCAGGTTCCTCACAATGGAACCACTAGCAATGTCAGGGCAGTGTCAGTGGATAGGACAAATTACAAAACAACTTCAAGACGAACTCTTTCGGCGAACAACGAGACAAATATTCTGGTATGACAAAACACAACAGCCACAAATTTAGGTGCAAGTGAAAACAAAATAAATAGTGGAAATCACAGTGCACACATTAAGAATGTGAAGTAGGATTGTAGCTAACCACCTCCAACTCTGTGTTGTTACTGTGAAGGCCAGGAATACTGCTGGATTAGTGTTTACCCTAACAACCCTCATATCTGCAGTAATTAAACAGACAGTAATGCAAGTAAAAGTTCGGAAAATGGTTAATGGGGCTAAGTAGCCTGACATTTCAGATACTCCAGTTTAGAACAGTGCTACCAACTTGACACCCCAACAAGGCTTATAAACCTGGTAGAGTAGTAGTCATTTAGAGTTTATTCGCATTTGGGTATTCGTTGGTGGTCATCATTGCCACACACTCATAGACACTGCCGTATCACATACGTTTGTACAACCTAGCTTTAGGAACACAACATACATTACTCTATCTGCTCACGTAATTTTCTTTGCGACAAACCTGCATATTGGTATCACATTAGAGCAAGCAACAGTGACATTACATGTGAGTGGCCTTGAAACTATCGCAACCACGATAGTTACACTGGACATTGAGAAAGATGCCATCCTTTGTGTGCCATAGCTCACAGAACAAAACAGCAGTGTTGAACCCGTAGCTCATCATATCCATTTTACAGTTAAGGGACGATGCACTTAGTACAATTTTTACCAGCGTCTAGCTGAGGCAGTACCAGCCGTTTCATTGGCAGAGTTCGACAATAATATTCTACCTGAACACCAGACTGCTTTCCAGTGACTACTTAATGAAAGAAAGAATTTTTTTTCTGTGCATGAAGCACTACTCTAGACCACAGTCGCGAAATATGCAATTCCCTCAATGCAGGAACGACCTATATCCACACCACCATGCAGTTACTTAANTAGACCACAGTCGCGAAATATGCAATTCCCTCAATGCAGGAACGACCTATATCCACACCACCATGCAGTTACTTATTGCATCAGGCCAAAATCATCAAAAACAGACCCACAAGATGTTAAGGGATGGTGTTGTTGAGCAAATAAACAGTGAGTTCAATTCTCCCATAACATTGGAACCCAAGAAAGTCAGCACATGGAGGTTTTGCATGGATTTTCGACTGGTGAATCAAGTGACATGCANTAGACCACAGTCGCGAAATATGCAATTCCCTCAATGCAGGAACGACCTATATCCACACCACCATGCAGTTACTTAATGCATCAGGCCAAAATCATCAAAAACAGACCCACAAGATGTTAAGGGATGGTGTTGTTGAGCAAATAAACAGTAAGTTCAATTCACCTATAACATTGGAACCCAAGAAAGTCAGCACATGGAGGTTTTGCATGGATTTTCGACTGGTGAATCAAGTGACATGCANATAACATTGGAACCCAAGAAAGTCAGCACATGGAGGTTTTGCATGGATTTTCGACTGGTGAATCAAGTGACATGCAACACATTGCCACCATACATCAGCATCAGGGATACCCTCAGATTGCTGGGGCAAGCCAAAGTCATGTCAACCCTCGACTTCAATAGTAGTTATTGGCAGGTACCCATCAAGCTCGAAGACTGATTTCATGGCCCCTGATGGCAGGCATTTCCAATTCTGGGCCATGCCATTTGGAATGAAGTCCGCACACACCACTTCCACTTCCAGGCCAAGATGGTACATGTGCTGGACTACCTCATCAGTGAATTCACCCTCGCCTACCTCGACGACATAGTAATATGGTCTGGGAATTGGTAGTACACCTACACCACTTGTCACTTGTACTCGAGAGATTGGCCATCAAAAGACTCATGTGCACCACTGCAAAATGTCACCAAGGGAAGACAAGCATCGAATTCCTTGGCCCATATCTCTTCACTCACGAAATACACAGTTATGTCTCCATGCGGGGGAGTAGCACACCGCCTGGACTGATNTTGGCCCATATCTCTTCACTCACGAAATACACAGTTATGTCTCCATGCGGGGGAGTAGCACACCGCCTGGACTGAACACATCCCTGCCGCCTCCTTCGTCCTCCATTATCACACCAATGCTCCACCGGCAAGTCACCAGCTAATGTCATGTTGGGTCACAACCTCACCTTACCTGATGAGATTGACTGTCCGCGAGCAGTGATCCAGAAAATAGTGCCACCCAGCATAAATGGCATAGAAGGGAGCACAAGAAAAAGCGTGCTCACCAGCACGGCTACATCGCACAGTAGCTGCCGACCACTACGAAACCACCACCTTGCCTCTGGCCAAGTCAGCAAGTTTAGGTCTGTGCACACCCGCAGTCCACAANTTGGCCCATATCTCTTCACTCACGAAATACACAGTTATGTCTCCATGCGGGGGAGTAGCACACCGCCTGGACTGATCACATCCCTGCCGCCTCCTTCGTCCTCCATTATCACACCAATGCTCCACCGGCAAGTCACCAGGTAATGTCATGTTGGGTCACAACCTCACCTTACCTGATGAGATTGACTGTCCACGAGCAGTGATCCAGAAAATAGTGCCACCCAGCATAAATGGCATGGAAGAGAGCACAAGAAAAAGCGTGCTCACCAGCACGGCTACATCGCACAGTAGCTACCGACCACTACGAAACCACCACCTTGCCTCTGGCCAAGTCAGCAAGTTTAGGTCTGTGCACACCCGCAGTCCACAAGGACTTCTGCACAGGTTATGCAGCCAAGTGGAATGGACCTACGAGATCTTCCAAACACTAGGGCCAACCTCATACTCGGTCCTTCTGAGCGGACGACAGATAGCCAAGGTCCACAGTGATGACATCCGCCTCGCACCATCTGGCATCGACGTCGATGTCGCATCCAGCGCTAGGTTCCCCAATATGGTATGCTCGACTATGATGTCAGCAGAACCAGCACATCACCAGAAACCAGCAACGGGACCATCCACCAGTAGACTGCTGCACAGGCTCTCCAGCCCGACGATGCTCGGTGCCAAGGCGCCTACCAGGCATCGCCGTCCCCACACCAGTGCAACCTCAAACACCTCCCAGCAGCCAGAGGAAGCAATAACACAGCCTGCCTGTGTCATGACATCTGATATCGCGATTACCACCTCGACCAGGGACCGCACACATCGCCAACTCCAGGTGACATCCCAGGGCCTTCTGATACCATGTCGATGGCATCAAGGCAGTCTCTAGTGGTGTCTACCACAGACAGGGTTATGCACCAGGGCAGAACTTCAGCATGGATATCACAGCCTACCAAGGGGAAACTGCAGGGTGAGTGAGACCTTCGGTCACTGCCAGCCTGGGTCAATACCAGCAGCATGGGTCCAGGTGGGGCATCAGAGGAACGAGTTATACAGCGAAGACAGTGATGCAGCCAGGTCACCCCCTCCCTGCCACTCAAGATGACCACAGAGCAAGATAGCACGGGCATGTCCAGTCTGCAGAGACACCACTGCATAACACACCGCAGAAGACCTTCCAAGAGAGAGCAGCTGCAGACACCAGCATTGTGACCAGAGCAGCAACAAGGCGCAGTACAACCTACCATCCTGGCACCTAGATCTATGGCCTGCTCCTGCTGTTACTGACGACACGCGGCCCGCTGACTGTCTTTACTGAGAGGGGGAGGCATTTGATGTAGGATAATGTCATGTCCCTTTAAGACTGCATTAAACATATTGCGTTCATATCCACTGCAACAACAAGCACGATGGGCATGAGTNGCACGCGGCCCGCTGACTGTCTTTACTGAGAGGGGGAGGCATTTGATGTAGGATGATGTCATGTCCCTTTAAGACTGCATTAAACATATTGCGTTCATATCCACTGCAACAACAAGCACGATGGGCATGAGTGCACGAATGTGCGAAAGCAGCATGGTGCAGTGCGAGTAAGGGCAGTGAAGTGCAATCATGCCCCTTCATCTAGCATCTTGGCCCTTCCAAAAGGGGAGCAGTATGAAAGAATCAAATCACAAAATGCAGGGCGTAACATAACTGCTATGAATAAAGCTAATGAGATGCAAGAATGTGTTAATTACACACAAGATGCCAAGATATATTTAATTATTTTATTTTATTTCAGTGTTGTGTTCACCTCATGATCTCATCCGCATTTGATTTTATCAATTAATTGTTTTGCAAGGGCTTTATTGTTGTGTATTTTATTGTTGAATTTTTAATTGTATTTTTGCAAGGTTTATGTTACTTTTTAATGTGATTGTTTTTGCAAGCAAGTAGTTCTCGCAACTAGCATACTGCCATACCTACGGCTACACACTCCCGCCACTTTAGTTATGGTCTGGAAGTCAGAGGGGTGAGCACACATCGCGCCACACTCCGGGTCCATACACGAGTGTTTGCACTGATCTTGTTAGTTTTCCATAGTTCACCTTTAATTTAACCATAACCTTTGTTTATTCGTACCCAGAGATGCTACCTCTCTTTCCCCAGGAGTAGCATCGCTCTGGGAAGCATAACAATATGTGTGTATATATATATATATATAATACCAGGTCGTTTTAAACTGTGAATGCACTGTCATTGTACAGATGTGTGTGACGTCGTTTGAAGATCAAAACATCGCGGCAATTCAAATAGTATGTGTAGTTAAATGGCGCATTTGCTATATCAATATAACATAATCAGACAGCTGTTATGTGTATTCTGCCAGTGTAGATAATGAGGCCCTGGGGGCCGGGTTGGGGCTGGGCTGTGGTCTGGCAACCAACCTATAATGGGTGTAAGGTGAGGGGACTGGGTGCCCTGAAAACCGNTGCTGACTCATCCCCTTAATGGGGCAGTGATGCGAATATATAGCCTAGCACTGCTCAAGTCCATCTCCACCTCCTTGTGGTCTGGACTGGTAACACGGTGGCCGCGCCGTGGCTAACGGAGTGAAGACGACTACAGGTGGTAACGGCCTGTCTGTGCTCAGACAACCAGTTACGTCGAGGTTATGTGCAGTCTTCCAGAGACTGTATATATTCTTCGCCATGCGGTGATGACCCGCGAACCGAATTGCACTCCCCCATCTGAGGCCTTGACCTGGCAAGTCGGGTGGATCTCGGGGTGGTGGAGCTCCTACGAAGGGACTGACTGGTGTCCTGTAGGAATTGGGCTGTCCTGGGTGAAAGCTCAGTATGCATGTCTGAAAATTGCGGGTATCCAGGGGATCAGTGTGAAAGCCCCGGCTTCGGCCGTGCTGATCGCAGGTCGAACTCTGGGTGGTAGTAGCTGAACCTTCTGCTTGGAAGGAGATCTGAAGGTGGGTACTTGCCTGGAGGGCTGGCCCTGCATGACAGTAGGGTTGGTAGCAGCTGCCACGAAACGCAAGCGTGCCGGCTCCATCAGGTGTCAGTTTCAAAGGGTTGGTGCTCGCTACAGAAGGGTCACCTGTCTGGTCCGCCTAGTAAGAGGACTTGTTTACGAAGCGGTTTCGTAGGTGCCATATACGGATTAAACTCTGTACTCTGCTGTTGACAGGTGAGGTGGAACCACCCTCGGATGGAAAACATCCACCCACTGCGATTTGAAAGGGCGTAATCTCTTTCTATTGGCAGCATTCAACTGCTGTCAATTAGAGCTCTGACCAAGCTCAAACATGAACCTGGTTTAAATATACTGTTGAAGAATGCTCACACATCCTAATGCCTGATGTGAGAGTAATAAACAGACTGTGTGGCACCATAATTATACCTGAATGTAAGAGGATTTAAGACCTGAGGCGCACTATTCTTTAATATTGCTCAGAAAGTTGTCTCCTGTAATNATACCTGAATGTAAGAGGATTTAAGACCTGAGGCGCACTATTCTTTAATATTGCTCAGAAAGTTGTCTCCTGTAATACCCAACGGGCTCAGGCACAGGAGGAGCAGATCTGGTCACACTTGCTGCACTAGATGCAGAATACATGTTTGATAATGAATTATCATAGTGCATATACATATATTTCAATTTATTTGTTTGTGCTGCAGTGTAAACAAACATCTACGAGTCAGATGGCGAAGTTGCAAAGTGNGTGCTGCAGTGTAAACAAACATCTACGAGTCAGATGGCGAAGTTGCAAAGTGAAGCACATGTGAGAGGAGAAGTTAATGTTTATGCTCATTAGAAAGCACAGAAGTGAAGTAAATACAATAATATAGATTAGTTTGAAACTTTGGGCGATTGATATGCCTAAAAAGGGAGTTTTGAAGTTTGTTAGTATTATTTAGTGGCAGTATATCCGACATCAATAAGTAAATATAATGCCTAGGACAGAAGCGTGTCAGGGGATGTGGTACTATAAATTAAGGGTGCCGACTATACTTTTTATAGTTCTGGCAAAGCACTCTAAATGTAATGCTGTCCTTTATAGGCTGTGTGCTCTGAATCCTGCTCCCCCTTTCACATGATATTGGGCGTACTCAACACTCTGCCTGCCAACTAGGGGAGAGGCAAATTTTTATGACGATTTGGGGCATTCAAAATTAAATTTCATGTAACTTATGTTGAGTATGTGTATATGTAAATATATGCTAGTACATTATACTCATGGGGACCTCTAATAGGAAGCATTTTGTTAACTGTTGTATGTTTTGTATTGTGATGTTGGCAAACCTGTTAACTTAAGTGTTGTGTTTTTATTCTCGGAGAGTATATAGTTGTTGTTGTTAAGGTTTTGTTCAGTTTCATTTTATTAAGTAAAGATGAAAAAACAAACCGAGCAGAGAACGATTATCGAACATGGTTCATAGGAAGGTTATGCTGGTTTGTAATGATATATGGAAAAATCGCGGTATTTTAAATGAAATATTTGTGAACTGAATGTGCTTACACATGTTGGTTTATGCAAAATGGAATACATAAAACCAAAGATTGATTTTCCAGTGTTTGATGGTAAGAATTTTCAAACATGGAAGTTTCTAATTATGACAATCTTGGATGCAAAAGATTTGTCTGATGTGGTTGAATTGGATCTTCCAGACCCTGTTACTGCTGAATGGGGTAAGAAGAATAAACATGCTAAATCTATTATTGTCAGTGGTTTAAGTGATGCGCAGATCAGTTATGAAGAAGAAGCAGTGAATGCCAAGTCAATTTTGGAGAACTTGTCTTATGTATATGAAAGGAAAGGAGCTATTGGTAAGCTGATGATGAAACCTAAATTGCTGGAACTCAAATTGGAAGGAGGTGGTTATCTGATGCATGCATAAGGTGAAAAGATCGTGGACACAGAAATAGTAAGTTATTTATTGTTTTCATTGCCAAAAAGTTATGATGTGATTACGAAGGTTTTCGATGTCATTGGTGAAAAGATGTTGACAATGGAATTTGTAAAGGTCAAAGTTGTTACTTGAGTATAACAGAGATGTAGATGAGATGGAACATGATAATCAATAAGCTTCAACTGTAGAAGTATGTCAGGCAGTTAAGAATCTTTAAATTTAAAGTCATCTCAGTCTTCTGCGCAGTTCGGTGGTTATGTGAAATGCTATGTTATATGTTTTAAGTGTAACGAGATGGGACATATTGCTAAACACTGCAAGAGTAATAATTCACAGAATCAGAAGAGGTGCTATAATTGTAATGGTATTGGTCATGCTAAAGCTAAATGTTATAAAAAACCAAGATAAGAGTAATCGTAGTGGAAATTTTGGAAATCAAGAGAATACGAATTCTGGTGGTAAAGATGAAAATTTTATAAATCCAAGTACGGCTCAAGCTGGTTTCAATTTTGATGAGAATGTAAAGTCTCATGGCTATTGTGCTGAAATGGAAATTGTTAAAGCAGAAATTAAATGGCATGTAGACTCAGGTGTATTTAATCATTGTGTAAATAGGAATGATTTGATTTATAAGAGTGTTAAATTAAAGAAACCTGAACCAGTAGGTTGTGCAAAAGATAGTATACAGATGCTTGCATATGAAGTTGGTACAATTCATTGTGTTTTTCGAATGAGTATAGATAAAGTAACTGTAGAATTTTCGAAAATACATTATGTGCCTGACCTTAGAACTAATTTGTTATCTGTTAGAAGATTTGCTAAAGCTGGTACAGATGTTAGAGTGGAAACGAAATCGTATTTGTTCATGGGAAGGGTTATCGATTTATGTGGGTGTTCTGGATTCAAATGGAATGAATGAAGTAATATGCACTGTTGCTAAAGAAATTGGAGAATTTACGAATTTATGTTCTAGTAAAGAAAGCATGAACACGTGTCATAAAATGTATGGCCATCTTAATGAATATACTTTAANACGAATTTATGTTCTAGTAAAGAAAGCATGAACACGTGTCATAAAATGTATGGCCATCTTAATGAATATACTTTAAAGAAAATGAAAAATGGTAACGTTGTTGATGGTTTTAATTGCACTGATATTAATTGTAATGTAAAATTTTGTAATATTTGTTTGAAAGCAAAACAACGAGCATTTCCTTTTAATGAAAAACGATTGAGGGGCAGGAGTGTGTTAGAAATAGTGCATTCTGATGTGGCAGTAGTGAATAGTCCTAGGAGATGGAATGGAGGAAACAATGTGGTGACTTGTATATATGATTTTTCTCATTTTAGTACTGTCTATGTCATTGAAAGGAAAAGTGATGTATTTGAGGTGTTCAAAGAGTATAAGGCATGCATTGAGAATTTAACTGGTAATCACATAAAGATGTTATGATGTGATAATGGTGGAGAATATACGAGTAAAAAGATGAAGAATTTTTGTCAGGAGTCTGGTATAAGATTCAGTATACCGAGGTGTATACCCCACAACATAATGGTGTAGCAGAGAGATATAACGAGACTTTGATGAATACAGCCCACTCTATGTTGAAATATAGTAAAGTGAAATATGTGTTATGGAGTGAGGCAGTGAGAATTATTTGAGAAATAGAAGCCCAACTTCTGCAAATAAGGACAAAACACCATACAAGTTGTTATATAATAAGGTACAAATGTGAGAAATTTACGAGTGTTTGGTTCNGCAAATAAGGACAAAACACCATACAAGTTGTTATATAATAAGGTACAAATGTGAGAAATTTACGAGTGTTTGGTTCTGAAGCGTATGTAAAGATTCCAGCGAACTTACGCAGAGGAAAGTGGCCTGATAAGTCGTGGTGTGGAATTATGATAGGATATATTGACACAGGGTATAAAATTTGGTCAGAGAAAAGAAGGAGAATTTATGTGGTCAGAAATGTTGTGTTCAATGAGATGGTTAGTGTTGGTAGTAATGTTTCAAGTGAAACGAAGACAATGGTTAGAATGGTATCTGAAGACGACGAGGAAAATAAAAAAGTGGAAAGAGGAGCTAGTGATAATGAAGGGATAGAAGAAGAAGTTCCAGAGAATGAGGATGNGCAAATAAGGACAAAACACCATACAAGTTGTTATATAATAAGGTACAAATGTGAGAAATTTACGAGTGTTTGGTTGTGAAGCGTATGTAAAGATTCCAGCGAATTTACGCAGAGGAAAGTGGCCTGATAAGTCGTGGTGTGGAATTATGATAGGATATATGGACACAGGATATAAAATTTGGTCAGAGAAAAGAAGGAGAATTTATGTGGTCAGAAATGTTGTGTTCAATGAGATGGTTAGTGTTGGTAGTAATGTTTCAAGTGAAACGAAGACAATGGTTAGAATGGTATCTGAAGACGAAGAGGAAAATAAAAAAGTGGAAAGAGGAGCTAGTGATAATGAAGGGATAGAAGAAGAAGTTCCAGAGAATGAGGATGGTGTGAGAAGAAGTAAGAGGAATAGAAGACCACATGTTAGATTTGATGATTATGATGTGTATGCTTGTCATGTAGATTTTGAGGACCCTCAAACATATGTAGAAGCTTTGTCAGCAACTCATGCTAGTGAATGGAGTCAAGCTATTAATGAAGCACTGAATGCTATAANTCAAGCTATTAATGAAGAACTGATTGCTATGAAAGAGAATTATGTCTGGTTGTTGTGCAGGAAACCTGCAGATGCAGGGACTTTGGATACGAAGTGGGTGTTTACGACGAAGTGTGAGAATTGAAAGAAGATTTACAAGGCTAGGTTAGTTGCAAGAGGATTTAAGGAGCTAGGAAATTTTGATCCTGAGGAAACATATGCTCCAGTGGCTAAGTTGACTACTATTAGGATGTTCTTGTGTATTGTGAATCAGAGGAAGTATGATATGGAACAGTGGAATGTAAAATCTGAATTTTTGAATGGTAAATTGTATCCTGTTGTTTACATGAAGCCACCATAGGGTTTTAAGTGTAGGAAGGGGCAAGAATGTAGCTTAAAGAAATCGTTGTATGGTCTGAAGACAGCGCCTAAGGCTTGGAATAAAGTGTTACAGTCTTTAATGGTGAAGTTGAAGTTTAAAAAATTCAAACCATGATAGTTGTCTTTATACAAGGAAAATTAATGAAGTATATACTTATGTACAGTCGGTTCACGACTGGACGAAACTTTTGAAAATCAACCTTTGAAAAAACACCCTAGCTGTTAGCTACATGCATATAACATTACAAACAGCGGCGAGTGCGGATACAGTTATGCCGTTAGGTTGCCAGCACAAAGAGAGGAAATAGTTCTAAAGTTTTAACGTAATTGTTAATTTATCGCTTACAAATGGGTTTCGAAAAGACTTGTATCTTATTATGCCAATTATTAATGATGTGATGCTAACGTATTTAGATTTCAACGTTTCTGGCATAGTCACATGATCACGCTCAAGGTGAAAGTAGCGCTGCCATTTGTTTACTAACCTTCGTTCCTTGTGTTGTTGACTGGGTGTGGTTGACACACATACCAGAGAATTTGTGCGATTATCTTTTTTAACCTATAATAATTCATTTATCAGTTTTTTTTACTAATATCTGCTCTTTACTATTTGGTTTTTAATAACATATGATTTTAATTTTTGCTCATTCTCGTACTGATTCCTTTTGTTTCTGAAACCCGTATAAGAGATTACTCGTAGTGCGTTCTCACATGTTTAATATTTTTTAAATTTATTTCAGGTTTGCTTAAAATTTTATTTACTGTATTTTACGTTGTATGTTGCGATAGTTTTTGTGTGCAGTCATGAGTTCTAGCAAGGTGAAGAAAAGAGAAGTCACCACTCATAAATGCCAACAGGACATCATTAACCTCACCGAATCTTTGTATTCACTAATTAGGCGAGGGGAAATGAAACCCTGCAACGTCGCAGAAAGAGCAGCAGAAATGTTGAAATTCTTTAGATCCACAGAACTAAGGTATGTTAAAATATCTGTAGTATTAACCATTGTGTTTTCAAGTTGTGTGTGTTAAGGTCAATTATGTTGGCCTACGAAATGTGTTTACAAGAACATAAAGAAAATTTGTTAATAACTTGATAACGTCGTCGAACGTTGTCTACGTGTATTTTTAACGTTTTATTTTGGTAATTATTAAGTTTATAGGGTTTCCTGTAAAAATAAAAATAATTCATGGAAAATTGTATATTTCCACTCTACTAATGATGCAGAACACGAATATACGAGGGGCATTAACGTTCCGACTAATTTCGTAATTTGTGCCCACCTAACCTAATAGAACCTAACCCCATGATGGGTGAATCACTATTTTGCATTTTTAAACTAACCTAGGATTGTTGGCTTTTANATGTGCCCACCTAACCTAACAGAACCTAACCCCACGATGGGTGAATCACTATTTTACATTTTTAAACTAACCTAGGATTGTTGGGTTTTACACTAACCTAGGATTGTAGGGTTATATAGACTCAAATGTGAGTGTATGAATCACCTAACCAAAAGGTGGTATTACATTGTGTAATTAAAAATAAAAACTACTTTGTGTTGTAATTTGTGTACCCCTGCTAGGGATTCTTCATAAGCAACTCAATATATACAGTGGAAATTTATTATAAAGACAACTGACAATAGTAAGGAAAATTGCCTCTATAGTGTGTTTGTTATAGCCCATTAATTTCATATAGGTTATAGAGAGATGGTGCATTTTAAGATTCCGAAGAAACGGCTTGTTTTGTATTTAGAAGTTACATTGCAGCATTAATAGCCATTGTTATACATCACTAAATAGATTACAGTCGATATAACTGGAACTTCCCCTACTATTGAACATATCTGTATCACTTCACTAAACACGAGAGGACATCATAATCGATTAAATTGCAGTCATAATATTTTAAGAAAACAATTGTGTATTAATGCATTTCCCCAACACCGCTGTTCTACAGCCATTGTCTTTTAGTTATTGTAAATTATCAGTGTCATATTTTTCATTTTCAGTGCTACATAGCCAACCTAATTTGCATTATTAAAAAAGGACCATAATTCAGTTTCTGGGTCAACTACAGTTACTGATACCAAAAATATACAAGGTTTTGTTTACAAATGATGTGTGACAATGTGATGTGCTCTACCCTATGTTAGTTTAGGTTAGNTTCAGTGCTACATAGCCAACCTAATTTGCATTATTAAAAAAGGACCATAATTCAGTTTCTGGGTCAACTACAGTTACTGATACCAAAAATATACAAGGGTTTGTTTACAAATGATGTGTGACAATGTGATGTGCTCTACCCTATGTTAGTTTAGGTTCGTTTATTAGGTGATTAGGTAGTGGTACTCACTCCCATCTGTCCAAGGATAACATATAATTGGTACAAACTGTAATTCATGCATAAATAAGATGGGTTTGTTAGGTCTGGTCAGTACATTAGTTTGCGATTATCCTGTACTGTAAACTTCACTTGAACTCCCCTGGTGCCAGGTATTGGTTACTCCAGTTGAAGCCCCTTTCAACTGTATTTTCTAATATCTGATGTACGGTATCGCTAACAACATGTTTCTTCAAAAGGTGCTACATTCTTTTAACGTCCATTCATAGTGATATCCAACCTGTGTATGGACCATGATACATTGTGATTATTGTAGTCTTAGTAACATTCTCATAAATATTTATGGAATTCATGTCATTCCCTCGTATGTCGCTTATTGTTTTGGCTTTCTGACATGATAATGAAACCTGCTTTTAAAATATGTCTTGTAGTAGACATGGGTCACATATATTTGTTCCAGTATCTGGAAATTCATTATTAATGTTGACGAGGCAGCCACCCCGTGTAAGAAGAGGAAGAAAACACTGCAAGAGCTAAAATCCATTGAGACCATCGATGATTTCACTGTTGGGGCAATTCGAAGGATCATTTACAGGATGTACAGAGAAGGTACAATATGTTAAATGTAATTATTCTGTTATGGTATAGAGTAAAACAGATTAATTTTTATAAAGTGTACTGTAAAGGAAATGGGTGTTGGGTTGTAAATAACCAAGGACGAGAAAAGTTGGTGATAAATGTATATGAATGGGTAGGGAGCCTATTCTTACTTTTCGTTCCGATGAAAAAAGTAGTATCCCATCCGACTAGTTCGTTAGTTGGCATTCTAAGCTTAAAACGAAAGTAGTTTGATGTCACGAGTCGGTAAGTATACATAGGAAAAGTACCAATTGGCAATGAGCTGTTGGAAGGGTATAATTTTGTCGGTTTATTGCAAACTGTAAACAATAAATATTATTATTTTCAATTTGGTTCTAAATAAAATGTTTGTACACATTCCTGCAATTCCGATATAAATATTCTTAGTTATATTTTTCTTGTAGATTGCCGAACACGCAAGCAGACAACAAGCCTTTGGTAGTGTATGGGGATGTAGTCAATATAGCCGAAGATATCTGAATGTGCTTGCCTTCGAAACGACTGAATACTCAGAATACAATTTNTTGGTTCTAAATACAATGTTTGTACACATTCCTGCAATTCCGATATAAATATTCTTAGTTATATTTTTCTTGTAGATTGCCGAACACGCAAGCAGACAACAAGGCTTTGGTAGTGTAGGGGGATGTAGTCAATATAGCCGAAGATATCTGAATGTGCTTGCCTTCGAAACGACTGAATACTCAGAATACAATTTTCATAACGACACTATTTTCATTGGCTACGAGACAGTCGCAAACACACACAAAACGGTGCTAAGACAAGTTGAGCTGTTAAGATGATCTATGTTGTGTGGTATCAGGTCTGTCGTACTATTTCTTACATGATCTTACAGGACATCAAATCACCCTCGCTACACTTTTGAAGGAAATTCAAGAAAGCGACCTTGATGATTTCCATGGCAAGAGGACACATCTTATGCATAACATCGGCTTAGTGTGGAAAAATGTTGACGGAAGAAAGGCGATGCTTGAAGATGACAACATCAAGACCCAGAGGTGTTTCTTTTTGAGGAGGTATATGGAAGAAAAGGCAAAGGGCACCAACTTTATTTTTGTCGACGAAACATGGATTTTTGCGAAAGGTATGCTGTGCTGTACAGTGTATGTTTTGGAACCACTTCACATTTTTTTGATAATTATATACTAATTTGTAATTATGCCTTCAGGCACCGTACCGAAGACATGGCAGGATGATACGGTCCACACCGCAAAGAGGCGATGTGTGGGCGNAGGTAAACGTTTCGTCGTAGTGCATGCTGGAGGGCGTAATGGCTTCGTGCCGGAAGCGGGTTTGTTGTTTGTTGCAGGTCAAGCGAAAGGAGACTACCATGGAGAGATGAAAGGTCACACTTTCCAAAAATGGATGAAGAACTTGCTGGAGTGCCTGCAAGAGCCTAGTGTCATCGTCGTGGACAATGCATCATATCACAGCACACAGGTGTGAGCTCCAACCTTTTGTTTTTGAATAAATAAAATGTTTATATCGTCTGTGACATGTTAGATTCTGTGCTAGTCAACACAGGTGTCAGGAAAACAGTTACATGTAATATGATAAAAAGTTTAAAAATGTATTGCACAGTAGTTATAGACATTCTTATCACATTCACATTATAGAAGTCTCCAATCATACATTTGGTATCCAATAAATACTATGCAACCAACCAGCCATTTAAAAGTGTATGTTTTGGAAATAATTGTGCTTAATTCAAACATTCTATACAGCAGACATACTGTTGGCAACATTCAAAGGTAATACATTTTAATTTGTTGTATCATGTGGTGATTTCAGCTGGAGAAGTTCCCCAACAGTAGCTGGAGGAAGGATGCCATCATCAATTGGCTGCAGGACCACAACATTCCGTTTGCTTCTACAGCCTTGAAGGCCGAACTGGTTGGAGTGGCTAAAGCGAATTTGCCTCCAAAGCGGTGAGTTTGACTCTCTGTTGACATAGTGATTGTTTCTGTTCTCCAACCTTAGTTTTCATTTGCGCCGATTAACATTGTGTTTTGGGATACATGTAACTACTAGGTATGTGATCGACGAAATGGCTCGTGAAATGAACCATCATGTGCTACGTCTCCCTCCCTACCATTGCCACCACAATGCCATTGAGCTTGTGTGAGCCCAGGCAAAGAAGCACTACAAGAGCCACATGGGCTGGGGGAGAAAGTTTGATAGTGCAGCTGTAGAGACCATTTGGAAAGAGACCCTTGACGTCGTAACCCCCGAGAGGTATTTTTGTCTTTTTTTTCCCCAGCCTGAATTTTATGTGTTTTACCGAGTAGTTGCGAGGTCCCTATGTGTTATCTTGAGAGTTACAGTTATTTCAAGATAGTATGATACCATACTTTCTACTCCTGGAAGCTGGCTCGTGTGGAGTGTAGTACAGTATCCTGGTACAACTCGTCATCCCCATCAGTAGTATATACTGTATGGGCTGTTGTGTAGTAACCATTGTCTAGTATTTTCCAATAACCTCTCTTCTGACTTTCTACTTAACCTGTAACTATTAAATCAACTTATCCTGTGCACTAACTCATACTATTTACTAACTTACACTTGCTTTTGAATATCTTTGTTGTGAACTGTTTGTTTTTCTGTGTAATTTTCTGGACTGTTCTGTTGTCTCATAAACACACTTGACAAGCTCCGTATTAACTCTCTTTGATGCTTAAAGATTACACTTTCTGCATTTCCTTTGGTATGATTTCGTACTGAAACAATTAAAACATAGTTAAGTACAACTAAACACTTCAATGCATAAACAGTATTTCTGACATGAATAATAATGTGTTCAGGTGGTCAAAATGTGTGTATCACGTGGAGAAGATCATTGTAGAGTCCTGGCAGAGTGAGGTCCATCAAGATGTTGAAGATATGGCTCCATTCATTATTCCCCTGGGTTCGGATTTGGCCACAACAGATGAAGAAGATGCTGGAGGTGATGATGGAGGCGTTTTAGCAGTGACACTGGGTGAGGTACAGGGGTGTTTTACATTGTAAGTCCGATGGTAAGTTGGGTACACCCAGCAGGAACTGCACCCTGTTTCCTTTTTTTGCAAAATCTTTTTGTGTAGTGTTAAATTGTAGGGTAATGTTGTTGAGCATTGCTTTATAGCATTATATGTTAAGTAGCAGTCTACATCGGAGAGCAGCTATTGAAGCATGTCATTTTTTTGAATAATTGGTTTGTAATTTTTGGAGTGGAGATGGATGTATTCATTTCTTTTTTTTTATAGTTGCTGCTGTGTTGAGTTGTTTATGTACTTTTTTGTTTTGATCTATGGTAATTCTGTAGCAAAAGGAATCACTACAATCCATAAGTTATTAGCGGTAATTCTAACTAACTAAGAAATAAATAAATAAACAGTATTTATAAGTACTGGNAGCTATTGAAGCATGTCATTTTTTTGAATAATTGGTTTGTAATTTTTGGAGTGGAGATGGATGTATTCATTTCTTTTTTTTTATAGTTGCTGCTGTGTTGAGTTGTTTATGTACTTTTTTGTTTTGATCTATGGTAATTCTGTAGCAAAAGGAATCACTACAATCCATAAGTTATTAGCAGTAATTCTAACTAACTAAGAAATAAATAAATAAACAGTATTTACAAGTACTGCGGCTTATGCCTTTAGGGTGTTTCAACTTAATGCAAACTGTAGATGTTAGGATACACCATTGTTAGTGTGGTCAAGTTACCTCAGAAAATAGATCGTGGAATAGGCCTACCGGGGAAACCACGTTAAAAAAAACCGCGAAGTACACTACCTCACAGGTGGCGTGGAAACGTGTGCATATTATGAAGAACACAACTTTTTCAACTTTTTGAATCGTTATATCTCAGAAATGGTGACTCTTAGGAAAAAAGGTGTACGAAAAATTTGTATCTATTTTTATCTACATTTTTGTGCGACCTATTTTTATGATACAACTTACAGTTTGGCTGAAAAATGCAAAAAACCCATATTTGCAAACTTTGACCTTGAGTAAATTTTTTTTTTTAGATGTGGGATCAATGGGGACTTTTCACATTTCATTTGTAATGGTGTTCCCAAAATTAGTAACAATTTTTAGCTCTATGTGAATTTTTATAACCTTGAATGTCGNCGACCTATTTTTATGATACAACTTACAGTTTGGCTGAAAAATGCAAAAAACCCATATTTGCAAACTTTGACCTTGAATAAATTTTTTTTTTTAGATGTGGGATCAATGGGGACTTTTCACATTTCATTTGTAATGGTGTTCCCAAAATTAGTAACAATTTTTAGCTCTATGTGAATTTTTATAACCTTGAATGTTGATTTTGACCAGGCTATGTCAGCTCCTTTAATTATTGTAAACAACAGTTCTCTCTAATATTTTGTTTACTGGAGCCACATTTTTTAGTTATGTTTAATTTTTTATTGTCATTTCTTTACAAAATCTGTGGCACACTTATTTTGTTCCTCCTTTAAGCATTTGCTTAGCAACATATTTCAATTCAATTGTTTGAATATTAGACATTAGTGAAACCAATGNAATATTTTGTTTACTGGAGCCACATTTTTTAGTTATGTTTAATTTTTTATTGTCATTTCTTTACAAAATCTGTGGCACATTTATTTTGTTCCTCCTTTAAGCATTTGCTTAGCAACATATTTCAATTCAATTGTTTGAATATTAGACATTAGTGAAACCAATGTCTTTTCGTATTAGTTTTAAGTTAGATTTTTGTTTGGAAAAATATTTTAAGATAGCAACAGAGGTTAACAGCATTAAATACGGGCCCAGAGCCCAACTGAAACATAAACACAGCGGCCTACTGCCGGTTCAATTATTTGAACAAAGTCTGTCGGGTTGCATTTTTGTTGCAAACCCACTATAAGAGTTATGGGAACTTCGGTTCCTGACCTCGTGACGGCACAGCCATTCGGGGGCTTATGAGAGATTGGCGGTGCCATGTTTAGGTTGTTGGATGGACTCCTTGAATGTTGACACATTTCAATGCAAAGTATTGTTCCACATCTATAACATGTAATCAAAGTGAAAGTTTTTCTCCCCCACCCAACCCCCCAGTCAAAATCAAACCTGCACACACACACACACACACACGAAACATCAAATTTTTAATACTAGCATTTTGGGTTTATAGAAGGAAATGTTTTTCGCTTGCATCGCATATTCTTTTGTGTGAAATTCTCAAGATTAAAAATTTTACGCTTCTGGAATATCCATTAGTAATATATACATTATTTTTATAATGGGTACGTGCATGTACGAACACATGTACACACACTCAGTGGAATGTAAACACTNAGCATTTTGGGTTTATAGAAGGAAATGTTTTTCGCTTGCATCGCATATTCTTTTGTGTGAAATTCTCAAGATTAAAAATTTTACGCTTCTGGAATATCCATTAGTAATATATACATTATTTTTATAATGGGTACGTGCATGTACGAACACATGTACACACACACAGTGGAATGTAAACATTGCATGTAAACATTGCCATGTGACTGTCACATGGCAATGTTTGTTTACCTTTGGCAGAAGGATACGAAATGGGCTTGAAAGTAGATCTTTAGCAGGGCTTCAAGAAAGTCTCTTCCAGTTGTGAATCTACTATAATGTTGTATGTTGATGATTTATTGATAGCCTCGTCAAGGAAGGGTGGTATTACTAAATTGTGTGATATATTATCAGAAGAGTTGAAAATGAAGGGATTAGGTACGCCCAGGAAGTTTTTAGGTTTCGAGATTCAGTGGGATCATGAAAAGGAGAGATGAAGCCCAGCGAGGGGCAGTATACGAGAATGGTTTTAAGAAAGTTTCATGTGGAAGAGTGCAATCCGATGGAAGTGAATTTTAAGATTGATGATGAATACACAGGTGAGAAAAAGTGGCCTGTACGAGAATTAGTAGGTAGTCTATTATATTTGGAGTGTGGTGTGCTTCAAGATATTACGTTTGCTGTAAATTTGTTGAGTCGATATCAGGAGAATTCAACTGAGAAATTCTGGGTGGGACTGAAGAGAGTGTAATGTTATTTAAGTGGTACTGTAGAGTATGGTTTGCACTATAGGAGTCTAAGTTTCTTTGTGGATATGATGATTCAGATTTTGTTTCAGAAGTAATTGATCGTAAATCAATTAGTGGTTTTATTTTTAAAGTTTTTGATAGTGTAATTTGTTGGTCTACTAAGAAACAAGGAAGTGTTAGTCGCTCGACAGCAGTGGCTGAATATGTGGCCTTAAGTCATGCAGTAACAGAAGGGGTTTCGCTAAAGTATTTGCTTTCTGAATTTAACGTAACAAAGCCAAACTTTGTTATTTATGAAGATAATACTAGTTGTATTAATATTGCTAAGAATGCAGAAAACTCAAAGATTACAAAGCATTTTGATGTTAGTCATCATTACATTAAATATAAAGTATAAGATGGCACTGTCGTGTTACAATATGTTGATTCGATAGGAAATCCTGCAACAATTTTTACGAAACCTTTTAAGAAAGATTTGTTTGTTAGCCATTTAAGAGCGTTAAGAATTTATAAAGTTTTATTTTTTTTTGGAATTTAAACAGGTTTGAGGAAGGGTGTTAACTGTTGTATGTTTTGTAGTGTGATGTTGGTGAACCTGTTAACTTTATAGTGTTGTGTTTTTGTACTCGGAGAGTATATAGTTGTTAAGGTTTTGTTCAATTGCGTTTTAAGAAAGACAAAATGAGAAAGCAGTGGCAATTATTTATTATAAACAGAGCAGAGAACGATTATCGAACACATTTAACTATAAATCTAAGTTTCCTTAGCATTTGTGTTATATGGGAAGTAGAATATAGATTAATTGGTCATATTTTGAATTATCTGGAAGGGGTACAGTGCACTTTTAGTAGTTGAACCCGATATTTGGCTCAGATAGTGCATGTGGCTGTTCATAAGAGTTAAGTCAACAGATTTATTATCTTCATAGGCATACCATACTTCCTGCCCATCAGTCTAATTGGTGGCTACATTTTTTACCTAATTTGTTGACATGAATATTCTAATTGAGGTGTACATCTATAAATAAGCTTGATGTTTTACATGGTTTACACTAGTAACTGTCTTATTATTTGTTTTTAGAGGGTGAGGCACATCATAATTGAGTCTTGGTGAACTAAATAAAACATTATGTGTCTTGTTTGGATTTAATATCAGTTTATTTAAATTGAGGTGAGCATTAAGTGTATTTATGTCCTACTGCATATGTTTGAGCATATTGTTTACATTCACACTATTAGTATAAGATAGTAAGTACACTACCATCTGCAAACACAGTTGGAGTATCATGCAATTTTAAATTGCTAATATTATAAATGTAAATTAGGAAAAGAGTGGGGTCTAAAACACTGCCTTGTGGTACCCTAAGCTAACCTTATTTATTTTACTATTATATATTCCCATTGTCACTGCCATTCAAAATGTTGAGCCTTTTACCACATACTCATTCCTCTCCCTTTACTGATGTACATAGTTTGACTTTTGGAACTGCAGTTAGATTTCTTGTGCATGCCATGTAGATGAAACTTAAATGTAATTGCAATACCCTCCAAAAAACTTCAGTAAATATTTTGAATACCATCAATGGTAAGAATGTGTAACTACTTATGTGANTTGCAATACCCTCCAAAAAACTTCAGTAAATATTTTGAATACCATCAATGGTAAGAATGTGTAACTACTTATGTGGGCAAGTGTGTACATAAATAGATTAACATAAAATATGTGTGAATTATATTTAGTGAGTGCAAGAGACAGAGAGAGTATGTGTGAGGGAGAAGGGGGCTACAAAAATAATATACTTTTTATGAGTGCATACAAGTGCCCACTTCAGCATTAAAAATAACTCCCTTTGAACAAAGTTAAAAAATAGTCATCCTCTATATCACAGAGTTGTTTACATTCAGCTAAATAGAACTTGTATATGTCCAGGTCAATATTGATTGCACAAAATAAAACATTACAAGTTTGTTTATGCCCTACCATTTATCTTATGCGCGTTATGTACCAGGTACTGGGGGTAAGATATTACCTATCATAAAATACTGCAAAATAATAATTCAGGACAGCCTCATCAACACTGCAATTTAAGATCTGAAAAACGATGTCTCAAAACCTGGCAGTGGTCTGTTCGCGATATACCAGGTGTGACATTTAGGTTGTTTCCTAAATATGTCATGTATGGCCAGCATTTCATACTTCTGGTAGCATAACTGTATCTTAATTTTGATTAAATCTCACTTTTACTTATGTATATAATTTCATTCATCTATACATATTATAAAACTCAACATCTCTCTGTCTGTCTGTTAGTGCGCTTATCACTCGAAAACCACATATCCGATTTATGTGTTTTTTTTAAATTCATAGCTATGTTCTCTAGCCAGGTTTTAGTGACGATAATAGTGAATCAAGTCGGAAAAAAGTTTGACTCCAGNTTGCAATACCCTCCAAAAAACTTCAGTAAATATTTTGAATACCATCAATGGTAAGAATGTGTAACTACTTATGTGAGCAAGTGTGTACATAAATAGATGAACATAAAATATGTGTGAATTATATTTAGTGAGTGCAAGAGACAGAGAGAGTATGTGTGAGGGAGAAGGGGGCTACAAAAATAATATACTTTTTATGAGTGCATACAAGTGCCCACTCCAGCATTAAAAATAACTCCCTTTGAACAAAGTTAAAAAATAGCCATCCTCTATATCACAGAGTTGTTTACATTCAGCTAAATAGAACTTGTATATGTCCAGGTCAATATTGATTGCACAAAATAAAACATTACAAGTTTGTTTATGCCCTACCATTTATCTTATGCGCGTTATGTACCAGGTACTGGGGGTAAGATATTACCTATCATAAAATACTGCAAAATAATAATTCAGGACAGCCTCATCAACACTGCAATTTAAGATCTGAAAAACCATGTCTCAAAACCTGGCAGTATGGTCTGTTCGCGATATATTCACCCTTTTTTGAACCAAAACTTTGGAAAATCACCCCAGGTGTGACATTTAGGTTGTTTCCTAAATATGTCATGAATGGCCAGCATTTCATACTTCTGTTAGCATAACTGTATCTTATTTTTTATTAAATCTCACTTTTACTTATGTATATAATTTCATTCATCTATACATATAAAACTCAACATCTCTCTGTCTGTCTGTTAGTGCGCTTATCACTCGAAAACCACATATCCGATTTATGTGTTTTTTTTTAATTCATAGCTATGTTCTCTAGCCAGGTTTTAGTGACGATAATAGTGAATCAAGCCGGAAAAAAGTTTGACTCCAGNAATTCATAGCTATGTTCTCTAGCCAGGTTTTAGTGACGATAATAGTGAATCAAGCCGGAAAAAAGTTTGACTCCAGCACGCTCTCTTGCAATACGCTGTCTAAACCATTCAATATGGAACAGTATCATGTTGTAAAGAATTGTGTAAAATAAGAAGACTTAAAAAATCTCCGCGGTAGCATACATCTATGTATAACAGAGAAATACTAATAAGTGTTTTACCATTTAATTTATCAGACGTCCAAAGAATAACAACCAAGCTTCTGACATAATTCCAAGAGCGTGCTATCTTATTATAAAAAAATGAAACCGTCGAAAGCATCAATAAAACGATCCTGAACATTATTGAATCACCCTCCCTAACCTACACATCTGTGGACACTGTTGTTGAAGAGGAAGATGCAGTCCACTATCCGACTGAATTCTTGATTTCCCTTCATCTATCAGGTTTGTCTGTTCGTGCTCTTGCTGTAAAAATTGGCGAACCAATCATGTTATTACGGAACATATCGGGAGGTTTTAACACGTTACCGTGAGCGGATGTTCATTTGTCAATGAGGGATTATGTTATTGAGGCAACCATTATGAGTGGCACCGGTACTGGCGAAAAAATCTTAATACCCAGAATACCCATGATTCCAACGGATTTACCTTTCCAGTTTAAGCGTCTCCAATTTCCGATCAGGGTTTGTTTTGCTATGACTATAAATAAGTCACAAGGCCAAACCCTGAAAGTTGCTGGAGTTGACCTCCGACAGTCATGCTTTTCACATGGACAATTATACATTTGTCGCATGTTCACGTGTCAGTAGCAGTAGCAATTTGTATGTACAAGCGCCCAATAAAAAACGAAAAATGTTGTGTTCAAAGAGGCCCTGCGATAAAATTTATGTCTTTAGATTAGAAAAAGAAAAAATCAACAAATAACTTCNATGTTGTGTACAAAGAGGCCCTGCGATAAAATTTATGTCTTTAGATTAGAAAAAGAAAAAATCAACAAATAACTTTATGCAAAATATTCAAATGTAAAAAATAAAAGTACATTTAAATTTAAAATGTTTGTCTAATTANAATGTTGTGTTCAAAGAGGCCCTGCGATAAAATTTATGTCTTTAGATTAGAAAAAGAAAAAATCAACAAATAACTTCATGCAAAATATTCAAATGTAAAAAATAAAAGTACATTTAAATTTAAAATGTTTGTCTAATTATTATTTATCTTATAATTAACACTTAAAATTCAACTTTATTTTTAAAAAACCTAAACAATAATTATGAAGTTCATGCAAGCAGAGCCGCGGGGCACAACTGTTAATTAATATGAATGAAAGGAGAAAGAAAATAGGAGTGTTGGTAATGCCTAGTAAGAAATATTTCTCATGAAAATTTTTATTAATGTGAATCTGGATAAATGTGGTGCATTGCCCCCTTGGTGTGCATTGTTTGCACGAGGCAGAGTAATACCCTGAAACTTAAGCATGGCTTCACAAAAGTTGGAAGTAACCATGAATGGACTATACCAATTATGGGTTGTATACTTATTTATACTCTGGATTCAAACTGTGTAACTTAGTAGTTAAGACAAAAAGTGAATGAATAGGCTTATCGAAACCATTAATGGCAACAACAATATCCCAACAGGTTGTTTCTTGATGCTCATCTGTGATCTGCTACACTTGCGTGGAATGTTTCACTGCACTTCTCTGAATAACTCTTCCTATTTTATTATTTTTGTATTTATTTTTGTGCTTGGTTTCATATTAATGAGTTATTCATGTATTGTATCGACATATACATATTTTGTGGGTAGGTGTTGATATATCATTACTGTGGTTATCCCAGTGTATGGCTAAAATCATAAGTAAAAATTCTCAATTTTTAGTAACATTCTGCCACTGGATCATGTGATTGTAAAGATTATGAGTTGTGCTTAAATTTTTATCTTTCATGTCTAAAATAGATTTTGACTGTTCCACATTGTTCAAGGAGACTACAATTCCTACCGTAGGTTCATAATGTAAATGTGAAAATATACAGAATATAAAAATAATACAAATAAAAAGTACTACACTTTCGATATACCTTAATGGCTACAAATGGATACCAGGGTTCCTGAATAGCTCAGAGGAAAATTTGCTCTACTTCATTTAAATACACGAGTTATGTGCAAAACATCGACAGGCAGCGTTGAATCACAGTGATTGCAAGATTAGTTATGTAATAACTTTTGGTGGTAATAGTCATTGTGTAAGTATGTCTCAGTACTTCCTGAGCTTTACTTGATCAGTGATCCCATATTACTATATAAAATTATTTTTTCCTTGGTCGTAGTTAAAGTGAACTTACCAATACACAGGTATTCACCTTAATTTAATGTATGGCAATAAGGTCAGTTTTAAAGTACATTCTTCTTGAGCCTCCGTTATCATTTTATAAGAATATGCGAAGTGGCAACTTACCAAACAGCCATAAGTATTTATGTGTGCTTTATAAGATTGTGTTTTGAATTAGTTAAAATTATATCTTGTTAACTACACAGTCAACAGGAAAAAATTACTTCCTAGAGTTGGGTAAACTGAATGTTACCATTCCACATGTATGTACCCTGTAAGTAAGNCTCCGTTATCATTTTATAAGAATATGCGAAGTGGCAACTTACCAAACAGCCATAAGTATTTATGTGTGCTTTATAATATTGTGTTTTGAATTAGTTAAAATTATATCTTGTTAACTACACAGTCAACAGGAAAAAATTACTTCCTAGAGTTGGGTAAACTGAATGTTACCATTCCACATGTATGTACCCTGTAAGTAAGATGGACAAAGTGTATGTGTATGTAAGTTGCATATGCATTTATATAAGTAGGTACATATGTAGGTATTACTTATGTGGGTGCATATAGTCCATTCAGAGTTACTTCCAACTTTTCTGAAGCCCTGCTAAAGTTCTACTTTCAGGATATTCCTCCGCCTCGTACAAACAAAGCTTAGCTAGGTCTAAAAGAATACACCAAAGGGACAATGTGCCATATTCGAGCGCACTCAGTGAAAGGCTATTTGGCATAAGAGCTATTATTTATTATTTATACCAATATACTTACTATTTCCCTGTTTTAATCACATTAATTATTTAAAAAAATATAATTAACACATAGAATATTCTTTAAAGTTGAATTTAACAAAAAATAATGAACTTTTATGTTAATACAAGTATAAAACACTAGTGATACCCGTGGCATATTTAGGAAACAATCAAACAAGTCATACATAACGTGATTTTTCAAAGGTTTTTTCAAAATGTGTGAAGAAACAGCGAATAGAATATACATATGCATTCAAGCACACATGCATACATGTACACATGTATGTATGCTAGTATGTAAATGAAAATAAACTGTAATGAGACAGAAAATTTTTTTATGTGAAGTAGGTAATTGATTGTGACAATTTTTTCTTCACGAACCTTATTTCAATGACATAAAACTACGAGGGGGTAGCAGGGTGTACATTGTCCCTTCCTAAATTTAGTAAGGTGCTCCATAATGACAGCAAATGTACATTAAAAGTTGTTTTGTTCGCAGGGAAGCACGGACAAATTGTATACAAATTTCAATGGAATGTTATAGTGCTTTTCTGATAATTATGTTCATCTTCACTTTTGGGAGACATACTCTTCCCTATATTTTATGCAGAAGGTTTTGATAGCATCCAAATTACATTTGTGAGACAGGCACCTAAAGGCATCCCCCCACCCCTCAAAACATTTCATTTCCATTAAGTTGGAGACGTTTTACCCCCGAGCTCACACTCGTGATTGCACAATTGTTCAAATTAGTGGTAGTAATAGTAGTATGTATATTATAATTTATATACGTTTTAAAGGTATAGAATTTCCTGAAGAAATGTATATGGTATCTGTCAAAATTACGCATAAATACGAATATCCCACCCCAAAGTATGGCATGTGCCTGGTATAAAAGACATCTCACGTGCACATTTTTTGTATTTTAGTCTCATTTGCATATAGTGGGATGAAGTGACTATATACTATGTGGTTTTGTTGTATATAACTAATACAAATCTTTCCAACATGCTAGTGCATATCATTATTAAGAAGTAATGACAGTGGTTCGATTGAACCAAAATTACTGGATCACCCCGCTGAAAAATCACTTTTGTACAGATTAATGACTGAACTATTTTATTGAATACTAAAAAAAGATGTTATCAGTGCCAGATGAAATAGGCATTTGTAAATTCCTCCCGTGTTATGTTCAACAATTGCAGGTGTTTCGGATGCCTCGGAAGACCTACATGTTTATGTTCCAAGATGTACTCCTAGCTGATGTTCCTGTACAACTTAGACAAATGCTGTACATTTTGCTAAATGAGAACAATGTCTACAAAACATGCATTAATTCAATTTTTGGTTTTCAGATTAATGAGGCGTTTCTTTAGAATATTATGCTCAATTGGCGTAGACAAAATTCCTTTACATGTGCACAGCTATGAAATGAAATCTTAGTGTGATACACTGAAAGGTACCAGAAACTTGTTTTTATCACAGCATCATTAGATTGTCATGATTTTTGGGCCATTATATATGTGCACACTTATGTAAAACTTAAAATATTAAGCTGTTGTATTATATTTCAGTTAAATTTTCGATGGCATCACTACATATTTATTTATAAGGTGTTAATACTTATGCTATGTTAAGTTGTAATTAATATTACATTTTCAAGCAAAGCACAAGTGTAGTGCTCCTATAAAACTATAATTTTTTGGAGCTTTATTCCAGTATAGAGCTGTCTAGGTTTACAGATGTAATATCATTTGAGTCTATTGCATCATCTGTGTAATAAGCCCATAATTAGTATTTACCATACTGTAACTCCAAAAAATTTTGCTTTCATTAGCACAATAATTATTACACCACATCTCTATTTGTTCTGATTAAACGTGTTTGGTATATTAGAATACAATGTGTAATATATGATATTGCAGGCTTTACACACATATAGTCATACACATGTACTGAAGGTATTTAACACAATTAACATAACCAAAGTTAAGTTGTGCCATTGTGCAAACATAATTCTACCTCAGAATCCCAGAAATGTAACTTAGGAATTTGGACTGTAACATTTGTATACAACTAGTATCCATTCAATTATATAAGGATGTGTAAAAGCATTTTAAAAATAAATAATTTTTTTATTCATTGTTTACATAATAAAATAGTATGTGACTGCCTAGGCTGTTCCTCCTTTGTTTATGCAGCCATATCCCTGGAGGAAAAATATCTGCAATATTGTAGTTATTGCAGTTACACAGTTGTAGCTATGTTGCAGTCAATAGTGCAACATAGCAGCAAACTGGCTGTTAGTTAACTGCAATAATGTAGTTACCAGATTAAGAATTGTAATTGGGTGACTCCATTGTTGTGGTTACCATTTACAAAGGTGTAGTTAGATGACTACAATATTTTGGTCACAAGCTGCAGAATTGCAGTTAGCAACTGCAATATTGTCGCTACCATCTACAAAGCTGCAGTTGTGTTTCTGCAATATTGTAGTTACCATCTACAAAGATTAAGTTGGGTGACTGCAATATTAAGGTCACAAGCTGCAGAAATGCAGTTAGCCACTGCAACATTGTGGCTACCAACTACAACATTATGTAGTAACTCCAATATTATGGTTACCATCTACAAATGTGCAGCTGGGTGATTGCAATATTATGATCACAAACTGCAGAATTGCAGTTAGTAACTGCAATGTTGTAGTTATCATCTACAAAGGTGCAGTTCAGTGTCTGCAGTATTATGGTCACAAACAGCAGAATTAGACTTAGCGACTGCAATATAGTGGCTACACTCTATAAACCTGCAGTTGTGTGACTGCAATATTGTAGTTGCCATCTACAAATGTGCAGTCGGGTGACTGATTANGGGTGACTGATAATAGTAACCTGCAGAATTGCTGTTATCAACTGCAATGTTGTAGCTATCATAAACAAAGCTGCATTTGTCTGACTGCAATATTGTTGTCACCAACTGCAGAACTCCAGTTATCAACTGCAGGACTCCAGTTAATAACTTCAACATTATAGTTGCCAGCTACAGGATTGCAGTTCAAAAAATAAATACTAATATCCCACCCTAAAGTATGGCATGTGGAGGTATAAAAAGACATCTCATGTGCACATTTTTTGTATTTTAGTCTAATTTGCATATAGTGGGATGAAGTGACTATACACTATGGGGTTTTGTTGTGTTTAAATAATAAAAATTTATCCAACATGCTAGTACATGTCATTATTTAGAAGTAATGACAGAGGTTCAATTGAACCAGAAATTGCACAAATTCAAACCATTGAACAACAAAAATACAGTTCATTGAAAAGTATTTAACATAAAAGTAAATTGTTTCAGAGGCCAACTTCCTGTTTTGCTCCCATTGCATTAACTTTTCAGCATTCTCGCCGTTAAAAAGGTCCAAGGGGGAGGTGTTTTGGGCTGCTTCTCCAAGTGAAAAATATGTATCATCAAGAGACACTGAAGTATTGTCGTGATTTGATAAGTCCACAACATTAACATTCACACCACCATATCCACCCAAATTCACGTCGTATTCATTAAGACAAATGGATGAAGTGTTCTCCATTTCTAGTATANCACACCACCATATCCACCCAAATTCACGTCGTATTCATTAAGACAAATGGATGAAGTGTTCTCCATTTCTAGTATATTGGTAGTGTCTTTAAAAAATACCAACTGCATGAAAGCATGCAATGAGAATAAAGTGTATGATAATATCAAACAATTGCTTAGCATCCTTTCTTTTGTCACTCCTTTTAGTCTTTCTTCATTCCTCCTGAATTTTTTGCCCTACACACTTCTTCGCCAATGCAAATGTAATTTATTCACTGCAGCTTAGTTTCGATTTTGGGTTGTACTGCATTTGGATATATGTAGCTGAACACAAACAAATTTCTCAATAAGATCTCCTAAAATTGAATTATGTAGTGAAAGACACTGTGAATCCCTCCTGGTAATAAATTCAGTAAATTTAAGATCATTCTTCAAAGGATACAATTCGTCTTCCAACTTTTGTTTTTTGACCCATCTCCTCTGCCTTTGTACGAAATTTGCTAAAAAAAAAAAAAATCCACAAGGGCAGATCCCCATGTTCCTTTTGCAAGACGTTTACATATTTTAATTAAATATAATGAAGCAAGGCAGCATCAAAGTTTTTGGCTTGTAAAAAATATTATTTGCTAATTTTACCCATAAACAATCTCTATGTATCAGGTTTTTACCCCACATGAACTTCCAACCCGGAAATATACAGTAAAACCAATGAATAAAAAAATTGAAGGGACCAACCNGTTTTTACCCCACATGAACTTCCAACCCGGAAATATACAGTAAAACCAATGAATAAAAAAATTGAAGGGACCAACCTTTTGTGTGTTTGTTATAGAGGAGATCTATATAGTTTTGAATCTAATTGCTGCTGAAATTGAATTGCATTGGTTCTTTTGTATTGATTTATATAAGAAAAATATTAAATTGATTTTGTTTTGAACACTTACACTGTAAACCTGATGTGAATCATGCGTCCACGAGCTCCTTGTGCTCACTCTGACTGCCACATTCACATCAACTGCACCAGCTTCACCGGGCCGCACCAAAACATCAGGCCAAGTGTGAGTAGTGCAGATTGACAAGAATGGAACTTGCACCTTCATGTCAACCGGTACTATGTGGCTCAAGAAGTCGTCCTACTTTACTTATTAAAAGAGGTAACTCTTGTTATAAATTAGAAACGATCCGAAACTGTATTTACCCCTAAGCCACAACCATTGGGTGCATGGGCCATTAGTCGTTATGACGTAGAAGCTTGTGCTGCGACATGCGATGTAACACACCACCAAGTGGCGCCAACTGACCTATAGGCCGAAGTTGAAGTGCTAAGTGCCCCAAAGTACGACCAATAGGGCACAGCATTTTTCTGTACATACCCCACAATTTCATCTCATTGAAAGCTACCGTCAGGGGTGGATTTTATTGCATTAGGAGCCATCGAGCATGGTAACCCACACCCCTTTGTCCAGGTGGACTTGTCCATTCCTTCAGTAGACAGCCACCTGGCAACACTGTAGCCAGTGAAATAGAAACACGTCACAGAAAATGTAATACAGACACTTTTCACAACAAAGTGTAAAAGTATATTCTATGTCTATTTATAAGAGATGAATCGTGTTTTCATAAAGGGAGATTGCCTATAAATGTCTTCATCATAGAAACATTTTATGTAGTGCAGTGACACTCCCCATCAACTTCACAAGATCAAGCTTAACAGACATTTGTTAATCAATGTGTGTGTCACCAATGGGTTTCATTTAATTTATGTAATTTTTCACCATTACAATAATGTTATATAGTGCTTATGTCATGTTAAACCACTCGATGTTTGACATCGGTTCACGCCACTTGTGACAGAATCTGAAGCCCCGCATTCAGTTCACTTCAGCACACAAGCCAGACTGGCAGTGTGGTCATCCGCTCCGCGAGCTCCCTTGGTACCATCATTTAGGCTGATATAACTTCATAGAAAAAGTAACTTGATAAACTGGAACATCTATTTCTTTCTGTAGCGAGGGGAGAACCACCTGCACTCTCAACAGTGATCTTAAAGCTACAGTATATCCGCATAACCACCACAGTGACTTAGGTCAACTTCACACTAAGCTCACCAGCATGCTGTAAGTGCTGGGTCTGTTTCATTTAATATTCACTTGTCCACTTCTTGAACATGTAATCAAGTATGTGAGTAAACAGTTTTACACAATTCAATGAGTTGATTCATTGTCCCCCGGGACACATAGGGTGCTACACCCTTTCTAGTACCACCCACAATTTTTCTAATATATGTCAGGCGTACAAGATGGCCTACAGTATCACCACAAGGTCAACGTGTGTAAGTAGTGTAATATAAAGTGTGTGAAAACTTCATCTTCAAACTGATGGAGGCATCCAGGCCCCCCTGGGCCATCGACCGAACGACCCACATCACCAACTCTCCGCTGAGTTATGGCACCGGGCAATTCTACACTCAACCAGACCTGGGCCACCTCGACAACATCAATAGATAGTAACACAACACAGATAAGTACAGTTTATAAATAATTGATGTACATATATTAAACAGAACTTCATAACCATAATTGGGGTTATCTTCTCATATGTTATGTAAATGCAATATTAATTTTTTTTGGAAATGAAGAACTCGAATTTTTGTAAATCTATATGGAGGCATATCCTTTGTATTTACATATATTAAAATTGTGGGTTATGTGGTTTTGTAGATATATTAAACATATTATATTATAATTTACTATACTTATACTATGCATAGTAATTTACAACTACCAAACCCTGAAATTATGTATGTATATTTAATGGGCACGTATTATGCAATGTTTCATAGGTATTAATTATAAGTTTCCTTCTTTTTTATGCAATGCATACAATAAACATAACATGGATGTCGGATCGTAGAAAATGTAGAATTTAAATATAGATTATATATGAATGTATATAAGTAATTGTTTATTGTGTGGTTAATTTTGGTGATATAAATATATTAATATTAAAATACATTGGTCAATCAAATACACTGATGGCTAACAATCTGTCTCAAAACATAAGACATGGCAATGAAGGCTAGCTATCTTCTTGCATTTATTAATTAATGCCTTTTCGCTGGGTGGTGTTTGGTTTAGGGTAGTTTTGAGGGATGTTGAAAAACATTGTTAGGTTGTTTGTGGAGTTGGATACCCAACTAGGCGCCAGACATTGTCAGCAGGTGGTGCAAATTCTTGTTGCTGGTGATGATCTCAAAGTACAGATGTACGCAGTCCCTTGGTGAAATGTTGGAAGAGCCCCTCGCTCCTGATATTTAAATGGAAAATACTGCGGATCTATTCAGACTGATCCATATACCTTAAACTGTAAAAGCTCTGATTTGAGCAAACTGGCTGTTCAGAAATTTATGTGAAACTGGATGAAGGTGGGTTATACTGGACCCATCCACCGAAACGCCCGAAGTCAGTGCTTGAAATAAAAGACACATAGTTTGAAAACATGCATGCAATTACTCTTGCACATAAACACTTACATCACTCTATGTGAATATTTTATACAGAATCTAGTCTGCGGCCCACCAGAGAGGCAAAACTGTGAAAAATACACATTTGTTCATTAGAGTGAATTATTGGTGCATTACACTTCCTCGGGCCATGCTATTCTCGGAGAAGAAGGGGTGGCGTCTCTGGATGTGGAAAGAACAGGTTCCAGTAGGTTACATTCGACTATTGCAGCTAAAGGTGACTGGCACGAAAACGTGAATGCAACCGAAGTGCGACACAGCATGTGCAAACCCTTAAAACACTCGACGGCGACTGAATCTGGCNAGATGGCCTACAGTATCACCACAAGGTCAACGTGTGTAAGTAGTGTAATATAAAGTGTGTGAAAACTTCATCTTCAAACTGATGGAGGCATCCAGGCCCCCCTGGGCCATCGACCGAACGACCCACATCACCAACTCTCCGCTGAGTTATGGCACCGGGCAATTCTACACTCAACCAGACCTGGGCCACCTCGACAACATCAATAGATAGTAACACAACACAGATAAGTACAGTTTATAAATAATTGATGTACATATATTAAACAGAACTTCATAACCATAATTGGGGTTATCTTCTCATATGTANACAGTTTATAAATAATTGATGTACATATATTAAACAGAACTTCATAACCATAATTGGGGTTATCTTCTCATATGTAATGTAAATGCAATATTGATTTTTTTTGGAAATGAAAAACTCGAATTTTTGTAAATCTATATGGAGGCATATCCTTTGTATTTACATATATTAAAATTGTGGGTTATGTGGTTTTGTAGATATATTAAACATATTATATTATAATTTACTATACTTATACTATGCATAGTAATTTACAACTACCAAACCCTGAAATTATGTATGTATATTTAATGGGCACGTATTATGCAATGTTTCATAGGTATTAATTATAAGTTTCCTTCTTTTTTATGCAATGCATACAATAAACATAACATGGATGTCGGATCGTAGAAAATGTAAAATTTAAATATAGATTATATATGAATGTATATAAGGAATTGTTTATTGTGTGGTTAATTTTGGTGATATAAATATATTAATATTAAAATACATTGGTCAATCAAATACAATGATGGCTAACAATCTGTCTCAAAACATAAGACATGGCAATGAAGGCTAGCTATCTTCTTGCATTTATTAATTAATGCCTTTTCGCTGGGTGGTGTTTGGTTTAGGGTAGTTTTGAGGGATGTTGAAAAACATTGTTAGGTTGTTTGTGGAGTTGGATACCCAACTAGGCGCCAGACATTGTCAGCAGGTGGTGCAAATTCTTGTTGCTGGTGATGATCTCAAAGTACAGATGTACGCAGTCCCTTGGTGAAATGTTGGAAGAGCCCCTCGCTCCTGATATTTAAATGGAAAATACTGCGGATCTATTCAGACTGATCCATATACCTTAAACTGTAAAAGCTCTGATTTGAGCAAACTGGCTGTTCAGAAATTTATGTGAAACTGGATGAAGGCGGGTTATACTGGACCCATCCACCGAAACGCCCGAAGTCAGTGCTTGAAATAAAAGACACATAGTTTGAAAACATGCATGTAATTACTATTGCACATAAACACTTACATCACTCTAGGTGAATATTTTATACAGACACTAGTCTGCGGCCCACCAGAGAGGCAAAACTGTGAAAAATACACATTTGTTCATTAGAGTGAATTATTGGTGCATTNAGTCTGCGGCCCACCAGAGAGGCAAAACTGTGAAAAATACACATTTGTTCATTAGAGTGAATTATTGGTGCATTAAACTTCCTCGGGCCATGCTATTCTCGGAGAAGAAGGGGTGGCGTCTCTGGATGTGGAAAGAACAGGTTCCAGTAGGTTACAATCGACTATTGCAGCTAAAGGTGACTGGCGCGAAAACGTGAATGCAACCGAAGTGCGACACAGCATGTGCAAACCCTTAAAACACTCGACGGCGACTGAATCTGGCNCGAAAACGTGAATGCAACCGAAGTGCGACACAGCATGTGCAAACCCTTAAAACACTCGACGGCGACTGAATCTGGCGAGCATGTACAGAACGAACTATGGCATGACACGGCTCGCCCGGCACTATTTCTGCTTACCTTTAACTTGGAGATATTAAAAGGATATGAAAACTTACATGATAAATCATTAAAATAAATACATAAATGTTCCCTGAATAAAAAACAGTTACTATCTACACTTGTATGGCATGAAATGAGGGTGAAACAACTAAGGTGAAAAATACATTAAATTGAGAATTACAAAATAAAAAAACCGAAATGTCAGAACAGGCATCTCTGAAAATTTACATCCTTAGTGTGTCTTTCTTTATTTTCAAATACTCGCTTTGAAATTGCCCTACAAATGATATATGCTGGATCTGCCAATATGCACCCTCGCCTGCTCTTGGGGGGGAAATGTGATTGACTGCACTGTTGTACACTTTCACACACATGCACTCACTCAAGTTGGCATTCGCACTGCACTGAAGCCACACTAGTACGGTTGATGCAGTGGATGCACAGCATGGCAAATTGTCTGGAGGGCAGGACACTGTCCTGCTTTAAATGTCCCCTCCCCATGCCAGATAAGACTGTATTCCTGCTGTGCGTCTTCAGGCACCGCAGGGACAGGCTGTGGTGCAACGACATTTGGGTCGCAGGGCGTATGAGGTCGTTGGGTTGCATTAATGGTGCTGGTGCAGCTGCTGCTGGAGTTAACATGAGCGGCCTGCTGCTGTGTGGGATGCGGTGGCATCATTGTAGGCATGCCAGCACTGGCTGATGTCTCCAGAATGAGAGGCATTGGGAGGCACGCTGAGAGCTTCACTGCTCTCGCTGCTGCCGTCACTGCTTCTGCTGTTACTGCATCTCCGCCGACCCCACTGCCACCGGTAGCGACTCGGGCAGGCAATAACTAAGGGGATTGATCACCTAGCAGTGACCCCATGGCTGACAGTGGCATTCCTGCTGTGGTGCTGCCACAGTGCATCACCCACTTGCCAGTGGTGGACACCTCCAGAAAACGTCCTGATGCCATTGTCAGTGCGGCAGGTGGTCCTGGGGTGTCACCAATAGCGAGCGAGGTGAGAGGGGTTGAGGCCCCATCGTGGTGGTTACCACAACACCAGGCATGGTGATGTGGGCAGGCCATGGTGCTGCTTCCTCTTGCTTGTGCTGGTGGTATGCCTGGGGCATTTACATGCAAACTGCGACATGGGGTGGTGCTGCGCCATCCACGATGATGGGGCTCCCACCTCGGCGATCCCTGAGTGGTACCTGGACACCGGGCCTGTCGGACTTTTGGGTCCAAATAGATAATTCTCCGAGGGAGGTGCTAATGCTCCTTCCTCCTGTGTGGGTGGTCGGCGGACATCGACATCGGGGTCGCCATCATGGGGCACCTGGGCAATTGATGCGGCATCGTTTTCGTCGATGTCACCTGGTGTTAGGCGCAGATTGCCACAGTGAACCTTCACAGTCTTTATGCCGAGCCGGACCAGGCAGGTGATAAGTCAGAGAACTTGAACAATCGTGTGCGGCCCACTCCTCTTCGCTGCAAAGCCCACACAGAAGTCTCTGCTGTCTGCGGATTGCAGGTGTGCACGGACATAAATGTTCTGACTGGGTCATAGTTAAGGTGGTGGTCGGTTGTGGTCTGCAGCCAGAGCACAATGTAGCCTTGCTGGTGAGTGTGTATTTATTGGTACTCCCTCCGATGCTGTTCACGTCAGGCATCACTGTTGACTGGCTTACCACTGTATTCTTCCCACAGGCAGTCAAACTCACCANCCGATGCTGTTCACGTCAGGCATCACTGTTGACTGGCTTACCACTGTATTCTTCCCACAGGCAGTCAAACTCACCAGGCAGGGTGAGTTTGTGGCCCAACAGCATGTTGGTAGGTGACTTACCGGTGGCATTATTGACGTGCCGATGGAGGGTGAAGAGGGCAACGGGCAGATGGTCGGTCCATGTGGTGTGCTGGTCGCCCACACATATCCGCAACTGGGNTGGAGGGTGAAGAGGGCAACGGGCAGATGGTCGGTCCATGTGGTGTGCTGGTCGCCCACACATATCCGCAACTGGGTCTTAAACTCCTGGTTGCGGGGCTTTGTGGGGTTGGCACATGGGTGGTAGATTGTCATCTTCAGGTGTCTCACTCCCCAATTGGTACACAATTCTCGCCACTTGCTGCCAAAGAAATGCATGTCATTATTGGTAAGTAGGTTCTGCGGATATCACCACCTGGGAAAAAAATAAGTCTGCAGTACCTTGGCAACACCTGTGGATTGTATGCTATTGACAGGATATGCCTCGACCCACCTAGAGAAGTTATCGGTGACCACCACTATCAATTTCTTCCCCCCTGAGGATATGGGATAGGGCCCCATGAGGTCGAGGGACACCATCTGGAAGTGCTTAGTGGGCATTTGAGGCTGCTCGTCATTCTTATAATTTATTGCACNATGAGGTCGAGGGACACCATCTGGAAGTGCTTAGTGGGCATTTGAGGCTGCTCGTCATTCTTATAATTTATTGCATTTAACACACTGTTGCACGTACCTAAATGTGTGTCTGGTTTACCTGGGCCAAAATAAATGTTCACACACATTGCAAATTGTTTGCTCCATCTCCGGTTGTCCTGCTATAGNCTGGTTTACCTGGGCCAAAATAAATGTTCACACACATTGCAAATTGTTTGCTCCATCTCCGGTTGTCCTGCTATAGTAATATTGTGTGCATGTCTCAGTACCTGCTATCTAACAGTGGAGGCAACAAACAGTCTCCATGTATCAAGGTTACTGGTTGAACATGTTTCTAAATGGCCATCCATTACACACCAACACTCGACACCCTGCTTAGCGAAACTGACTTTCTGTTCACGAGTGAGTGCACTCTCTAGATGTGCTTGTGCCACATCACAGTATAGATAATCTACAGTGAANTGACTTTCTGTTCACGAGTGAGTGCACTCTCTAGATGTGCTTGTGCCACATCACAGTATAGATAATCTACAGTGAGGTGATTGTTAGTGGCGTTGATCTGCTGAAGTTCCCTTGTTGTTGGTGGCAATAACTCCTCTCACTCTGCATCGTTCTGCACCTTGAAATCGGTACATGGTGACCTGGACAGTGCATGTACTAGCTGGTTTTCGCTGCTTAGGATATGCTCAACGACGAAGTCGTAAGTTTGAGAAAGCAATACCCACTGGGTCAGCTTGCTGCGTGGCTCGCGCATAGCATGGGGTCAGATTAAGCAGTGGTTGTGGTGCAAAGTGCGAAGTGCTGGTTTTCTAAGTATGCTCGATACTTCTTGATGGACCATACCATGGCTAAGCATTTAATTCCTTGATGTTGTGCCTCCACTCAGATGTTCCGAACTTGGTACTAGCGAAGTCAATGATGTGATGTTCGCCATTGTCATTGCACTTAGTCCTTCTTAGCTGGCATAGGGTCAACAGGTAGAGGTTTTTTGTGGCATTGTGCCTCCTCAAAGTTGGGCATACTTGGAAATGTGACATGATTTGCTGGAAGGTGTCGTCGTTAGGGTCGTCCCATTGAAACTACCCCTGGGTTGACAGCAGGTTGGTGAGTGGTGCGGTGATGACAGAAAAGTCCTGGATGTGCTCCCGGTGCCAGTTTATTAGAACAAAGAACTCCTGAGCTGCTTGCGCATGCATGGTTGTGGGTACTAATGAATCAACCGCAGATGTTCGGGGTTGCGTTTGTGGCTTTCCTCGTCTACAAGATGCCCCAGAAAGTCGATGCTGGTCTTTCCGAGGTAGCATTTGGCAGTTGCGCACATGAGGTCGTTGATGGCCAACCTCTCGAGCACAAGTGACAGGTTGTGTAAGTGCTTGTCCCAACTTGCCGACCATATCACCATGTCGTCCAGGTAGATGAGTGTGAATTCGCAGATGAGCCCATCCAATACTCTGACCATCACCTGGAAGGTGGCCGGTTCACACTTCAGTCCGATGCCATGGCGCAGAACTGAAAATGCCTGCCATTGGCGGCCATGNCCTGGAAGGTGGCCGGTTCACACTTCAGTCCGATGCCATGGCGCAGAACTGAAAATGCCTGCCATTGGCGGCCATGAAAGCTGTCTTACCACGGTCTTCGAGCTTGACGAGCACTTGCCAATATCCACTCTTAACGTCAAGCGATGACATGACTTTGACTTGCCCTAAGGAACTGAGAGCATATTTGATGCTGATGTATGATGGTAATGCACTACATGTCACTGGTTTCACTGGCCGAAAAGCCACACAAAACCACCACATACCGCCTTTTTTAGGTGCCAATGTTATGACGGAATTGAAGTCACTGTTTGTGTAACACAGACATTCAACATTTCTTGAATATGTTGATTATAATTCGTGCGTTGTGCGGTAAATAATTGTGAGGCACAGTGTATATAGACCTGTCTTGCACTGCAGTATAGCATGCTCAACTACTGTGGTAATACGAAAATAATCTTGTCGTTCAAACCTCTCTTGGTGTCCTTGGTGTCCATCAAGGAGCTGCTGAAAAGCTGCATGGTGTTCGGGCGGTATATTGTTGTCAAAGTCTGCTAGTGAAACAGCTGGTACTGTATCGGCTGGTCACCAGTCAAGGTTATATACTGTGCTTCGTTCTTTTAGGCCGAAATGAATGAGATGCGCTGTGGGTTCTACTATGGTATTTTGCTCAGTAAGTCTCAGTACACACAGGATGACATCTTCCCTAGTCCGGGGTAACAATTGCTGTGGTATTTGTTTCTAGGTANAGTAAGTCTCAGTACACACAGGATGACATCTTCCCTAGTCCGGGGTAACAATTGCTGTGGTATTTGTTTCTAGGTAATGTATGCGAACCGTCACTGTTGCTTGACATAGTGTGGGGTTGGTGTGCTGGTTTGTGGCAAAACGAATTGCATTAGAAGCTAGAGTCATATCTGTAGGACGTACCAAACTAGGCTGTATGAAGTTATGTGAGGCACAGTGTCTGTTAATACATGGCAATGATGGCATTTAATAAACACTAAAATGCGAATGAACAGTGAATGACTGCAACTAATCTGGTTAATAAGTACTTGTTGTGGTGCCAAGTCGGTAATGTTGTTCGGGACTGGGGTGTTGGGAGCATCTGGCACCTTTATTCCTGTTTCCCGTTCCTGGGATTGCTGCTTGCATGCTTGTTTTTTTAAGGTTGGGATTGTTAGGGCATGCACTGTGCCAATGGCATTCTTGACATCACAATAATGGTGTGGAGTTGGTGGTGTTTGGCTTCTGTCGCACTTCATGTTTTTGTTTCGCGCACTATCTGCACCACTATTGCTTTTGTTGTACTTGCACCAAAAAATTTACCTGTACTCATTCCTGTACTGTAATTATTGTCCTGTTGTTGACCGAAAGAATGTGTTTTTGTACTCTTTTGCACAGAGTCCTGTCCCTTCACACTGTCCTGGCGTCGCTTGTGGCTCCATCGTGTGGCACTCGTTTCCGAAGTGGTGGTAATGAGCAGCATGCTAAGTCATGGACTGTAATATCACGAGGCAGATAGTACAGCCATTGGTACTAAATGCTAAATGTGTTCAGTAAATTAATTATATTTAACTTCAAAATTGTAACAGCCAAAAAGTGAAATTGCCATGCTGGTACATGCAGAGTGAAGCTCCTGCACTGCTGCTTTGCCCAGCGCTGAATCCAGACTGAAGAAATGGCTTCGCCTTCGGCAAAGGTTTTCTGAAATAGGTTCCAGAAAATATAACAAACCACAAATTTACAAAATAAGTTACATATTAAAATACTGGAAGTTAACTACATTTGCTGGTGACATACACAAACTTATAACATGAGGAGGTTCAAGGGGTGATGATGAGAGAACCCACCTTAACTTGTCGATCNAGTAAGTCTCAGTACACACAGGATGACATCTTCCCTAGTCCGGGGTAACAATTGCTGTGGTATTTGTTTCTAGGTCATGTATGCGAACCGTCACTGTTGCTTGACATAGTGTGGGGTTGGTGTGCTGGTTTGTGGCTAAACGAATTGCATTAGAAGCTAGAGTCATATCTGTAGGATGTACCAAACTAGGCTGTATGAAGTTATGTGAGGCACAGTGTCTGTTAATACATGGCAATGATGGCATTTAATAAACACTAAAATGCGAATGAACAGTGAATGACTGCAACTAATCTGGTTAATAAGTACTTGTTGTGGTGCCAAGTCGGTAATGTTGTTCGGGACTGGGGTGTTGGGAGCATCTGGCACCTTTATTCCTGTTTCCCGTTCCTGGGATTGCTGCTTGCATGCTTGTTTGTTTAAGGTTGGGATTGTTAGGGCATGCACTGTGCCAATGGCATTCTTGACACCACAATAACGGTGTGGAGTTGGTGGTGTTTGGCTTCTGTCGCACTTCATGTTTTTGTTTCGCGCACTATCTGCACCACTATTGCTTTTGTTGTACTTGCACCAAAAAATTTACCTGTACTCATTCCTGTACTGTAATTATTGTCCTGTTGTTGACCGAAAGAATGTGTTTTTGTACTCTTTTGCACAGAGTCCTGTCCCTTCACACTGTCCTGGCGTCGCTTGTGGCTCCATCGTGTGGCACTCGTTTCCGAAGTGGTGGTAATGAGCAGCATGCTAAGTCATGGACTGTAATATCACGAGGCAGATAGTACAGCCATTGGTACTAAATGCTAAATGTGTTCAGTAAATTAATTCTATTTAACTTCAAAATTGTAACAGCCAAAAAGTGAAATTGCCATGCTGGTACACGCAGAGTGAAGCTCCTGCACTGCTGCTTGGCCCAGCGCTGAATCCAGACTGAAGAAATGGCTTCGCCTTCGGCAAAGGTTTTCTGAAATAGGTTCCAGAAAATATAACAAACCACAACTTTACAAAATAAGTTACATATTAAAATACTGGAAGTTAACTACATTTGTTGGTGACATACACAAACTTATAACATGAGGAGGTTCAAGGGGTGATGATGAGAGAACCCACCTTAACTTGTCGATCNTGGTGACATACACAAACTTATAACATGAGGAGGTTCAAGGGGTGATGATGAGAGAACCCACCTTAACTTGTCGATCAGATAAAGGTGGTTGTGGTGAATTTTCCCAGCACCATAACTCAGAGCATGAGTAAATTAAGGTACATTTGGTCGAAGGCCCATGGGTCCCTAGAATGCTTAGAAGTCTGCGGTGCTTGTAAACATAGATGGTGAATGTAATCCAGTATGCCTACATTGTTTTCACCATTATGTTGGTGAGGTTGTTAGCACCTCATGTGGCTTTACACTCACTTTGGTTGTGCTGCAAGTGGTTGCAGAACCCTAAAAACCCAGAGGAGGTTAAACAAATAAAACTCAAGCATGGCCATTATAAATTTACTTGTTGTTTGTTATACATGTGCCTTTACATTAACACATAAAAAATTAAAGCAGACTCGGCATTAGCTCTGCCCAATGACCAATGGGAAATTAAAACAGATACACATGGTGTGTTATGCCCTCGAATACATCACAGGGGAAGACCAGTCTACACCTCAGCACTAATTTACAAAAGGTTCTGATTACATGACTATACTATTGCAGTAAAGTGGTTACAGCTTAAAGTGAGTGTGCAGAGTAGGTCCGCATTAATGGGAAATGTATGGCCGGAAGGCCGGTAGATTGACCAGGTGAGGAGCGGTTCAGGTGAACAGGGAGGGTTGAGTGTGACGTGAACCACGCGTCCACTAGCTCCTTGTGCTCACTCTGAGCGCCGCAGAAACAACTACATAAGCTACAATGGGCAGCACCAACCACATCAGGCCAAGAAAGCCTAGTGCAGGCCGACAAGAACAGAACTTGCACCTTCTTGCCAACAAGGATTATACAACTCAAGAGACCACCCTACTCATTAATTACAAGAGGTAACTCTTTTAACAAATAGGGATGCTATCCTAAANTATACAACTCAAGAGACCACCCTACTCATTAATTACAAGAGGTAACTCTTTTAACAAATAGGGATGCTATCCTAAATGGTGTTTAGCCTAAAGCCACAGCTGTTAAGCACACTGGCAATTGGCCATGGCTTCGTAGCAGCTGGCATCGCGACCTACAATGCAACACACCACCGAGTGGCATCCAACTGGCTTGTAGACCGAAGCTGAAGTGATAAGTGCCCCAAAGTGTCAAAAGTAGTATGCAGCATTTTTATAAACACATTAAATACTGTCACCTCATTCACAGCTACAGTCGGGGGTGTGTTTTATTTTATTAGGAGCAATAAAACATGGCATTTCACACCCCTTTGCCCAGGTTGACTCATCCATCCCTTCAAGAGACAGCCACCTGGCAACACTGTAGCCAGTGAAATTCAGACACATCACAGGTAGTGAAATTAAAACACTTTTCACGAGAAATGTAATATTAGTTTAATTTGTATTTATAAAAGATCAGTTATATTTTGAAAAAGGGAGATTGCCTATAAAGGCCTCCATCCTTGTTATGTCATTTAGTGCAGTGAAATGCCCCGTAAATTTTACAACTTAAATTTTAACAGACATTTGTTAATTAACGGAGTTGTCACCAATGTGTTCATCTAATTGATACAATTTCTCAAAATGGCAATCATATCACATAGTCTTCATGTTATGTTTCATCATTCGCCATTTGACTTCAGTTCTCGTGACACTCATGATGGAAACCTAGGTCACTCAGCCAGTTAGTCTCAGCACTTGGACCAGACCGGCAGTGTTGGTCGCCCGCTCCACGAGCCCCCTTGGTACAATAATTGAGGCTGTAATCACTTCACTGCAATATTAAATTAATTAACCAGAACATTAATTTTATTTATTCCAAGTATAGAGGGGAGAGCCACCCGCACTCTTGTCAGAGAGCTTCATTCTATTGTGTATCATCATAATATCATGCTTATTTCACGCTGAGGTCACCGGCAAGCCGTAAGTGCTGGGTCCATTTTCATGCATTATTCACCTCTAAGATAGCACAGTGAATAAACCACTGCTTCACAAAGTTAAAGATGTGTCTATTAATTGTAGGGTACTAGACCCTTTGAAGCATCACCCACAATTCCATAGTATACTTCAGGTGTGCGAGACAGCCTACAGTATCGTAATAAGGTATAAATAGCGCAACATTAAGTACGGAACAACATCAATAACACACTGACGGAAATATCCAGGGCCTCCTGGGCCATCGACCGATCGACTCTCATCATTAACTCTCTACTGAACNACTGTAGCCAGTGAAATTCAGACACATCACAGGTAGTGAAATTAAAACACTTTTCACGAGAAATGTAATATTAGTATAATTTGTATTTTTAAAAGACCAGTTATATTTTGAAAAAGGGAGATTGCCTATAAAGGCCTCCATCCTTGTTATGTCATTTAGTGAAGTGAAATGCCCCGTAAGTTTTACAACTTAAATTTTAACAGACATTTGTTAATTAACGGGGTTGTCACCAATGTGTTCATCTAATTGATACAATTTCTCAAAATGGCAATCATATCACATAGTCTTCATGTTATGTTTCATCATTCGCCATTTGACTTCAGTTCTCGTGACACTCATGATGGAAACCTAGGTCACTCAGCCAGTTAGTCTCAGCACTTGGACCAGACCGGCAGTGTTGGTCGCCCGCTCCACGAGCCCCCTTGGTACAATAATTGAGGCTGTAATCACTTCACTGCAATATTAAATTAATTAACCAGAACATTAATTTTATTTATTCCAAGTATAGAGGGGAGAGCCACCCGCACTCTTGTCAGAGAGCTTCATTCTATTGTGTATCATCATAATATCATGCTTATTTCACGCTGAGGTCACCGGCAAGCCGTAAGTGCTGGGTCCATTTTCATGCATTATTCACCTCTAAGATAGCACAGTGAATAAACCACTGCTTCACAAAGTTAAAGATGTGTCTATTAATTGTAGGGTACTAGACCCTTTGAAGCATCACCCACAGTTCCATAGTATACTTCAGGCGTGCGAGACAGCCTACAGTATCGTAATAAGGTATAAATAGCGCAACATTAAGTACGGAACAACATCATTAACACACTGACGGAAATATCCAGGGCCTCCTGGGCCATCGACCGATCGACTCTCATCATTAACTCTCTACTGAACTATGGTGCTGGGCAATTCAACACTCAACCAGTCCTGGGTAACCTCGACCACGTCAGGTGCTTGGTTACCCGACAGGCACCAGTCATCGCCGGCTGGCGATGACATGTTAGTGTTGCATCCTCTAAATCCCAGAGTCGTGGTCGTCCGCCAAGATGTAAGCTTACCAAGTTAGGGTGCATAATGAGTTCTTCAGTGAATAGAGTACGTTATCTTGCGGGACTATTAAGGCTGATGCATGCCAGTTTACATTAACAGTGAAACCACTCATTGCACTGAAACATCACACTGGTAAGGCTACACTTACTAGCAGGTTGTAGGGATCCATGCCCTGAAAAGCCCAGAGGCACTGCAAATAAAATACGTGGCTCCTTTGCACACACATTAATTTTTTGACACTAGTTACACTTGCTTAACATACACGCCAAGGGTAAACAACTTACACGGTCTCTTGGCCTGAGCTCGCCAGGTAGGCTGGCGAGCACACACAGTGTAATTTAAAATGGTAATTAAATCTTCCCCAGGTGATACAAGTCCTGGAAAAGGTGAGGTGGATTTTCCTGGACACTGAAAGAACTGGTTCCAAGAAATTTTGAACATTGATAGTCTAAGTGATTGGTACTAAGGTTGAAAACACCAAGGGTGCACCACATGCATGCCGTCTCCACGAGCTTCGAGAGCTTACTGCATGGCTTGGTGTGTAGCCTTCTGCTTCGCAGGCGGGTACACACTGAATTAAACCTTATCTACAAAAACCACTGCATTATCTCTGGTTGCTCCTGACAAGTTACACAAAACAACTTTAATACCTCCAAATTACTAATAATAATAAATTTAAGAAAGTGAAATTCATTTCATGGGCAAGTCGCACTCACTTGACCTCACATGAACTAACTCACACTCACTCTCATTGGACTATTCTGCACCGCACTACACTAACCGAAGTGCTGCTCGTGCATGGTGTGGCAGACGATCTGGGCATGCAGGATGCTGTACTCAATCAAATGCTCCCAACCCCCTTGGAGACAGTCTGTGGTTCATGCACCTCATGCACAACAAGGGGGTTTGGCAGCCCTGCCCTCCATGGCTTCAGGATTAGGGCCTCCTTGGGTTGGCATCATGTTTCCTAGTGTGGTGGTCTGTGGCTGATGGCTGTATTACTATGGTGTGGGATGATGTCATGTCACTGCACGGGGTACATGTCTGCTGCTAACATCGATGTCAACAATGAGTTCGACGTGGGAGCAGTGAGCTGCCTGTCGCTGCCCTCATTGTCGCCAACGCTATTGCAGCTGCCTCCCCACGACATTATCAGTTTTTTGGTAGCTCACTGAGCTGATTCGCGTGGTGGGGGGTTGATCACCAGCTGGCATCCTTTCGGGTAATGTGGGTGGTACAGCATCTTCGGCGCAACACTGGTACGTCACCTCTTTGCTGGTGGGGAACATTGTCATGATGCCACCCAACATCTTCTGCTGCTTGTCAGGTGCTCCCGGAGTGTCACCTGTAGCTGGCGAAGTGGCAGGGGAAAAGTCCTCTGTCGAGGTGATGCTCCAGGACACCAGGCATCGCAATGTAGGTAGGCTGCACCGGTTGAACCTGGTACAACTGCTGCCCAGGCATAGTAGGCGCAGCTGCATCGACAGAGCTCACCGGTCCACCACTACGGTGGTGGAAGTGGGTGTCAAAATGCCGGACATCGTCGCATGGTTCGACCGCTGCAATTGGACCTGGTACCTCTGCTGCCCAGATGTGGTAGGCATATCTGCATCGACAGAGCTCGCTGGTTGTCGATGTCCATACATTGTTGCCCGTGGGTTGGAGTGATTCTGGAGTCACCTGGGAGAAGTCATCGCAGGTGTGCGCCGGTGGGCATCTCTGCAGTGGTGGACTCTACTTCTGCTGCTACACCTTTCCATATTGGCCCTCCCTGGGTGTCTCGGCGCTCGAGGCGACGTCAGCACTGGAGTCCTCTGTCCTAACCAGATTTAGGTCATCCCTGTCTATGCATGCTGTCCGATGCCGACTCAGTTGGATGAGGTATATGGTGATTCCAAGAACTAGCAACACCTTGTGAAGCCCATTCCATCTCGCTGCCAGAACTCTTTTTGTGCTGCTGAGTGTGGGTGTAGGTGAACTTAAACCAGTTGGCCTGGGCTTAGGCGAAGTGGTGGTCGGTTAGTAGTGAGCAGCCACTGCTGGATGTATCTNGAACTTAAACCAGTTGGCCTGGGCTTAGGCGAAGTGGTGGTCGGTTAGTAGTGAGCAGCCACTGCTGGATGTATCTCTGCTGGTGCATGCATATTACCTTCATCTCTTTCTCTCTCTCCTTTCTCGCAGCACCCTGTTACTTGCTGCTTCCTCCCTATCTACTGAGTGTGCACACTCCCACTCTCCTGGAAGTGCCAAATTGTGGCCCAGCAAGACATCAGCTGGTGCTTTGCCTGTTGCCTCATTCACATGCTGTTGGAGCGTGAAGAGGGCAGTGGGAAAGTGGTACACCCAGCTGTTGTGTTGGTGAACCACACGGAGATGCAGCAGCATTTTAAACTCCTTGTTAAGTATCTCTGTCGGGGTCGCATGTGGGTGGTGAACAGCGGTTTTAAGGTGCCGGACATCCCAGAGAGTACACAATTCTCTCCACTCGCACCTGTGAATTGGTAGCCATTATCCCTAAGCAACACTTTTCGGTATCCCCACCATGAGAAATAGTAATGTTCTAGTACTTTGGCTGTGCTGTTTGCACGTGCACTCAATGCCGGTTATGCTTCTACCCACCAGGACTGATACAAAACTGTGCCGTGTCCCACCTGACTGGTATCCGTTTGTAGACACAGATGGAGTGTGGAACGTACCTTGTTAGGGACTGACATTTACAGATACTGGCCTAAATGTTCTCTAAAGCATCATCGACCTTCGGATCCCACTTAAAACCTCTCTGAGGTGACAACAAAGANTACTGGCCTAAATGTTCTCTAAAGCATCATCGACCTTCGGATCCCACTTAAAACCTCTCTGAGGTGACAACAAAGAAGTGAGCAGTGCGGTGATGATGGCAAGGTTCGTGATGTACTCGCTAATCCAGTTGATTTGTCCGAAGACTTCCTCAGCTGGCCGATGTGATGTCACTGGGGATGACATCAGGTATCGTTGCACGAGCTATCCCGAANTACTGGCCTAAATGTTCTCTAAAGCATCATCGACCTTCGGATCCCACTTAAAACCTCTCTGAGGTGACAACAAAGCAGTGAGCAGTGCGGTGATGATGGCAAGGTTCGTGATGCACTCGCTAATCCAGTTGATTTATNTGATGTACTCGCTAATCCAGTTGATTTGTCCGAAGACTTCCTCAGCTGGCCGATGTGATGTCACTGGGGATGACATCAGGTATCGTTGCACGAGCTATCCCGAAGTTCCCTTCAATGTATGGTGTGCCTGATGGCTATCACATTCGGGGGAACACCATGTTGGACCGCTTTTTATTCGCCCCCAAGAGTTTCTTTATGAGGTGAATAAAGCAAGACGGTCACTTCAGTCACGTACTACATGACAATGAGGTGGGTGAGTTGTGTTGTGAACTGAACTTTCTGTTGAGCTCGTGGTCGAGTGTTCGCCTCGGCCCGGTTTTGACAAGGTGGTATAAGTGACTGCAGATATACAAGTGGTCACAAGAACTTTGTGGATACATGGTTCATGTCAAATGCACTCCCCTTTGGTGACAATTTTCCCCAGCAGTCCCCCAGGTGCCCCATCTTGCTAGGTGGCGTGGTCTCAACTGGAAGAGATCCCTAAGTGCAACATGGCTCTAGCATGTGCTGGCTTAGGGTCAAGACCGCAGTAAAGTCGATGGGCCTTGGTGCTTGCACTGGGAGTTGGATAGTCTCTTTACAGGCCATGCATGCCAGGCAGTGTAGATGGTGTGGCCATTGGGAGTGGGGGAGAGGTGTGGAGTCCCCCTCCACTGCCATATCATATTCACTGCTGCTGCTGCAGGTTCGTGGGTGCCGATGTGTCTGTGGTGAGCACAAGCGGGAGGAGGGTGCCCTGCAGTCAGGCTGTCTAGGCCTGATACACCCCTCCCCCCTGTTGCTGTGTCGGTCTGCCAACGACTCGGTGTCAGCTTCTGAGTGGGTACCTCGGAGGCATCGCGGCGCAGATAGGCAGGGAGTTTACCTGTGGGTATATTCCTCCTACAGGTGTTCCCCGTGGCTCACAATCAGTGACATCTTCGTAGGTGTCCATTACGATGCAGACCATCATGATGCTGCAGGCTAGCCCATTCGGGTCTGCATTGGCTGCTGTTGTTGCTTGGTTCTCTGACAGATGCGACTTCCTGAGGCACTTCTGTGTTTCTGCTGCCTCTTTTGTGGGAACCGAGAAGCAGGGCATTGTGGACGGAATCAGGCACAGGAGTGTGCTCCCATCAGTTTCAGGGCTCAAGGCTCCTGATTCTCCCCTTGGGGCAGTTGTTCCTGTCACCTTGCTGTATGAGTGGATGCCCTCCTGATTGGGCATGGTGGCATGAGTATTTAGATGCCGGTATCATCGACCACCAGGCATAGGTAGTTTCTGTGGATGGCGACTCTCCTACAGCTGCTTACCTTTTTTTAGATAGGTTGTGTAACCTAGTGTTTTCACCACTGTATGTGGACCACTCCACTTTGGGGCGAAACCCATGCAGTTTTTGGCTCTGCTTGATAGCTTGTGATCACGGACATACACAAGTTTTGTGGGTTTCAGCCTGAGCAGTGGGAGCATGGTCGCTGGAACCCACTTTGTGATGTAGAATGCCTGGTTGCTCTGGGCGTACTGCAGGTTTGCTTCATGGTGTGGCTGCTGGGCTGTGCTGTCCTTGGCTTTACCAGCATTCTCTGTGTACTGGCCAGCCAACTCACCAGACAGCTAATTTCAAGGTCATGCAGTACTGTGGCAGGTAACTGGTCCATGGCAAGATTGAAATTCCTTCTGATGGTGAATAGAGCAACTGGCAGGTTCATCAGCCTAGGCTGTGTGGTTTTTCCCGACCTACAAGAACCACTGTGTCTTAAGTTCCTGGTTTCGATACACAGTCGGGTTGGTCTGCAGGTGGTAAATGGCTGTGGTTTCATGTAAACTACCACTTTTTACATAGTTCACACCAATGTCTTTCCATGAACTGTGTGCTGTTATTGGTAATTAACACTCTGGGGTAACCCCAGTGGGGGTAGAACTCGGTCTCCAGTACACAGGCTATGTTGCATGATCATGCACCAGTAAAGGTATAGGCCTCTGTCCACCTGGAAAATGAGATGCTCACTACTAGAATAAAGAACTTTCCTGCAGTTTTTCGCAGGTAAGGACCCATCAGGTCTAGTGAGACTGTCTCGAATGGTTCGGTCGGTATTCCCAGCTGTTATTGTGATACTCCACCGTAAAGGCGGCTTTTGAAGCGATTACAGGGCACATATTCACGCATGTACTGACGAACATTACGAGTGGTCCCTGGCCAGTGAAAGTAGACCTGCACATTTCTTGTTGTTTATAGGGCACCTGGGTGACCTGCCAACTGACTAGCGCGCGCATTATGTAATGCCAGTTGCTACATGTCTTTTGGCATGTAGAGGTGCCATGGTGCTTCCAGTCGGCGGTGCTAGGTCTTAAGGCACAAGTCTTTAACTCGCCACCATTCTCTGCTGTTTTTGTTAGTTTTGCTAGATGGTGCTGTGTTTCGAGGCACTGTAGTTAGGTCATTAATACTTGTATCTGGAGTTCGTCCAGTGTAAGTTCGATTCCCACCAGCTCCTCTGTTGCATTATAGCTCGCAGCGCCCTCGCTAGGTTTATCGGCTGTTGGCTGCTATAAGGGGCAGTAGGTAATTCCACTCATCTTTATCCAATGCTATAGGCATGCATGACAGTTCATAGACTAACCGATTTTCGGCACCTGGAACATGCTGCACTTCACAATCATATGACTGTAGTGGCAATGCCCATCGAGCTAGCTTAATGCATCCCTCATGGAGTAAAACCATACTAGGCAGAGGATATTACTCCAGAGCACGAAGCACTGGTATTCAAGTTAGGCTCAGTACCTCTTGACAGCCCATACTACAGTTAGGCATTTGCGCTAGTTCATGTCATACCTACGCTCCATCGGCCCAAACTTCGCACTGAAGAAATCAATAATTTGCTGCTCCTGATTGCCCCCAAGTGGAAACAAGGTGATTCTTCAGCCCTTTTCGCTCGCATCTATTTGCAAATATATGTGTTTTCTCGGGTTGTGGCTGGCTAGCATTGTGCACTAACGAAACTGGTATTTTATCTACATAAAGCAAGTATCATGTTCTGCTATCCAATGATACTTCCAGTTGGGTAAAGAGTGAAGAGATTTGGGTGGCTCTTAAAAGTGAGGCATTGAGAGTACTGGTTGGGGGATAGCATTTCCGTCAGTGGTACTGTTCCTATTGTGAAGTAGGGGATGTACTCCCTCAGCCAGTTTACCAAGCTGAAAAATTTTCTTCAATGTTTATGTGTGCATGGCACAGGGGAATCGTCTACGATGGCTAGTTATTCAGGTGTGGGTCGACTGCCATTTTCGTCAACCAGATGGCTGAGTAACTGAATGCAAGATTTTCCACTGTGGCACTTCCGGTTGGCACACATCAGTTTGTTGATCGCTAGTNATGGCTGAGTAACTGAATGCAAGATTTTCCACTGTGGCACTTCCGGTTGGCACACATCAGTTTGTTGATCGCTAGTTGCTCCAGGACCAGAGGCAGATGTTTAATATGGATCTCCCATGTCTGACCATACAACTATATCGCCCAAGTCGAGGGCAAAGTCCCCTATGTATCTGTCGAGTACCTGGACCATCATGGCCTGGAATGTTGACAGTTCACACTTGAACCCGAAAGGAATTGCANATGGCTGAGTAACTGAATGCAAGATTTTCCACTGTGGCACTTCCGGTTGGCACACATCAGTTTGTTGATCGCTAGCTGCTCCATGACCAGAGGCAGATGTTTGATATGGATCTCCCATGTCTGACCATACAACTATATCGCCCAAGTCGAGGGCAAAGTCCCATNCCATGTCTGACCATACAACTATATCGCCCAAGTCGAGGGCAAAGTCCCATATGTATCTGTCGAGTACCTGGACCATCATGGCCTGGAATGTTGACAGTTCACACTTGAACCCGAAAGGAATTGCACAAAACTGGAATCTACATCCATCTGGTGTAGAGAAGGCAGAAAATGGTTGATGAGATTAATCTTATGGGTGGCAAATGCTGTTCAAATTTCTCCTGTGTTTTAAGATTCTAAAACTGCATGGCTCTGAGCTTGTAGTGATGAATACATATTTGCAAAATTGCACAGTAATCCATTCCAATATTCGCCCCACTGCATGTCATTGTGATTAACTGTATGCCACCACAAATTAATGTCTCCCATGAGCTGCTGACCCCCTACACATTAGGGCCATTCCTGTTGACACACTCCATACCTGGTTAAATGTCCTGTTCAGTCTCTGAGGAATGCCTGCAAATACTCTGTGGGTAGCCCAGAGAAAGTGGGCAGTGACTGGAACCACACTGGAGTGCTGACCTACTCAGCTGCCGTTGACTGTGTGGCTGCGGCTGTTGAGTTTGGCTGCAGCCATATGAAATCAGTTAGTGTTGGTGGCATTTTTGGCACTGCCCATGGTGCTGCTACGAGTCCCGTAGAATGTGCCAATGTGTTGTTGTAGTGTGTGTTTGACTCAATGCACGTGACTGGTGGGCGTGGTACTGTCTGCTGCAGTGACGGGTTGCACTCCACACAGCGATGGTTGCTAGCTGTGACATTGAAAACGTCCTGTGGAGTCATGCACTGCCAATGGGTTATTCGTCCACAGTTCTCCCATGTGATAATTTCTGTATTTCCTTGCCTACAATGATCTTGATAACAGTGGCGAGGGTACAACACTTCTCCCGTGAGAAAGTATGCAGGTGTTCGTTTTACAGGTAGCAAAATTAGAGTACAATTACCATATAAAATGTTCCCATTTCTGACTGAAGTCATGTATTCGCACCTGTTAAGGCAGTTAGCATGGTAAATATTGGTGCCATTTAACCCTGAATTGTCGCAGCTCCAGTGCATTTACATGTTTATTGTTTTGTATACTATCATGGTAGGTAAATTTTCATGGTTGTATTCATGGTTGTATTCATGGTTCAATTTGCTGATTTGGATTACATTTGCACACACAGCTGCTCTGAACAGGGCTGATGGTGCCCCAGACCAATCACTGTCTAGTGCAGTGGTACCTCCTTGCCATCAGAGGTGCAGCTCCAATCCTCAAGACGTCACTCATTGTCTGCTTCACGGCACAGGAGCTGTGTGTCTCGGAACAGGTTAGACACAAGCAAGGGTCGTACACATTTCAGGCTAAATACTTTTGCATTCCCATTTCATATACACCAGTTCATGTTGGTTTTTCCAATATCTTCCTGGGTCACATTGTCCAGCATGCATGTTGTAATGTTCACAGCTGTTCATGTTATGACAGTTGGCCTGTCTCCCTTCACACCCACACAGAAAGAGAGAATACAAGTTCAGCTGGTGGGATGGTGGTGACCATGTTCACACGCACCCAGCTGGGTGGTCTGGCGTGTCGCCCGCCCATGCTGGACTGCCCGGGAGTGGGGTTGTCGCTTGGCTGTCTGGTTTGTCGTATTCTCCATAATGGCGGTGCTCAGGGATGGTTTCTTGTCCAACACTCACTACTATCCAAAAATGGCGAGAATAGCCGAAATTAAATTTGGTAGGTTAAAGGGTCCGAAATCATTTTAAGTATTTGAAGGCTTTTTAAGTGTGTGCTTTGGCAATGTACTTTACACATAGACACTATACAGAATTTTACCCATAGATGTTGTGTGATGTAAATAAACATTGCTGTAGGAGACAAAAGTTACTTTAAAACTTCATGGGATGTAGACACACATAGGCACTTGATACTGAATTAAAAAGTTACTTTGCATGTCGCGAGACATAATCTGATATTGTGGTTAGGACAAAAATTACACTTGAATTTCGTGGGACGTGAATAAATACAATCAAAGTACTAGAACACCATGGGACAGAACTACACTGGAACATCGTGGGACATAAGCATGTGCTTGTACTCACGTATTTGAATACTGTTCTTGTAGTATAACCTTACAAGTTCAAAAAGGCATATGACATGATAAGGTTCCAGACGTGATTATGAGTGTCCCCAAATTACCTTGTTTATCAGATAAATACAGTTGACTGGTGAATTTGCCCTGCGCAATAACTCAGAGCATGAGTTAATTGAGTGTCGTTAAGTCGATGGCCCATGGGTCCCTGGAACCATCAGAAAATTTACAGTGCTTGTTGATGTAGATGGTGCATTGTCCAGTATGCCTACCTTGGTTTCACCATTATGTTGGTGAGGCTGTTAGCAACCTCACACGCTTTTATACTCACTTTGGTTGTGGTGCAAGTGGATGCAGCACCCTAAGAACTCAGAAGGGTTAAACAAATAAAATGCAAGCAAGGGCTTTAGAACTTTATGTGTTGTTTTGTTATTTATGTGCCATTACAGTAACACACAGCAAATTTAAGTGGACTCAGCACTAGGTCTGCTGATGACCATGCGGTAATAAATGGCCTAATCCATGGAGAATGGAAAGCGATATACATGATGCATTATGCACTGGAATAACACAGGTGTCTACTGCTTAACACTAATTTACAAAAGGTTCCAATTACATGATGCTACTATTGCAGTGAAGTGGTTACAGCTTAAAGTGAGTATGCCAAGAGTGTCCACACAGATCGAAACTCGCGAGCTGCCGGCCGTTCCGGTTGCTTAGTTCTGACTGACATCATGGTGTCGGCTTCCACTACACGTTGCCAAAGCCGATGCCAAAAATACAAGAAAAATACAGTTAGCACTCTTATGACTAAACTAATTTTTATAAAATAAATTTACATATCAGCCATACATGTTGGTGACATACCTGACCATAATTAAGCATTAATTATGTTTGAGAAGGTCACAGCATTGGGTATGTCACAGCACTAAAGAATTTAAATACAAAGAACTGAGGCTAGTTTAGACAGTCCGCTGAAAAGAGAGAAACATGTGCAAATTGATACACTAGATAAAAGGAATGATGAAATGTAATAAAATAATGGTTTGCAAATCATTGGTGGGCATGTTCAAATTTTCCAACCTGGAGGGTTGGGCGAGTCAATTCCCTCAAAGGGGTGTGGGTAGCCATGCTCGATTTNCATGTTCAAATTTTCCAACCTGGAGGGTTGGGCGAGTCAATTCCCTCAAAGGGGTGTGGGTAGCCATGCTCGATTTGCTGGATATGAAAGAAAAATCCTTCGTAACTAATTATTGCTGGGATTCCAAGTACTGATTGTTCACACCTAATTTTCTGGGTTACACTTCCCCTTCATTCGAGGGTCCATATCACTTTTCCCTAGGGTCAGTAGGCCGGCCGACATGACATCACTGGGGAGGAGGTTAGGCATCGTGGCACAAGTGCTCCGTTGTTCCTTTAAATGGATCGCTATGACATTCGGGGGGACACCATCTTGGACTGCTTGTTATTCGCCCTCAAGTGTTATCTCTTTAGGTGAATAAAGAAATATGGTAACTTGAGTCACGTAGTACATGATAGCAAGACGGTTGTATTCCGTTCTCGCCGGCACTTCCTGTCATGCTCGTGGTCGAGTGTTCACCTCAGCCTGGTTTCGGCAAGGTGGTGTAAGTGACTGCAGAGGTACAAGTAGTCACAAGAACCTTCATGGTTGGGTTGTTCACATTACCTAATTAAGTGTTATTACTTCAGTAATAATGACGTGTGTTGATATGGCAAGCTCTTAAATGTAATAATTAATGTAAGATAAAGCAATTTTAGGCAGTCTGCTCTAAAAAGACAGATACACCCACTTGACTACAGATTAAAGAAGTGTCGCCATCACTACGGTGCCGTTGGCCAGCAAGGTGGTCGGCAAGCAATTGGAGATGTGCCGAGGGAGTTGGTTAATGATTTTATGGCCACCCCCTCAGCAGCGATACATTAATGTATACGACATACTTAGTTAGGTTATCAGGATCTACAATGTGAGCTGTTACTACTATTGTTAAGGTTATTGTGTATGCCTTTTCTCTCGCACTGTTATCTTTCCACTGTTGGTGAGAACCACCGTGGTGATCTACGGTTTCATAGAGGCCAGCGAGGGGTGCTGGTTGCACCTGGTGTCATTTACTCTACAGCATGCTGTTTTTCCATGGTTTCCACTGGGGAATATCGCCTTGATGCTTGCCTCAGCCACTGTGGTCTCAATAGGGAGGGTCATCTCTGGTTCCTTGATTGTGGATTTGAAGGTAGTATCGTGGAGTTGTAGGTCTGGAGCCCAATAGTTCGCACTGCTGGGTTCCACGGGTTGNTTGTGGATTTGAAGGTAGTATCGTGGAGTTGTAGGTCTGGAGCCCAATAGTTCGCACTGCTGGGTTCCACGGGTTTCTCCTCCAGTTCACTAATAATCAGTTTACTTTTGCTCACCTCTGATTCAGGGGACAGCCATCTAGTCACTATGTTGTATTTTGATGGTTAGCTTGTCTTTCTCTGTGGTNTTGTGGATTTGAAGGTAGTATCGTGGAGTTGTAGGTCTGGAGCCCAATAGTTCGCACTGCTGGGTTCCACGGGTTGCTCCTCCAGTTCACTAATAATCAGTTTACTTTGGCTCACCTCTGATTCAGGGGACAGCCATCTAGTCACTATGTTGTATTTTGATGGTTAGCTTGTCTCTCTCTGTGGTNGCTCACCTCTGATTCAGGGGACAGCCATCTAGTCACTATGTTGTATTTTGATGGTTAGCTTGTCTCTCTCTGTGGTGGCATTTGTTCTGGTGGTTCCAGCACTGGGTTATCTCAAAGTGTATCCATAGAGGTTTAGTCTTCCCTTTCATCCCACGGGTTAATCTCTGCCCATCTGATGTCGTTCCGATACACTTTCATGTGGTGTCCAGTGCCATCATGCAATATTTGGGATGACCTACCCACCTTGGCTTTTGCTGTGTATGGTCCAGTCCAGCAGGTTTCCAACCCTCGCAGTTATTTTTGTTACCAACAGACAAGGAATGGTTCCTGATATACATATTTTATCACAGCTGGATCGCTACAGGTCGTCTGCATGTGATTCGTTGTAATGTTTTCTATGTATTGATCCTGCTGCTATAGTGCCATCTCAATCTGGAGCTGGGGCCACAGTGGTAGAGTGGTTAGCCTACTCACCTCCCACCAAGGCGAACCAGGTTCAATCTCTGGCCCGAGTCACTCACAGATTTTCACATGTGGGAATCGTGCTGGATGATGGAATTAGTCGGTCGGTTTTTTCAGTGATCTCCCATTTTCCTCGCCCTTTCATTCCAGCACTGCTCCATACTCACCTCAATCCCCCTCAAAAGCTCTCAAGACCTCGCTGTTAAGGTTCGCCCAAATTTCTGCACTTATTCAATCTGGCGTCCGTGCTGTATCTGCCGCTGCACCGTGCTCAGTGCCTCCAGCTCCACGCCCACAGCCATTTCTCCTTGCCTGTGTAAGTCACACTCATGTGCTAGTGCAGCAGGCATTTTCCTTACCGCCTCCATAGGCAAAACAGGTGGTCAGCCAGGTGTGTGTCCCATTGCGTATTGTCCTTCCCAATGCATAATCTCAGCTGGAATTTTAAATCTTGATTTCTGTTCTCCATCGGGTTCGCATGCTGGTGATGTATGGGTGTCATTTCTGATTCGATTTTTAAATGTTGGCACCAATACTTCCATATCTGCCTTACGACCTGTGTCCCATTATCTAAGAGTTTCGAGTCTGGAAATCCAAACCTAGGGAATAATTCACACTGTAGTACAGCGTGCAGGGTAGCGGCTCAGGTGTTACTGACGCCTTCTTGAGTTGGCACTCTATGAATGCTTGTACATAATTTCTTATGTTTACCGACATCCCTGACCAGTAATTTACATTGAACATGTTTCTCTGAGTTTACTCTGCATCTGGGTGGCCCGCTTGTGGATGGTCATGCACATTCTGGTACACCCACTCCCTGGCCTTGGGAGGGATGTACGTTTTCCATGTTGCATCTCCGTGAGGTGTGGCCTGGATGACTCCATCCACTACACATGTGTTTTCTTTCATCCCGTGTTCACAATGTTCATTTAGCTCGTAAGCTATGAGGGAGGCATCTTGTTCCATGATCACCCAGGCTTCGACGTCCGCCCACGTGTTTGGTTCTACTGCAGTAGTCCTGTTGTTCATCACGAGGTTCATTTCTGGGGGTATAATTTTTTTTATGGCTTTCCTCGACTTATTGATATTTTCTCTCCTGTGGCCACATTTTTTCGTAATCAATTCCGTCTTTCACCACTTCATGCCACTTTTGTGAATAGGCTATCGGCTGGCCGAACACCGAACCCGTGTACTTACCTATAATTGTATGTGAGTATTTGTGAACTATACCATGGAAGCAATTAGTGAAACCAGTCGTACCCGTACTTGAGTATTTTCTTGTTTATTTAACTTTCTGGCCATTAAAGGTGCTGCAACAATTTACAGCACACTTTTAAGGTAACGTAATCTAATGGTGTGTGAGATGGTCGCAACANCATTAAAGGTGCTGCAACAATTTACAGCACACTTTTAAGGTAACGTAATCTAATGGTGTGTGAGATGGTCGCAACAGTCTCACGGATAATGTTTGTAATAAATGGCGATGTAGTATTAATTAAAGTAGGTAGACACAAAGTGGATTTCTTCTGACCGAGGACCGCCAGGTTCCCATGGGTTGTTAACCGAACGACCCTCAAGAACTCATGCTCTTGAGCAATGGTGCTGGGCAATCTAAACATTTTACCTCCCTTAACCTAACTAGGTAAGGTAGGGATATCCAGGTAATCCCTGGGGCTCCCCACCGTGTCAAATGAAAGTCTTAATTCTTCAGTAAGGAATCGTAAACCATCCTTAAGTCAAGCCAAGAATGCACATGATCTGTCAACAACCCGAAAATTGCCNCTTCAGTAAGGAATCGTAAACCATCCTTAAGTCAAGCCAAGAATGCACATGATCTGTCAACAACCCGAAAATTGCCGCCAGAAACCAACACCCTTGAAAACATTGGGTCATTTTCTAACTTAAGCACACTGTCTACAGTTACTGTTAAGTCTATCGTAAACCTATAAACCTACCTTAAAAAACTGTACTCCTGCTTAAGTGGGTTTAGGGATATGTTTTCAGCATGAGTAAAGGAATGTTATCAGCATAAAAGAGGAGGGTCATTCCATTGCAATCGCTGACAGCACCAACGATGTGCCACAATGCGACAATGGGATAGTTGGTCTAATGTGTGGAATGAAGACCTTGTTAACAATTTAACCAAATATTTAATTTAACTGTTTCATCAATTCAAAGTGTGAATTGACATCGCCACCAATGACATTAAGTACCTTAAAATGAGGTGAAGAATTTAACGAAATTCCAATTTATTCCAGAATCTACATTTCGTGCAGAATGGTACATGTAGATGACAGCAAAAATTTGTGTGTCTATACCTGGAATATTCTGTTTCTAGTAAAATTTCACTGATTAGAGACCAATTGTTAAACGGGTATTGATTATAAACACTGTCCAATAAGCACTTGCTCAGTATTTTCTTACGCCCGTTATGCAGGGCGCGAGGCTACGGTGTTTATATTTTATTTTTGGTATAACGTCCTGTTTGCATTTTGCAATGTTGGATAAAATGCAGTAGGAAGAATTTTTTATTAGGGTTGGGTCGTGTATTTTATATAATTAGGCAGTGTTAAATTTAGCTCGTTGTTATGAATCGTAAGTTAGGTTAACAACTCGTAATTTGAAACATCTGTTACGTTAAATAATAATAACCAGGTAAATTTCAAGTTCTTAGTGTGAAAAGTTTGTTTTAGGTTTAGGCAAATGTAAGCTTTGTATTTTTTAATATGAAATAACATTTGCATAGTGCACTTCATATATTACTATACGTATTTAGCTTTTATGTTATATAGGAGACAGAGAAAACGATTTCATACAGTTTATATTTTGAGGTTAACAAAAAATATTTTGATGTAGGCACCCAAACGTCCACTCCTGGCGTTATGAGAACTTGACTGGGAAGTTCTCGGGCACTTGTACAAAATAACGCAAATGTTCCCAAAGACTGTGTGACGATAGTGTCCCATGTTCGTGACGGGTAAACGTTCGTTTGTTTTCCTGGTAACCGGTGAGAATTAAGTATGCTGTTGGCATTGCGTGTTACGGTCATATTAGTTCCAATATATCTTAAACNCCTGGTAACCGGTGAGAATTAAGTATGCTGTTGGCATTGCGTGTTACGGTCATATTAGTTCCAATATATCTTAAACACAAGTTTAGTATTTAATCTTAAGAACACAGTGTGTATTTTTTAGTGTAAACAGACCTAATATATAAACTGTCATTGTTTACTTGAAACACTTTGCTGAAAGAAAAACAATGAGGGCAATGCATACCATATTTGAAAAAAAATGTTGCCCTTGCCTTTTTATAAAAATTNCCTGGTAACCGGTGAGAATTAAGTATGCTGTTGGCATTGCGTGTTACGGTCATATTAGTTCCAATATATCTTAAATACAAGTTTAGTATTTAATCTTAAGAACACAGTGTGTATTTTTTTAGTGTAAACAGACCTAATATATAAACTGTCATTGTTTACTTGAAACACTGTGCTGAAAGAAAAACAATGAGGGCAATGCATACCATATTTGAAAAAAAATGTTGCCCTTGCCTTTTTATAAAAATTTAATGTATTTCCTTATGTCCATTGCATTCCTGCTGTTATATTCAGTAGCTTTTATGATAATAATAATTGTATCTATTTTTTTTTAGCATTTACAGTAATTGCAATGTGGTGATATGATCTGCGTATTCATCTTTAGGCTGTGCTAGCCTACAATTACTGTAGCATCCCTGTAATGAAATAACTATACTGTTCCTATGGTCAGCATAGGAAATGCTGCCACAACTGTAGCAAGAAAATTTTGTGGCCAATCAGAAACTAGAAGAAAATAAATACAGGTTGTGCAGATTATGTGGGTATTTAATAAGAGCAATGTGTTGACTAACCTGATATGTTTTTATGATAAAAGGAAATTCATTTGTGCTGGATTTTTTTTGCTAGAATGTAGTTTTTCATACTATTACAAAAGTTTGCATTTATTCATTTTTATAATAATAGTCAATTTGTCATAATACAGGCAAAGTTTCTACACAAAACATTAATGCTAACTTAAATCATGTCGCCACAAAACATCTGTGATCTCCTCTCGCTTGTATACGCAGTTAAGATTAAAGAAATGAATATGGAAATTTAGTCCATTTTATACACATTTTCCTGTGATTTCACTTTGTGCTGATGCTCGTAGTTGCAAAAATGCCTTTACGTGATTGGCCGGCATAGACAATACCATAAGAAAACTGAACATTTAATATTATTCTTACAGGCTTTCGGCGAGCATTTCATGCCACAAGTTGTTTGTAGTATGTACAAAAGGAACTGTATGCTAGGCATTTACTATTCATTTAAGCTACACACTCAGATAAAAATCTGGGACAAGTACAGGACATATACTCTAAGTGAATTAATGTTAGGCAATATTTTAAACAATTTATAATGAAAGTCTCAGTTTTTATCTAAAACTTTAGGAAAATAAATGTAGTGTCTATACATAATTTTGGGCCGTTGGTTTGCATGTACAAACTACTAGAAAATTGATTCCCTTTAAAACAAATTTTTTGACATTGCTGTGATAACTCATTGAATTAATATGGTACAGTAAGTACATTTAATAAGCTAAATTTTTTATTTATTAATAAATGTTTTAGGTTTGAAACAATATTTGAAGTGAAAAAAAAAGTGTTAAGTCTTGCCAATTATTGGCTTTTCTTAGAGTAGAACTATGGTTTAAAGTTAATTTTATCTATGTCGAAGTACTGGTTGTAGTAAAATCTGCCCAATGTTATCATTATCAATTCCAGTTTAATAATTGTTGTCAGGGTAGTTGGTCGCAGATATTGTTCCAGGGGTATTCCTGGTAACAATGAAGAGTTGCAGCTGTTCCGAAAGGCCAGAAATAATAACAACACNAGAGTTGCAGCTGTTCCGAAAGGCCAGAAATAATAACAACACTTAATTTGTATATTTATTTTGGGTAATTATAAAGAATAGCAGCTTTTCCGAAAAAAAAATTCCAAAAAGTGGTATATTTTGACTACTAATTACACAGAATATGAATTTACTACGGGCATTAACATACTATGATTAAAAACCACACAAACAATAGTGGGGAGGGCTATGAAGATCAGGGAAATTGTGGTGTAAAATCACTAAAACTACACCTGCAGAAAATATGAAAACACCTCAATTTAACATTTGTCCGCCCAATTTCGTAATATGTGCCAACCTAACTTAACCTAACCCCACGATGAGTGAACCACTAATTGACATTTTTAATCTTCCCTAAAATTTTAGTGTTAAAATCTAACCCTAGGATTTTACTGTTTTAATCTACCATACGTTTTTAGGGTTTTAAAGTAACAGTAAAATATTTTGGAAGTATGTGAATTTACTCACAAAGGTAGGTCAAAACAACGTTAATTCTGTGTTTATTCAGAATTGGGGCTTTTCTGAAGGAAACGTCGTAGACCCACAAAAGTAACATGAATGGGTTCTGCACAGCTTACTTTTTTAATATTGAGGAGGGCATAATGGTAAAATAAGTAAAACGTACTAAATAAAATAGATAAAAGTACGAGTAGTTTGGCCCCTTTGTTCACGTTGGACGCCAGGTAAGGCTATCTGCGCAGACGCGAACTGCGTTTAGTCTCCTGGTATGTGGAATAGTGTGTGGTTCGCTGTGAGTGTAGTATTGTGTGCGCGTAGTTTGTGATGTTAGAACTCGTCCGCGTGAAGGCTTCTGATTGAAGAATGGTGAAGAATGATTTAAGAATGGAAGAATACGATTGCTTCTGTGCGTTTGCCAGTTTATAGAATTAATGTTGTTTTGGCCACTACTGGTTGGGTTTCTGACTAGTTGAATTGGCCGAGGACAGTGGAATTGTACCTGCAGCGAACCTAGGTGAGTTAATTCATATACGTCCAGTATGTTTTACTGTTACTTTAAAACCCAAAAATTCTAGATTAGAATAAAATCGTAGGTTGGATTTAAGTCCTAAAATCCTAGATTCTATAATCCTAGGTTATATTAAAACCCTACTATCTTAGGTTAGATTAAAAATGTAAAATAGTGATGCACTCATCGTGGGGTTAGGTAAAGTTAGGTTAGGTGGACACATATTACGAAATTGGGCGGACAAATGTTAAATTGAGGTGTTTTGGTATTTTTTGTGGGTGTATTTTTAGTGATTTTACCCCACAATTTCCCTGATCTTCATAGCCCTTCCCACTATTGTATTTGTGGTTTGTATTGCTAATATGTTAGTGCCCGTAGTAAATTCGTGTTCTGTGTAATTATTAAAGTGGAAATATACCACTTTCCCTAGATTTTTCTTTTATTTTCAGAAAAGCCCTTATTCTGAATAATTACCGTTAATTCAACAAACTGGCAAATGTCCAAGTAACACCCACCACATAGACAACTGTCATGCACAGAAGCACCCTCCATTCTTAAATCAGAAGCCTTTGCACTGTTGGATTTGGACATCACAACTCATACACGCAGCAACTCCCCATGAACCGCACTGTATTGCCTCTTAACTGCAACTAACGTATGGTAAGGTCTACACATCCACAACCAATAAGGTAACTGCCTATTCACATTTGTTTACGTTACTACAGCATTACAGGACTATACAACATGGCGTCCAACGTAAACAAAGGGCCGAACTCCTCGTATATTATCTATTTTATTTTCGAGGTTCTGTTTATTTTATCATCATGCCCTCCTAAATCTGAAAAGGGTAAGGTGTGCAAAAGCCATTCATATAGCTTTTGTGGGTCTACAATGTCTCCTTCAAAAAAGCCACTATGCTTTATAATTACCCAAACAACATGGCAGTTGTGGGGTAAAAATCATAAAACATGACTAAAAAGCATGAAAATATTAAATACATTCACAAACAGCTCCAGAAAATTTAATTCATGCAAATTTGTACCATTCTGGTTCCCAGAGTGCGTGAAATACAAATGCAGAGGGGCTGCACTGATTTACTTGCATTGTAGGTCCTACGTTTTTTTCTAGGAAGATATAAGCATAGTGTCAAGTGGGGTAAGTGTGGTCAGAAAACCATAAATTCCTTTTTACATACAGATATTATGAGATAGAATGAGAGAGAGAGAGTGTGTGTATGTGTGTGAGTGAGTGAGTGAGTGAGTGAGAGCGAGTGTGTGTATATATACACTGAAGAGCCAAAAAAACTTGTACACCTACCTAATATCGTGTAAGGCTCCGCGAGCACGCATAAGTGCCGCAAGATGACATGGCATAGACTCTACTAATGTCTGAAGGTATGCAGGAGGCAATTCACATCATGAATCCTGCAGGGCAGTCCACAAATCCATAGGAGTGCGAGGCGGTGGAGATCTCTTCTGAACACCACGTTGCAAGGCATCCCAGATATGCTCAATAATGTTCATGTCTGGTGATTTAGGTGGCCAATGGAAGTGTCTAAAGTCAGAAGAGTGTTCCTGGAGCCACTCGGTAGCAACTCTCGACGTGTGGGGTGTCGCATTGTCCTGCTGGAATTGTCCACGTCCGTCGGAATGCACAATAGACATGAATGGGTGCAGGTGATCGGACAGGATGCTTGCGTATCTGTCACTTGTCGGAGTCGTATCTAGACGTATCAGGGGTCCCATTTCACGCAAACTGCACACGCCCCATACCATGACAGAGTCGCCACCAGTTTGAACAGTCCCCTGTTGACATGTAGGGTCCATAGATTCATGAGGATGTCTCCATACCTGTACACGTCNCCACCAGTTTGAACAGTCCCCTGTTGACATGTAGGGTCCATAGATTCATGAGGATGTCTCCATACCTGTACACGTCCATCCTCCCGATAAACGAGACTCGTCACACCAGGCAACGTGTTTCCAGTCATCAACAGTCCAATGGCGTTGTTGGCGGGCCCAGGTGAGGTGTAAAGCTTTGTCTCGTGNGCAACGTGTTTCCAGTCATCAACAGTCCAATGGCGTTGTTGGCGGGCCCAGGTGAGGTGTAAAGCTTTGTCTCGTGTAGTCAACAATGGTACACGAGTGAACCTTCGGCTCCGAAAGCCCATATCAATGATGGTCCGTTAAATAGTTCGCACGCTGGCAGTTGTTGATGCCCCATCATTGAAATCTGTGCCAATTTGAGAAAGGGTTGCACGTCTGTCACGTTTTAATGATTCTCGTCAGTCATTGGTTGTCCCGTTCATTCACTATCTTTTTTTAGGCGCAGTGATGTCGAAGATTTGATTTTTTACCGGATTCCCGATATTCACGGTACACTCGTGAAATGGTCGTATGCGAAAACACAAATTTTTTCGCTACCTCAGAGATTCTATGTCCCATCTCTCGTGCTCCGACTATAACACCACATACAAACTCACTTAGATCTTGATAACCTGCCATTGTAGCATCAGTAACCGGTCTAGCAACTTTGCTAGACGCTTGTTGTCTTATATAGGCGCTGCCGACCGCATTGCGTTACTCTGATTGGTTCCATACCTCTGTTATTTGCATACGCATTCCTATACCAGTTTTTTTATATATAGACACACACACACACACACACACCGCTGATATCCACCTCAAAATATTTATAAACCACACGTGCCCCCATAAATAGGTTAAGTGTGGTCGCTGTAATTTTTTCTTATAACAGTAGGACATAAATTACTTTAAGTAATTGTGGTCTTTTAATTCATTCTTAATGAATATTTCTGTAATGCTAAATTAATTTTAAGTATTTAATTTTTTGAGTAAAAAAACTTAACATTAACTTTGAATCTCAATTAGTTACCCAATATCAAAACAAAAACAATCACATCTTTATGCCATTAACAAAGACGAAGGAATTTAATTAGCCTACATTTCCNTTTTTCTTATAACAGTAGGACATAAATTACTTTAAGTAATTGTGGTCTTTTAATTCATTCTTAATGAATATTTCTCTAATGCTAAATTAATTTTAAGTATTTAATTTTTTGAGTAAAAAAACTTAACATTAACTTTGAATCTCAATTAGTTGCCCAATATCAAAACAAAAACAATCACATCTTTATGCCATTAACAAAGACGAAGGAATTTAATTAGCCTACATTTCCNCCCAATATCAAAACAAAAACAATCACATCTTTATGCCATTAACAAAGACGAAGGAATTTAATTAGCCTACATTTCCATGTCAATAGTGGTTATGAATACTAGTTAATTTATTCACCTTTTACTGTCAAGAATTGTAAATCTAATCGGTAACATTTCAAAATGAAAGGTGATACTAGTCAATATAAAACATACTAACATGTAATAATTTATGCCTACTTTACATTTCAAAACCTTGCTTGACATGCAAATTAAATACATATTTAATATGTTCGTTCACCTGTTATTGTCAGGGATGGTGAATCTAATATGCCTAATACTTTGGAAACATTTACAAATGATAAGTCATCTTTTGCAACAAAACTTTGTTTTATACTTTTGCCTTGACACTGAAGAGAGACAGCAGTTAGTCACAGAATTCATTTTCTTTTTCAGGAGGTTTTTGCACAATACATACATATCTGTATTTTGTGGAATTCTTATGACCATCTGTAAACTCCACCAAAACAAAAGTCCCCGGTTTCAATTTTGTTAATTCAACTTGCTACAATTCTGCCTCTTCATTTGGCGAGTTCAAAGGGTGAATCTCCAGACAGGGAGTAAGCAAGTTCTTCATTATCACTTTCGTAAGAAACATGAGGATGATGTTTCTTCTGGATTTATTTAGCTGACTTACTTTTGGTTGTTAGGGATGATTTTGGGTAATTGTAAAGAATAGTGGCTTTTCCAAAAACTGCAGGAAAAATCACTGAAAGTGATATAATTCCACTCTACTAATTATACAAAACACGAATTTACTTGGGGCATGAACATATTATCAATATAATATGTTTAATACAAACCACAAATACGATTGATAGTGGGGAGGGCAATAAAGATCAGGGAAATTGTGAGGTAAAATACATAAAATATAAAATGCATGTCATTTGGGTTACTTAACCACTTTAAATCAAAATTACTAATCACACTGAACATGAATTTACAAGGTGTAACATGACATTTGCAGTACATACAGTGGAGTCTCCATTATCCGTCAGTCTCGGAACCGTCATCGTGACAGTTGAGAGAAAGACGGAAAATAGAAATACCCCCTCCCCCTCTTTTCTCAAAGACACGACAGATACTAGTGATAATAATGTATATGATACTTAGCACTATATTTTAAAGAGGTAGCAATCAAAAGAAGTATGTACAGCACAGTATGTATTTGATATTAAATTTGGTAGACTTCTGTTTATTATGTTGATAAAATAACAAAATTGAATACAGTACTATTATGTATATGTTCAGTAGTATAATCCTACCTAAAAAAAGTCTGTAATTTTCCTGTGTTGTAATACTCCACTGGCTTTTGTTGCTGCCGTGTTGCGTATCTTACGTAGGAGTAATATCTGTGTATAGTCCATACTGTATAAGAAGGCCGTTTTCTGACAGGTCTGCGAAAGTAGCGCCACGGTTTACGCCTGACTACATGTGACTATGTATCCTTCCGCCATCAGCTGGTCCGTCAAGTTGGGGCTGTATTTTTTATCAACACGCTGTCAGCTAATCCACTTGCCATTGTACTGTTATGCTAAACAAATTTTAAGATACTTTAAGACTGACATCTGTCTAAAAAAATAAGTAGTTTATACAAGTAAAAATATAAAATGTTGCAAATAATTAAATATTTGCTAACTCTTTTTTAATTTGTCCGAGATAGTGAATTTGGGTTAACATTAGCGAGATGGTCTGTTGTATCTATTATCACACTTTGGGAGTTATAGCTAATATATTCGAGTTGGAAATATGTGACGTGGAATAACATTAGAATTGCTTAAAAACTATTCACGCGTCTCACTTTCTACAAACAAGGAGATGGGTTTCATGATAACAATATGGCGTATAATTTACGTAGACGAACGATTACCAGCTGAATATAAATGACTTTTACTCCAAATCATTTTACATGAAATATATGTTACTTTAAAAATTATGCAGAGCTCGTGGAAAAATATAACTATTGGCATTTGTTTGTAAATTCGTTATATATCGCGCAAAAAAGAGGTTCATTTCTGGCTGGTAATACCTCGCATAATATCCGAGAGATCGTGCGCACAGCGCATCACGGCGAAGTTTGAGCCGCTGTTTTTGGGTAACAGATAGCATATTATTTTAAGTTAATTGTTCTTAGATTACGGGCTGGAAATATATTTCAAATTCGTGTCGTTTCGTCAAATTAATAGAGAAATAATTAAACAATATTATGCAATATTTCTATATGCTTTTCGAATTAATATCAAGGACGTGTTGAAAGCGAGGTTGGAGAGGGATGATACGACGCGAAAAAACTTTCTGAAGTTAGCACAACTTCAGAAAACTTTTCCGCGTCGTATCGTTCTATTGTACATTTCANTCTGAAGTTAGCACAACTTCAGAAAACTTTTCCGCGTCGTATCGTTCTATTGTACATTTCATTTTGAACACCTTTCTCATAACTACATTATCACGAAGTTTAGTTTTTAACACTAACAACCATTGTTTTGTGTCCTTGTAAAATAAAATGCATTAATAAATGTAAGAACTCTTTCTTGCCCGCGTATTTTCTGCTTTTGTGATGTGCATTGGCAGTGCACTCAGAATAGCCAACGTAATTTTAACTTTTGTTCGTTCGTGCATCAGCTGATACAGGATTTTGTAAATGGCACTTTGTTTGTTTCGTAAACTTTAAGTTGCCACTCACTGATTGTCAGAAAGTGGCCTTCTTATACCGTATGGACCATAGCTTCTGCCTCTTCTTGTTGCTCATACCATTCAATGCACTTGGAAAACATGTTTTCAGCATCACTGTGGCTAATTATTTTGGGGCAATTCCCTGAGTGTATCGTCGTCTTCTTCTTCACATAAGCATTCTACCTCTGGTGTTGCACTTAATACAAGNGGGGCAATTCCCTGAGTGTATCGTCGTCTTCTTCTTCACATAAGCATTCTACCTCTGGTGTTGCACTTAATACAAGTTCATCAACTTTCGATTTTATCTGCATCTTTCTTAATATCATTGATTGTCGTCCGCCCGATTCCATATAGCAAAGCAATACTCGTCGCGTTTTCTCCTTTATGCAGTCGTTTTAAAATTTCAAGTTTTTGAGTAAGTCCCAATACAACATGTTTCAGTTTCTCAGACACTTTTAAACACACTGCACTTTTACAACAAACTGAGGACAATGATTTGCTGACTAAGTGACTACTGCTACTGAACTGACTGTAGGAATGGGAGGGCGGATGAGTGTCTAGGAATTCCGGTAGGGTGGTGAGGAATTCGGAACAATTCTACGAAGTACATATGTAGGTTGTACATAAACAACAAACGTGAGTCATTCGCATTCTGCACCGCACAGAATGTATTTTTACTGGTTATTCATTGACAAAAGTATTACAGTACAGTATATGTATTGTTCAACTCATTAATGTGCTTAATTTGATCTAATATAAAGCGAGAAAAAAAGTTATTTAATTTTTAGTTTATTAAGTTTGATTTTTGTATCCAATTTTATTATTTTACTTGTCTTGTCAGATTACTGATGGTTAACAGAAACTCACGGTTAAAAGGGTGATGGTTAACCGAGACTCCACTGTATTACCAAATGCGATAGTGGGGAGCNTTAACAGAAACTCACGGTTAAAAGGGTGATGGTTAACCGAGACTCCACTGTATTACCAAATGCGATAGTGGGGAGCCATCAGCTTGTATGCAAACAAGAACTGTTGTAGTTTCACGACCACTGCCTGATGTAACTCGGTGCACACACTCTCCCTGTTTGGCAACAACTTTTGTAGAACCTGGATCACTATTAAAAGAAGTTTAATCACAGCTGTAAATGCAATGTGATTTGTCTTCTAGCTTGTTTTTTGTACTATTTCTTCTAGTTTATAAAGAGAGTCATTTAAGATGAATGGATCTGCTGCTTGTCATGATCACATACTTTCCAATCTCCACCAGATTGGTTATCCTTAAATGGTGTTATTAGTTTATTACTTCGCACAAACACTTGGATTACATCCATAACTTCATTTTTTGACAAACTGAATCCCCACTTGTTCAATAAATTGAGATACTTAACAAGATGTTTCTCTTTAGCTAAGGGCAATGCCAACTTACGCCCACCTCCACCACTCACTGTTTCAGTTACTGGATGCCCTTTTCATCCATTTAATTTGAACTGCAAAATTGACTTTGGTATGTTGTATGTCCCTGCTGCTTGTTTCTGAGTGAGTTGTCCACTGCGTACATCTTCTATATAGCATTCATGAGATTTTCTTTTGACCATGTACTGCCTTCGCCTTGATTTGTTTTCCACTTGTATACACAAACCACGATTAGTTCTCAGATTTCTGTAATCAAATTAACTGATTACTATTAACTCTTAGACCTAGGCCCTATTATCAATACCCTATTCAACTGTGCTCATTCCTGATGTAAACCACCTCACATTTTTGACAGCGCTTATTGGTTGCTCGTTGTGCCTCATTTGCTACTGCAATCAATGAAAGAACGTGTTGCAAGTGTATGTTTATCAAACTTGAATGTAGGGAGGACAGAGTTTAGGTCAGAGCGTCAATATGTAATTTAACCCTGAAAGCTTGCATGTTTCCTAGTCTTATAAAAAAAGCTAAACAATTGTTCTGGTAACTGACTTGAATAGCAGAAACTCAGTGGTTAACTTGATTGTATTTATAGCTTAGATTTGCCTAACCCTATCAGCCTGTGTTAAGCAGACTCCTGATGTAAACAAACTTATGCTTGAAACAATCCCATTCATATGCTGCAGGTCACAAGGCTCAACCAATGAAATGTATTTTTAATCTGGCCTCTGTTTACATCAGGAGTCTTCCTAGAGTTTATAATAGTTAACTATGAATACAAGCTGCAAAGAAGAATAGGTATCAAACTACTTAGCTGCACTGTCACATACTCTATATTAGGCTAATTTCCTTAAAAACCTTAATATTTACACATGTGCTGCTACTATTAACAAAGCTAAAAACAAACACAATGTTGAGAACAAAACAGGTTTTCCACAGTTTCATGCCGCACTCTAACATGAGTTTATTCAATTATTGAAATGCTCATGGATTAATTTGTTATTTGGCTCCACGCAAGTAATTTTTAGCTAATTATAATGAAATGTAATTTGTTAACTAAATTTTGTTCTTAGTGCACAATTGGTCTAGGACTAGTTATAGTCACAAAAGGCTAGGTCTATGTTTATAATGGACAGATTAGTTTAGATTACCTCTCAGTATTTACTATTTTAATAAATTTATCACTAAACACATCCTATGTAACATGCCAAATGTTTTTCCCATGAAGTTTTGCTTGAAGGTAGCACAGCACTGCCAACTGATTTGAACAAGATATCATTATTCCATTTTGAAACATCCCATAAAATTTCCTTTGAGCTATACCTTACACTTTAAAGACAAAAACCTTTGGACAATACCTTTAATCATTTTCTGGCATGATTAACACACATAAAACACAATAATATATATTTATTGATTCTATTAATGAAACCACACTTCCCCCATTATTGAAACCACACTTACCCCAGGGATGAAAATACGTGGGGTAAGCGTGGTTTTAAATTTGTGTAAAGTTATAATTGGTAGAAAATAGTTTGTGTACTCAACACGTAAAATAAACTGCTAAGTTTGCAAATAATTGACAACCATTATGATATCTAGTAAATTAATGGGTGGACATAAATTTGAAGCAATGTTAAATTAATTCCAGTACAGAATTTTTTTTCAGGTGTTTTCAGTAACACCTGTATTTTCTTGGAATATAATTCAAAGTTGGTAGAAATGTGTACAAACACAAAAAATATATACAGGCCGTCCTTGACTTTCATACATTCGAGATTCGTACAACTTGCTCTTTCATACATGACATATTAACACCTCTAAATCAACTTTCATACGGCCGACTTGGTCTTTCATACATCTAGCAACCTACCAACATATTGATATAGCACTGTTAGTTGCCATCTAACACTGCCTGCCATGTTTTCCAGCCTTCGCCGATCATATGTTATGAATGTTTAGATATGGCTCTCATATTGTCACAATACTAAAGTGCTTATGTTAAAATAATCTACAAATCTCTGAAAAACTTTTACATAGTTTTTACAACCTACAAAATATATTGTTACATTTGCACAACAATTTTACAGAATGTAGAAAGCATATTTATTTACCTTATTTATTTACATAGTATTTACAATCAAATATGTATACAGTTGTTGAAAATCAACTTTTCGGGCAAGAAAGTATTGCACATGTATATTTATTTGTGATTTTCAATGAAATACTTGTTAAAAATAACATATTTATCAATTAAATATATTATCTTTCTACCAAAATTAATTATTTTTAAAATTTTCTTGTAACTTTGGAGTGGAACCCCTCTTATTACATGCGTATATATGATTCAACTTCCATACAATTCAAAATTCACACACATTTTCAGGAACACATTATGTATGAAAGTAGAGTACTGCCTGTATACAAAAGTAGTAGGGTCATTCCATATGAAATCATCAAATTTTTTAACAATGGAAGCTGCACCATTTTTGATTTTGATAAAAATTTGTTCCTATGTTACCCTATCCTCATTGTGAGAGAAAAACATTAATTTAGATTTTTACCTTTGAGAATTGGATGATGGCAGCCATTTTTCGTACACACTCCAAGTAAATTTAGCAGATTTCGGAATGTTTACGCAACTAGCAGTAACTTTTTTAATAAATCACCTATTGTGGAGTTTTTAGTGTGATTATATAGCTTATACATAAGATACTTGACGCGTGACGAATTAGGAGTATTAGACGGCGCTGTCACACCAACCC